>JAOQMP010000209.1:40596897-40624154 GCA_027563575.1 Erythroxylum pedicellare | reverse complement strand
AGGTGAACATGACTTCTCTAAAATCTAAATTCTTATAAGAATATTCAACGAAATACTAAGATATATAATATTCATACCTTTTTTTTAAAGTTATGTCCTCATAAGTCATTTTACACATAAACAGTTAATACTAAACAGATGATTTTATGAAACATCTCTAACAAATAGCTAACACAATCCGTTAGTCAAATCAACTGATAGAATCAGCTATCAACTAACAATTAATAAAATCAACTAATAGCTAATGTAATCAGCTGATTATCAGATATAATCAAAATTTTCATTTCAAACATGAAAAAAGTGTTTAAATGGAATTGATGTTAGTAGGGTTGGCAATGGCACTTAATCTTAGCTCATAATTTTGTATTTGAGTTCGAGTTAAAATCAAATTTTGATTAAATTTATGAAAACAACTTCACAACCCTATTTTTTATGAAAATTTTAAAATTTAGTTCGAGTTGGATTGTCTCAACTCAACTTAAAAACTTCAAAAACTAAAAACAAAGTTCAACAAAAACTACAAATAAAGTTCAAGTCTAATTCAAAATTTGATTTTATTGATTTCAAATTAGACTACATAGTGGTTTTTTTTTCCCCGTCTCTAATTGGGTTAAAATAGGACAAGAGTTAAAATCAATACTTTCCTTTCATCCAATTGGCATTCAATTTAACAACTGCTTTGAATAAAAAGAAAGAGATATACCTCAGATTGATGAAAGAAGTCGAGCAAGGAAAACAAATTTGAGCTTGAAAAAAAAAAACTCTGATTTTCTTCTTTGAGCCTACAAAAGAAAAGCCAGTAATAGTACAACACCATAGCCAAGTCAACCAAGTTTCAAAGATCACCTTTTGAGTGGCTAATTGGGAAACATACCCATGAATTCTCTAATTTTAGCCAATAATCATCAAAGGTTAACTCGAAAGAGACGCTACAAAAGGCACATCTAAAGTCTATACGAGTAGATACAAATGAGGAAAAAGTCACATCTCCACTTCACCTGCTTGAGCATGAGCAATCCTTGGGTATACTGTCAAGTTGAGAGACAAAGTTTAATTATTTATGCCACTTGCCTATTAATCACTCGTCAATTCGTTTATATAACAACCCATTCCTTCATCTTCAATTCATCTCTGTCACTCTCACCAATTACTTTATCCTGTCCTTCTCTTCCTCTCCACGCTTCTCTCCCTGGTAAATATGCCACAATCTCTAAGTTTACATATGCAGATTGATGTCTTTGTTCAAGTTTTTCACTTTCCTCTTGGTTTTGTCAGCTGACTTCTTGATTCTGTCAACTTCTGATAAAAGTGGTTGGTTTTATAACTCATCTTATACTTCACACAAAAGGTTGTAACTTTTTAATGCGATTTTACTTCTCTATGATGTTTAACCCATATTAGCTACTGTAATTCATCTGTGGTGATTTATAATTGCTTATAAAACACAACTACTTTTTTCTCGTAAGACAGTGAGTGAGTGACTGAGTACTTTCCTCAAAATTTTGTTCTCTTTGCAAATCTTATTTTAGCATTGTCTATTTGCCTGATGTGCCAAACTACTTGAAAAGGAAACTTGAATCGAGTTCAGTTGCAGATAATGGGTAGTGATCCAGGTCCAAGTTTGTTTCCATTGCACCGCTGCAAAACTCTTCATCTGGTTGGTATTGAAGTTTTAATTATTCATATCCGGATATGAAGATGCTTGCGTATATGGTCTGAAAGACCTCAAAGATGGCTTTCCTTCTTTTCTTGGCTTTTGCCTGCAAATCAAGTCATTTATAAAACCATAAATCCAGGTGAGGCATGCACAAGGGACGCACAATGTAGAGGGAGATAAGAGCTACAAAGCATACTATTCTCCTGAATATTTTGATGCACCCCTTACTCCCCTAGGCTGGCAGCAGGTATGATTTAAAAAAAAAAAAAAACTTATTATGCGCGTTCTATGTATTCCTGAAGAAACTTGCTCCTTTAACTTCCAGTCTCCTGAAAACTGTGCACTCTTGTGGTATAGGTTGGCCATCTGCGTAATCATGTACATGCGTGTGGGCTTTCCAAACGGGTTGATTTGGTTATTGTATCTCCTTTGCTAAGGTACTGGTTAGTTTTGCGTTCTGTGCTTTGTTTGTTAGATGAAAATAATCATAAAGTATTTACCTGGGTAGAGGTCTACAAACTTCTCTTGTTAGATGGAAAATGTCTTGTTAAGATGTGACCATTATGACCTGCAGAACATTGCAGACAGCTGTTGGTGTTTTTGGTGGTGGGGACTACACTGATAGGATGGATGTACTGCCACTTATGGTGGCAAATGCTGGAAACAGTGGTAGAGCAGCAATTTCAAGTCTCAATTCTCCACCATTTCTTGCAGTGGAACACTGTAGAGAACATTTGGTGCATCTACTATGTTTTGTTTTTATGTTTCTTTTGATATCGTGTACTTATACACTGAACTTTTCAATATGCTATTAACTACTGCATACCCTAATTAAGTCTAGAGGCGTGATGCTTAATTCAATATATTGATGTTGGAGCTGATGCAATCCTCCTTGATATCCATTCCCACACCCTCTCATAGAAAATAAAGGATCCAATGTTCCGCATTTGCTTGTCAACTTTGAAGTCCAGAAAAGCATCCTTACTTGTAGTTATTTCCCACAGGGTATTTGTCCTTGTCATGGGAGGCAAAATGTCAGCAACTATCAATTACTTTTTCCTGCAATTGACTTTTCACCGGCAAGTATAAACACTCTAATTATGAATCTGGCCAAGTTTGGTTGCTTTCCTAATTCTTTCTTTTCTTCTTTATGTTACTGCTCCATTCAATTACCTATTTGTGGTTTGTTCAGATAGAAACTGATGAGGACACCCTGTGGAAGGCCAATGTGAGAGAAACTTCTGATGAACTTGCTGCCAGGGGATTGAAGTTCATGAACTGGTTGGTTGATCATTACTCGCATTCATATGGCGTTGGTTGTGTATGGATAGTTTTGTGGGCGTGCTAAAGAGCATAAACAGCATTTTATCTTCGGACTGCAACTAGAAGCTATGCCACATATTGATGCAACTTGAATCTTCTAGGCGCCCACCAACTAAGAAACTTCAGTTCATATTTGTTTGCAAGAGACATCTTAGTAATGCCGTTAAGCCTTTTGAGGTTAAAACATTCAAATTCTCACATCTTTGTTGCATTGCCATATGTTTATAGATTAGAGTTCCTGCGCTATTCATGATCATGCAAGTTCTGATCATTCTTGAGATAAAATATCATATTTAAAACATTTCATAGGTGGTAATTTTTAATGGAATAGATTTGGTACATATTTTGTTTGAACTTGCATACCATGCCTGAATATTACAGGTTGTGGACGAGGAAGGAGAAAGAGATTGCAATAGTCACTCATAGTGGGTTTTTGTTTCATACCTTAAATACGTTTGGAAGCGACTGTCATCCATTGGTGAAAAAAGAAATATGCAAACGGCAAGTATCATTATGCTTTTTTTCTCTCAAATCATACACTGATATAGCCAGTAGGTTCTTACGGGTGCTTAAGTTCTGAACATTTCCATTACCTCTACTTTATTTTGATGTTCTGATCTGATGCAAATCATATGGTATCTTTCTACTTCTGTTTAGACTTTAGCTGAGCAGGAGATGATTGTGTTTCAAATATAACATTGTTTTTTGAACAAAAGGGAAATGTATTCTGGAAGTGCTTCTCTGCTATGTTGTGCTCTACGGTTTCTACATGAATATCTTGCTTCAGTTTTCTATTTAGAACTCATAAATATTTGTTGGAAGTTATGGTTTACGTTAGGGAAATGCCATGCATCCTTCATTTTAACATGCTAGATACTGTGTACTGGTTCTCCTAATTATGTTGTTCTATCTTTCCCTGAAGTAATAAGAAATAGTTTCTAATATGTACTCGCAGCTTTGCAAATTGCGAGCTTCGATCAATGATCATTGTTGACAGAAGGTGAGTTTCTTGTGTTGTATAAAACCTGGCGAGGAATGTATCGTGCTATTTCAGATTCTTATGCTCTCTTCTTCTTTGTCCAGCATGGCTGGGTCAGATCCTTCAACAACTAACTATCCTGGAAAAATTCCTAGTGGCCTAGATCAACCAAGTAATTTTCCAGAGGAGGACAGACCCAAACAATGTTGACTAGTATAAGGACCGAACACATCGATCTGAAGTTGAGATTGGGTTTAGTACTGATGATGTAATATTATTGCCCATTCTTGAAATCCTATGAGGTCTTTGTTACGCTATGTCTATTGTTCTTGTCAGAATGTATGCTTTATTTGTTATCTTTTCACTGTGACACCATAAAAACATCTTCATTCAAGCATTGGAAAAGGTTGTACGTCCTATCTTATTAGCACATGTATGTTTTTTCACAATAATTGATGGCTGCTTCAAGCACCAACTTGTACATGAAACACGAGTTATAGTGAATGAACGTGAGATAACTGCAGAGTTGATAATGAACCATCCAAAGCATACTTGAAGGCACCAAGGATACAATGTAAATATAGAAAATTTTTGATAGATTTCAGAAGAATGATGGTCATCTGTTATCTGTAAAGCATCATACGGTATTATCTTTATCAAGCTTGAACATAGAAGGAAACAGAAACTTTTTCAGGAGATGCATGAAAATAGCGACGAGCCACTCCAAGCCAAATGCAATTCTTCAATTTGGCTTCAAGACATCATAGAAGGATACTGGCTGCTTCTTGGACTTGACACATAGCTCCTGGAAGCACAAAAATATGATGTTTTAAACAAGTAATGCATCAATCAAGCCACGACCAACTTCGTTTCAAGTCATAAGACATACCTCTATAGCTATGGCTAAACGCAGAATTGTTGCTTCAGCCCATGGACGGCCAATTATTTGTAATCCAATTGGAAGTCCTTGTTTGTCATAACCAACCTGCATAACAGATATATTTGGCTTGCTTGACATTGAACTCCTGAAATAATTGAAAGAAGTATCATGGTCAAGTGAGACATTGAAGGTAACTCACAGGAACAGAAATGGCAGGAAGACCAAGAAGGTTTGGTGCAATTATAAACCGCATTAGATAACCTGCGAGCAAAATCATGCGTAAGTATCATGTATGACACAAAAATATGCAGTACTCAACATGCCAGCACAAACTTGAAAAGGAAACTTTGTGTTTTTCACAGGTTTTGGAGAGTTATATTAGAAGCCACACATACCTGTGCGAGATTATTCCAATATGTGAGCATTGATATGCACCAATTATGCAGCTCGAACAAAATAAAAGAGATAGCCTTTGTTGATTCAGCATAATGATGTTTCATTTCATTCACGAGACTAAATAACAGACTCTTTTACAACTTTAGGGAAAGGGGTGTGGCAACTACAAGCTAATTGGCATTTTCTAGCGGTATTATTAGGTCGCAATTGATCCCTCTTTACCAACAGGTAACTTGTGACAACCATATCCACGATTCAATCACATCGTGCAAAAAAAAAAAAAAAAGAAAGCTTCTAAAGCAATCACATATGGTCAACTGTCAGGGATTCAAAATGACAACCACAATAGATCTTCAGAGCAGCAAGTATTATTGATGAAGTATCAAACACAGACAGATCAAAACTTCCTAGGCATATCAGAGGAAAAATTTTGTAATTACTTGATTTAATGCATTGGTTCAAAAAATTTGATTTCCATATTCAGGTTTTTCGATTCACCAGCTGAGTCATGATCCAACTTAGTACATGAAGGTTTTGGAAAACAAGAATCACAAGACAAACCTGAAACCTGCATATCAGTCTCCCCATATTTAAGTGCACTTGGAGGTATTTTGGGTGCTGTCATACTGGAATTCACATAGACAAAAAAAACAAAACAAAACAAAAACAAAGAGAATAAAAATCACTTTCATTATCCGAAATGCCAAGTTGATGCATAGCAAGAATAATACAATCTTCCAGTTGGATCAAAAGAATTTGAAATGATAGGTTGCATTTCTGATGACCAGAATTCAAAGTGTAAATCAAGGTATCAATTATTCTAATAGCTGCACCACTAAATCATTCAAGGCTAATCGATGGCAAACATATATGTAAATCTTTCAAGAAACAATCACAACCCATCTTGTTAGTCACTCAATGCTCTATTGCCCACACAAGCTATCACAATGCAACTTAAATTCATAAGCAGTTTCACTGCAGATTCAAAAGATTTCATTCAACCGGAAAATTTGTACACGTAAGGCTAGCATACCCAGTTGTTGGGGTCACTATGACATCAACCTTTTTGAAGATCTCCATGTGATAGTGCATTATTCTTCTCCTGAACATGTAAGATCAGACAAGGAAATCATCCAACCATAGAATGAAGATCATTCGCGCATAGAGTGAGTAAATGTAATTTTTGTAAAAGTTTAATCTCAAACATGTGACAATAAACTTCATGAAGAGGCAGATTCAACCTCACCTTATACACTGGGCAGCAACATAATCCGATCCACTGAATGATCTGAACAGTGTTAGATTTGTACGGACATCATATGTTAACTTTACACCTTTTCTGCAAAATAACGAGGAACAGGAGATCTGTCAAAATAACGAGGAACAGGAGCTCATATGACACTGAACTCCACAAAAAAGCAAAAGTTGGATACCCATCCTCCACATCAGAGCTTAATCCACATTGTGTTTCACATCCAATTGAAACAAGATGAGCAGTACGCATTTCATGAAGTTCTGGTATTCCAATCTCTACCATCTGTAACCAGGTTCAGTTAGAAAGGAAATGAACATGCCTAACGTTGAGATGGTGTTCATCCAGGAGGAACAGGTTAAAATTAATAGCAATGCAATAAGAACATTGATAATGAAGAACTTACTTCACAGCCATGCGTCTTCATTAGAAGGTTAAGAATGTCCTCACACTTATCAGAGATGTCTGTTGAACTTACATCATTAAACCACTGCAGCGCAATCATCATTTGCAAATGAATGTTATTCAAGGAAAGAATAATTGAAAGCAATGTGTGTCAGCAAAACAAAAGGTTTGATTACCACTGAATACTTTCCCAGTCGCAGTGATCTCAAAGCATCTGTATTTTCATATGATGACAAATTTGGCAAGCAAGGAGGACTCTGCCCAAAACTACACATAATAAGCATAATAGAGGGTAGAAACTTCATTAAATGGATAACCAGAATTCATAACCCATTCCCCCCAATTAATATTTAAATTTAGCATGCAGGACCTGAGAATGACAAAAGTAACTGTACGCTCTGAGTGAAAGGGCTTCTAGCAGTAATAGCTAATTGATATTGAATAGAAACATCAGGAGAATTGTATTGTCATAACAGAAATGGATGATAAAAGCAAAAATACTTGCGGTCCTCACCAACACATGACCATATCTAGATGCAGAAAGAAAAGAACTATATTATTGACGTCTTGAAAGGAATAAACTGATGAATTTAGTGATGCAAGAAACCATTACAAAACCTCCTAAAAGGTGAAAAATAATACAGTTAATGATAGGATCAATGAAACTTAAGAATTGAGAAAAACGGGGGTAAAATGTAAAGCATTTGATATTTTTTAGAAGACATGATAAAATGTACGGTACCGGATTCAAGCTGATTCTATTATCAGGAGAACAGCCCAAGATTGCCGAATATCTGCAAGACAACAAATGCAAGATAACTAAGATTTTCTACAGAATAACTAACACACAATAATTCAGCTAATTAACTACAAGGACGGGCAGAGTTCACAATGTCAAAAAATCAGCCGTGCCACATGCTCAGACTTTTGGAACTGTGATCACCAACAAGCAAAACCGATATTGTCAACCACCAGAGTTCAACCAAGTAGCCAAGAAGGTAGGACTACTTTCTTATCATAAGGTTCAAATCCCAATAGGTATGTGGCAGAGGGAGTTGAAAATATTTATACTTCACAATGTAACAAAAGAAAAAAAACAATATTTTCTCTGATAATGCCAAGAGAAGACGTAAAAGTGAAATAATTTCCGGTAAAATTGGAAAACTATGGCTTGTTATATCCAATTCCCATACACCTGGTCAGATTTTTGAGGAACTCTTTAAAAATCAATATGTTGTAACCATACCTATTAAATCCAGTGTATAATTGAAATACTTACATTAGCATGACATCCTCCACAGAAGACGCAAGTGGTCCAATAATTTCCACTGTCCCAGAATCACATAAGGAACTATAGAGCATAGAAGCCGGTGAAATAGGGTTATAAAGAAATCTCCAATTCTCAAAATTAGTCATTGTTAACAACGAACCATTCAAGATTACTCAGTACAAGAGTAATAACAGAAAGGTCCATGGGAAAACTAAAACTAGGTAACTGTTGAAAGCTTACCCTCCTATATCTGTTCGACCATATGTTGTTTTCAATCCCACAATACCACAGAGAGAAGAAGGTAT
Source organism: Erythroxylum pedicellare (assembly GCA_027563575.1). Lineage (NCBI taxonomy): Eukaryota > Viridiplantae > Streptophyta > Magnoliopsida > Malpighiales > Erythroxylaceae > Erythroxylum > Erythroxylum pedicellare. The sequence continues at coordinate 40,615,687 of JAOQMP010000209.1, read as the reverse complement.
TCTGACAGAACCTGCATTTTCCACAGAACATTAATCCAGAAGTAGGTAGCAGAGAAGTATCTAATGCGAGATTCACAAAAATAAAATTATTAGCACAACCTCCACCATCTGTTCCCAAAGCAGCAGAGCACAGTCCAGAAGCAACAATTGCTGCTGGGCCTGATGAGGATCCACCAGTGTATCTATCCAAGTCATGTGGATTTCTTGTTGTCCTGCATCCAAATAAAATTTCTAAGGACTGTAGACTGACCATGCAATAAAGATAAATCAAAGAGGAAGACAATAGAAACAATTAATATATACTATATATTAAACTATATGTCCACAATGACTTAAAGTCACATTTCAAGTAACAAACTGACCCATAATTAGAATTGTTTCCAGTTGTTCCCATGCCTATCTCATGCATATTTGCCTTTCCCACAAATATCACACCACAACTTCGCAATCTAGAAACACTAACAGCGTCCCTTTCAACTGGTCGAACTTCATGGATCCATGTTGTTGCACCTATCATTATGATATGCTAGTTTTACGACTAGTTCAAAGAAATCCTTAAATAAATGCAAACCAAAAATTTAACTTCTTGCAAATACTTACCCTTAGTTGGATATGGATAGCAATCTATATCATCCTTGATTGCAATGAAAATGCCATCCAAGATGGATATGGGATTTCCTACGGAGAAATCACGTTTAAATCTCATTAGGTGATATTTAAAGTTCATTCGGCCACAAATCATCACGTCATGAAGATAATTCATCAAAAATCAGCAATACCTTCCTCAAACCTCCTTGTAGAAGCTGCAGCCAGTTGCCTGACTCTCTCCTCATCAAAAGAAACCAACAACGGCATCGGTGGCTCCTTCTTTTGAAACTCCTTTATTACTGAGATTATGTATTCTGCAACCTTTATAAAATAAAAATGAGTTCTTTACTTTAAAATTTGCTAAAAAGGAGATCAAGCCCATAGTAATATGACATACCATAGATGGGGTTACAAGCTTTGAACGGTAAGCATGTGCATAATCACGTATCTTCCAATACCTAAACGAAGAAGCCAGGCCCTCACTCCAGCTGCTAGAAGGATCATAGACAGGAAGACACTTCAAGGCTGACTCAACTCGTTCTTCAGGTTTTCCTTGTTCATCGAGGATAAGAATACCAGGTTCTGGCTCTGCAATTTCATAATACTTGCTTTGTGTAGCTCCAGTATACAATTCCATTACTTATTTGAATTAGATATGCCATCAACATCATTTGAAACAAAATTTCACTGCAGCAATCCACCTTCACATGTTCCCTTGATAAAGCAATCATTTTCTTTCCATAAATTATATGAAGCTTCAAATATTCTGGAAAGTGAGATATTAACTTTATAAAAGGTCTAGAAACAAGTTTACCTCACAGGTATATAGCAATCTAAATTTATCTACTCAAAAGCCAAAGTGAGAACTTCTCCATGCCTCTCAGAGGATGTAATATAACATGAGCACACTAAATTACACTTAAGGAACAAGAGGCATATGCACTTGCTTTATGCCCTTATAATCTCATCCCTGGGGTTAACCAATTCAAAATGAAATGGAAAAATGAAAGCTGCACTGTATCTTTGACAAAAGAAGAGGGATAAAAAGAGTCAGCTCGTTGTACAGAAGTGAAGAATATAAATAACAATCCTGTAGTTTTGTCTATCCTCCAATAATACTATCTCAACTAGCCATTGATGTGGAATCTACATATGTCCTGCTTAAGTTTCATTTGAACTCTACACCAATGAAGAGATCCATGAAGTAGGAAGGCAAAGAGCTTCCAGCCAGAGGTACATGGTCCACAAGAGATGAGGTCAATTTCCTCGACCAAAGGTTCCCTAACCATCATTCATTTTAAATGATGATCATGTAGCTCAAGCTTTCAAATTTTTACACATGCAGGCACAATATATGAACACAAATTTCCGCTATATGCTCTCGTCTACATAGAGAATGTGGCAACAAACCTTGAGGAGGAAATTCAGGTTTAAACATGGGTTCTTCTGGAATCTTTGTGTTTCGCAGCAACTGATAACAAAAAGCATTCAAAGCCATCATAGTCAATTATCTTTGCCATTGCAGTTAACAAACGTTCCAATCCACAATGAAAAAGAAGTTTTAAAGGCAGACCTCATTAATCTTGTTTTGCTTCTTCAAGTACGATATGATCAAAGACCCTATCACTGGAGCTTCAAGAAACCTTACAAACAACTTGAATATCCAGCCAGTTAGATGTGGAGCTGTGTAATTCAACAAGAACGAGTTACATAATATTTTTCTTTTATTGACAAGCTTATAGTTCCATTTATACATAACAGTACTTGGGGAGGTAAAGGCATAGATGCCCACATAAAGGATGAGAAGAGAGACCTTGGATGATCTCAGGCTCGTACTTGACAGAGGACAGGTCCAAATCATTAGCTGGAACCATTATTCTTTTCTTTCCCATTCTTAGAAGACGAAGTATACTGTCAATTGATCAAACAAAAGAAGAACATAGAATTCTTACACCAATTCCACATTAAAACTCAAAACAAAGAGAAACATAAAAACAAACAAGTACACAGTCAAGCATTTCATTAATGAGACACAAACACAACTGGGTCCTGTTTCTAAGTAACGAAGTTGCTTGCTTGATCATTCCTTTCAGATCAGATTCGTTTCTTAATTACAGAAAACATGGGTTTTTCTGGTCTCCACGAGTACACTAAAGAATTCATCAAAGACTAAAATTCGCTTACTTGTTAGTTGGTTTCAATAATAATTTCTTAGGACGGGAACTCACCTCAAAAACTTGTAAATGTTTCAGTAACTTCAAACAGAATGCCGAACGAGAGAACTTGAATGCGAAAGGAAAGAGCTTTTATTGATTGCAAAAGGTCTGAGAATTTTGAGGTCGTGGCTTTGAGTGATATAAACAAGAATCGAAGTCCACGGTAGTTGTCAGAAACCAACTGTTGGTTTAGACTTCAGACAGTCTTTCGATTGGTTAGCCACTCGCTTTCAAAACCACATTTAAATACTACAGTCTTGCATCATTCCCAGCTTTCTTCTCCTCTGTTTCTCTTAACTTCCAAAGTTGCAATCTTCTTTTTAATGTTTGTTTTTCTTAAGGTAGTTTTTCTCAACTACCTGCTTGATTTTTATTCGGTCAATTTTACCGTTTAATCCCAGTAACCATTTCCATAGCTTATGGACATAAAAAACTTGATATTATCTAAGCAATTCTTCGTCTGGATACAGAGCAAACTTTTGTGAGAGATATCAACTGTAAACCTTTCTTATCAAACTTTACCTATCGTATCTTCGAACTAAAAATGCGACAAAAGCAATTTCCTGATTTGGACGTCCTTTAAAGGGTTGTCATCTCCATTTTTTGGGTTGATGCTTCAATGCCTTGTTCTTTCCAGGACCAGGACCATGTTGTTCATAGTCGTATTCACCATTAGCACCTTATTTTCATCATTTCACGTTAGATTCCTTTTGTTTTTTCATTTTCAAAGAGTGGTTGGCCTAGTTTTAGCCTAATAATGACTTAAATTTATTATTTGATGCTCAAGATAATGACCTAGATTAAATATGCACGGCACCATCGGGATAAAGATTGCAACTTGATTTTACAGGATCTACCACAATCCCGAACACGATGGCCCCGAGGAATTGAAATCATCTTTATTAGTGCATACTGTATCGCACTTGAGTTAGGTCAAAAGACTCAAAACCAAAAGAATATTAACTTGAATACATGAATCTTTTAAAAACAGAAAGTTAAACATAAAGAATTTGAAAGATAATTAAAAAAAATTTTCTTACCCATCAAAGAATTTAAATTTTAATTAAAAATATTATTAAATAAAAATTAATTGATTTATTTTAGTTTATAAAAACTTATTAACTAATAAAAATCGACATAATTAGTTTTTAACAACAAAGTATTATTAAAGTAAATTAAATTAGAAACTTGTAAATTAAACTCAAAAATTAGACGGTTCAAAATTTTATGATTAAACCAACTAAACCAGTTGAGTTTTTAATCACTAGAATACTTCATGTTATTATAGGCAAAAGTAGCTATTTTGAGATTTTGCATGATATGAGTGTTGAGAAGAAGATTTTGAAAATTAGCAATTATGTTAATTCGGTTAAAATCTTAATAATTAGTCATTTTTTATCTTGTTTTTAATCATACTAATATAGGTTGAATTTGTAAAAATAACCAGATTTGTTAAATTTTAAGTGCATTATTTATGGTATATACCAATTCAAGAGCTTTAAGCTTTGACAATTGGAATGAAGATACACCATAGATGATTTTTTTTTTTGGCATAATGCGAATGAATTGTGGATGTAGTTCTCATGAGTTACTTGTTGGTAAATAGGGATTAATTGTGAGCTAATAATACTGCTAGAAAATGCCAATTAACTTTTAGTTGCCACACCCTTTTCCTTAAAGTTGTAAAAGAGTCAGTTATTTAATCTCATAAATGAAATAAAGTATTATTATGTTGAATCAACAAAGTTCATTATTCTGATGGATTTTATCAAAGTAGACTTTTATCAAGAAAAACACAACCGCTAAATTAAAAATAATAGCAATTGTATAAAACCTTATCGAGGGTAGGTCGTCTCTTCTTTATTTAGATAAAGGGCAAAACATGACTAGGAAAAAAGAGGTGGCTTTTGTAATATCTCGTTAACCATGTTAAGGCCAGAATAGTGTATACCTGAGAAGTTAGAAAGTACATTTCATACTTATGCATAATATAGCATACACATACACGTAAACATTGATTTTTGCACATTAATGATTGGACATACATTCATTGACATTTTTCATGTATAATTGATTTATGTATGTGATTATATTGAAGATTGTGGTTTATTTGTATTGAAAACTGATTTGGAGAATATAAATTGCTGAATTAGATTTTTTGTGAATTTTAAGCAATTTATGAAATTATGAGTATTTATGAACTAAAAAAATATCAAGTGACAAGACAATTGATGAATGGTAATAGAAATAAGAGTCATATGATATTGAAGAATTTTATAGATGACTTTGGGATTTATTAACAAATGTCAGCGAAAATTTAGAGATAATTGGAGTAAAATTTAGAAACGACTAGACTAGTTAAATAAGAAAACTTAGTTTAAGTTTATAGAAATTGAATAAGTGACAAGTGTCACTTGCTAAACTTAGCCTTTATTCCTACGAATATACTAGAAAGGTCAAATTAATTATTTTGATCTTACTTCTTCTTCTTCTTCTTCTTCTTCATGACTTTCTTCATCGTCTATAAGCTTATTACTTCCAAAAACTTTATCAACCTTACAACACATGTTTCACTCTGTTACCTTCCTCACTGTCACTGAAATACCTAACCTTACAATCTTCAACTGTTGATGATCATGTTATATTGGAAAGCAAGGGTTCATATGATTTTGAATAATTTGGAGTTTTAAACAAATACTATATGGTTTTCATGATAAGTAGAATGAAACATGCATCACGTTAGTTAACAGTTTTGGGTTAAACGAGGTTGATTATATTATGCTAAAATGTGAGTGAAAAACTAGGCTGTGTCGCATGTGTTGTTTTTTCATATTTGATAATCAATATATTATAAGATGGTGTTGAAATGATTTTTGAAACAGAAAGATCATTGAAAGTTTGTATAAAAAGAGTGCAAAAAATTCATAGGAAGTTGATATAAGTATACTCTGTTTTACTATTATTACATGACTCTCTTTGGATGTTCTATGAATGAACTAAAATGAGTTTGGAAATAAGGAATAGGTGTAAGGTGATGTTGTGATATGGGAAAGAAAGATTAAAATGATAATTAGTACAGAAAATGGAGAAATGCAGAAAATGAAGAGAATGCAGAAAAATGAAAAAATGCAGAAAACATGATGAAGATGCATGAGTGATAGGTTCTGTTTTTAATGTTTATGAACAATCATAGATTTTGATTTGTTTGTTAATGAGTTGAGCTCAATGGGAGTCGAAGTAAAGAGAAAATAATAGATATAAGTTAGAAATGTAGGATTAAGCAAAAGAGAGGAAGGAGAGAAGAAAAATCTACAGAGAATCTGGAGAAGAAAAGAAGAAATTAGGCAGCGCAGGATCATGCACAAGCATGATCCTACGCAAGGGGAAAAAAGACATGATCGCAGTGCATGATCATGCACAGATATTGTGCAATTGACTGGGATTGCACGATCGTGTATGAAGGCATACTGATAGTTGACAGTTTTGAACATCCTTCATTTTTTTGCTTATAACTTCTTCTCCCGACCTTCAAATGACATGAAATTTAAACCAAAAAACTCCTCACACATTGTTATTTCTCTCCATAAAAATTTATGGCCATATGAATTCAGTCGGAAAAGATTGAGTGATGAATTTAGGATGAAAAATGATGAAGTATGCTGGAATATGATAAATGGAGTGTTTTTACTGAACATGCTTCGGTATTTTAGACATATCTTGATCTTTAGATATCTAAATGAGATGATTTTTTATTTAAATTAAACTAAAGACATATGGCTATAAATTTATTGAAGAAATTTATAGCCATATGTCTTTAGTTTAATTTAAATAAAAGAAATTTTATTTTATTTATGTCTCTAAGAATTCCAAAATCTGGCTTGAATTTGAGTACAGAGTATTGTTATAGTTTAAGAACGGTTCGAAGTGTTTGGAGTCTAACTTTCAGAATACTATATCAAATTATATGATCTTAGTGTCATTAGAAACTTAAGACATGGGGAACAATTTTATAGAGAAAATATTACCTAATTGCCCCATTTTCCTTGTCAAAATGATCATGAAAAGTTAACCCAAAAGTCTATTTTTAGAAAAATATGAAATGATCAATTGAGTTATGAACATAAATTCAATTTGTTTTATTGAGGTGTAAACCTAAGTTCAAATTATACTTATGTGAGTGCTGGTATATGAATGATCATGGGACGAGAATAATGATATACCCAGGATTGTCATTGAGCATGCATTGTAAATAATTCATATGTATACATATGTGCATAAATGATTACGTGAATTATTTTACAAATTTATGATATGTGTAAATGTATATTGCATGACATAGAGAAGCATTTAGAGCGTCAACATCCAGACATTGCCGGGACTTCAAGGCAATAGCTTTCTGGCAACTTGTGAGTAACCTAGTCGGTCTCACTTAATTGATTGTTTGTTTTAAAATATGTTATGGATTATCTTATAATTGTGAACTTGATTATGTTGATTCCGAACTTTGAAAGTCTTAGGCATTTGATATATGAATGAGATATCAGAAGTTATTCGTGCTTGTGAATTTGACTGAAATAAGTGTACTCAACAATTTTGTTGAATTCCGGACTAAGGTCTGATGATAAATGTGTTTTGAATGTGAATATGAAATCATGTGATTAATTGAAAATATGATAATGTGATGCACTTCATTATATGAATGCATGAAAGATAAAGGTTGTTGTGATTGGAGTTGCCAATAAAAAGAGCTTAAAGCTCAGCATGTGATAAGAGCCTTTGACTCAGTTGCTATTGTACTCAGTATCCACTAAGGGATATAGGACATTATCTGGTAAAAGCTTGATATCCACAAAGGATATGGGTTAGTGAAAACCGCTCAATCACAATAAAATAATAAATGAAAGTGAGTCGCATGAGGATTGCATTTATAATTGATATATGTATTATAAATGATTGAAATGATCAGTACAATTACTCTGAATATGATATGTGATGCTACATAATAAATGAGATGATGTGAATTATGTGTTTGTATATGATGATGTCTTGTATGAATTGAGAGAACCATCGATGATGGTTACCTCACTGAGTTCGTAAAACTCACCAAAATTGCAATGTTGACATTTCATGATCGAGAAAGAACACTAGTGATAAAGGGACTCTATAAGAAGAATAATATATACTTTTGAATCAAAGAAATGGATCAAAGGTCGGTCAGTTGAGACTGAAGAATTAGATAAAAGTTTTTGTATAATTCCTCTTTCACGTAGCGTGTTTTGTATTAGGTTTTGATTATGTACATACTTGGAGGATTTTGTAAAAATTTCAATGTACATATTCGATTTTTATGAAATAAAATGAGGAATTCGGTTTTAAAATATTGTGATATTTATTTTTTTATGATGATGCCACGATTAAGTTAGTGATGTGAATGCACTAATATGCTACCCTTGCGGTATACGTATCGCTCAGAATGTTGGGTACGTATCTCACGAGAGTGGGGTGTTACAGCTTTCCTCATTTCTTGACCTGTGACTAGATCTTACGGTAGAGTACATAACAACTTGGTGTCAGAGCCACTTATCATAGGTGACTCAGAAAGCTTATTCAATAAATTTGAGGCTTTTATGCAAATTATGGTCATGAGGCAACAAGCACTGCAAAAATAGATGGAGGAGCTCACATGTCTTTTCCGTAGATCGGGGAAGGATTCAAAGGACAATGCTGGTGGTTTTAGCAGTAGTAACCGATGGAGATGAAACTGTTCCCAAGAAAGAACAAATGGGCAAGTCGGGGGTGAATTGGTACCGCACTACTCTAAGCTTGAATTTCCTACTTGTAATAGGTCAGATTTGATATAGTTACGAAGGTGCGAACAATTTTTGTGAATCAAAAAATGTAAGAGAGAGAAAAGGTGGGATTGGTAACCTTCCACTTGACGGGGGAATCGCAATTGTAATTTTACCAGTTCAAGCAGGAGGAGTTGGAATTGGAGTGGGAAAGATTCAAAGAACATTATCTTATAAGGTTTGGATCACTCGTGATCAATAATCCTTTAGAGGAGTTGTCAAATTTTAAGTAAACAGGAACTATAGAAGATTACCATCGACAGTTTCAATCCTTTTTAGCAAGGACTGCAGACTTGAACCCCCCCCCCCTCGGTTCAAAAGGTGAATTTATTTACAGCAGGATTGGTGGAGAGCCTTCAGATCGAGGTAGAGATGCAACAACTCGATCATTTAGGAGTGTCGATGAATATAGCACGGGCTTTAGAGAGGCAACAATAGTTTATTACAAAGCAGTTCTAAATTTTCGACTAGATGGACAACTCCTAAATTAGTCGCAACAAGCATTGCTTCTGCTAGGAATCAAAGCATCAAAGGAGTGACTGAAAGAGGGAAACCAATAGAGTCAACTTCTAGCAGTTCAGAAAGCACCACAACACCATTTTTTAAAAGGCTTTTAAGGGAAGAGATTGCAAAAAGAAGGGCTGAAGGCTATGTTTTAACTACCATAAAACTTACTCAATGAGACATAAGTGCAAAGGGCTTTTTTGGATCAAAGTGCCTGACTCATATAATGAGCAGGGGGAAGAGGTAGTAAGCGACTCAAAAATTTTGTTACATGCTATAAGTGGGATTTGAAACTCACAAACAAATACAATTCAAGCACTAGCGGCTTGGTCATCAATGTGGCTATCGGTGGATTTAGGAAGCACTCACAATTTTATTCAAGAAGGAGTGATATCTGAGATTGGTATTATAGCAAGGGAGTGGTCAAGACTATAGGTGGCAGCGGCCAATGGAGAAAAAATGCCTGATTTGGGTATCTACAAGTTGGTAACTCTACATGTTGATTTTGATTCTTTTACCACTGACTTTTCTTATATTCCTACATAGATAGTTTTCATATTATTTTAGGGGTTAAATGAATGTGTACATTAGGCCCTATGGTCTGGGATTTTGGGTGTCTAATGATGAGTTTTGAGTTGGATGGGAAAAAGGTGCAGTGGAAGGAGCAAGTTCCTAGTGTTGAATTAAGAGTATCAATCATGACATTTGACCTCTATCGCTATAGAAAAATTGTTGGCAAAATTTGCAAATATGTTTACAGAACCTCCAGGGTTATCATCGATTTAAAGTTGTGATCCCAGAATTCCTTAAATGTCAGGATCTGTACCAGTGATGGTGCAACCTTACTATTATCCTCACCTTCAAAATGATGAGATAGAGAAGTAATGTGAGGCTATTCTACAACAAGGAATAATAAGGCTAAGTTGATCTCCCTTTTCTTTGTTGGTACTACTAGTGAGGAAATACGATAGGACATGGAGGTTTTTTGTGGACTATATGGAGCTTAATAATCACACGGTAAAGGGTAAGATTTTTACCCCAATAATGGATGAGTAGTATGGAGCACGATATTTCACAAAGTTAGATCTTTCAGGATACCATCAAGTTAGAATGGATTGTCGAGATATAGAGAAAACAACTTTCAGGACGCACCATAGGCATTTCGAATTCCTAGTAATGCCCTTTGGGTAGACCAAAGCTCCCTCTAATCGTCGAGATATAGAGAAAACAACTTTCAGGACGCACCATAGGCATTTCGAATTCTTAATAATGCCCTTTAGGTTGACCAAAGCTCCCTCTACTTTTCAAAGTTTAATGATTAAGGTGTTTAGGCTTTATTTGTGTAAGTTTGTCTTAATCTTCTTTGATGACATTTTCATATATAGTTAGACTTGGATTGAGCATATTCGGCATATGTGTTTAGTTTTTGAATTGTTGTAAGCCCACCATCTTTTTCTTAAGAAATCAAAGTGCACATTTGGGGAGAATCAAGTGACATATTTGCTCATACTATCCATGGTGAAAGAGTGGAAGCGAATGTAAATAAGATTAAGGCAATAGTAGAGTGGTTAGTACCATAATAAACCAAAGCTCTCAGGGGCTTCTTGGGATTAGCAGGGTATTACAGGAAGCCTGTTGAAGAAGAATGCATACGAACGGGAGAATAAGGCCTATTCAACCTTCTTTAACTTAAAGAAAGCTCTTCCTGAAACCTTTGTTTTGAGGATGCCTGATTTTGAGGAAGAGTTTGTGGTGGAATGTGATGTCTCTGGTGGTGGTATTAGAGCGGTCCTACACCAACAAGGTCATCCAATTGCATTTTTCAACAAAAAATTGGTAGATCGTCATTATAAACTAACAGTGCAAGAAAGGGAGCTTACTGGTCTTACTAAAGCTGTGATCTACTAAAGACCATATTTTTAGGGGAGGTATTTTCTCGTCAGGATCGATCATTTCAGCCTAAAATTTTTGTTAGAATAGAGTTTAATCACTTAACCTCAACAATATTAGATTAGTAAACTAATGAGTTTTGATTTTAGGGTGGAGTATAAAGCAGGGTGACTCAACCAAGTTGTCGATGCACTTTCCTGACATGATGAGGAGGATGGCTAGCTCTTTACTCTTTCTAAGCTACGAGCTGACATTTTTGATGCCCTTCAACAAGAAGTGAAAGCCTCGAATGGCTTGAAACAGCAGTGGGACAACATAAAGAAGGTAGAGGCTGGAGCTGCTAGGGAAGTGAGGGATGACTTGATCTTTTTCAAGGGAAAGGTCTATTTGTCGTCCAATTCTCCCCTAGTGCAAACCATACTCTTAGGCATTCATAATATGATCCACGAAGGGCTCCAAAAGACTTTGCAAAGGGTGCATAGAAATTATTTTTGGGAGGGAAAGAAATCAGCAGTGGCTAACTTTGTGCAGAGTTGTCAGTTTTGTCAACGCAACAAGTGAAAAACCTAAACCCTGCAAGGCTTCTACAACCTCTTTTGTCGCACCAACATGTATAGACTGATATTTCGATGCATTTTATCAAAGTAGACTTTTATCAAGAAAAACACAACCGTCAAATTAAAAAAACACCAGCAACTACACAAGATCCTATTGAGGAAAGGTCTTTTCGATATGTCAGCATAGGTGTTAGATTTCGAGTGTGAGTGGAATCTCACGTTGAAAAGAGAAGAAATTAGTGAGGGTATATAAGTGGAAAGAACTCATAAACTAAATGTCTTAAGATTTTAGGTTAGAGTATGGTGTTAAAGCTCACAAGTATGTCCTTTCACTAAGCTATGATAAAGATCTCCCAAATAAATGTGCTCCACAACGACAACAGTGGCTTCTTCAGAGAAAGGGGAGAACTCGGGTATGGAAAAAGAGGTGGCTTTTCCCGTGATTAGATCCCACACTAGAGTACATAACAGCCGTCTTTTATATTTCGGTGGAGCTGCATAATTGGTGCATATCAATGCTTGCAAATAGGAATAATCGCAGCTGGGTTATGAAAAACACGAAGTTTCCCTTTCAAGTTTGTGCTGGTATGTTGAGTAGTGCATCTTTTTATGTCATACATGATACTGATGCGTGATTTTGCTTGCAGGTTATCTAATGCAGTTTATAATTGCACCAAACCTTCTTGATCTTCCTGCCATTTCTGTTCCTACGAGTTACCTTCAGTGTCTCACTTGACCGTGATCAACATCTTTCCATTATTTCAGGAGTTCAATGTCAAGCAAGCCAAATTTGTCTGTTATGCAGGTTGGTTATGACCAAAATGGACTTCCGATTGGATTACAAATAATTGGCCGTCCATGGGCTTAAGCAACAATTCTGCGTTTAGCCATAGCAATAGAGGTATGTGTTATGAATTGAAATGAAGTTGTTTGTTGCTTGGTTGGTACATTATTTGTTCTTCCAGGAGCTATGTGTCGAGTCCAAGAAGCAGCCATTATCCTTCTATGATGTCTTGAAGCCAAATTGAAGGATTGAATTTGGCTTGGAGCGGCTCATCGCTTCTTTCATGCGTCTCCCGAAAAAGTTTCTGTTTCTGCTATTTTCAAGCTTGAGAAAGATAATACAGTATGATGCTTTACACATAACTGATGATCGTCATTCTTATGAAATCAAATCAAAAATTTTCTATTTTTACATTTTATCCTTAGAGCCTTCAAGTATGTTTTGGATGGTTCGCTATCAACGCTGCAGTTGTCTCAGGTTCATTCACTGTAACTCATATTTCATTTACAAGTTGGTGCTTGAAGCAACCATCAATTATTATAAAAAAAAACATACACGTGCAAATAAGATAGGGCGTATACAGCCTTTTTCAATGCTTGAATGAAGATGTTTTTATGGTATCACTGAATTAATCCTCGAAAGATAACAAGTAAAGCGTCCATTCTGACAATAACAATAGAAACAGCATAACAAAGACGTCAGAGGATTCCAAGAATGGGCAACAATATTACATCATCATTACTAAACCCAGGCTCAACTTCAGGTCAATGTGTTCGGTCCTTTAGATTATCCTCCTCCGGAAAATTACTTGGTTGATCTAGGCCAGCAGGAATTTTCCCAGGATAGTTAGTTGTTGAAGGGTCTGACCCAGCCATGCTGGACAAAGAAGAAGAGAGCATAAGAATCTGAAACAGGACGATACATTCGTCGCCAGGTTTTATAAAACACAAGAAACTCACCTTCTGTCAACAATGATCATTGATCGAAGCTCGCAATTTGCAAAGCTGCGAGTACATATTAGAAACTATTTCTTATTACTTCAGGGAAAGATAGAACAACAACATAATTAGGAGCAACAATACACAGTATCTAGCATGTTAAAATGAAGGATGCTTGGCATTTCCATAACGTAAACCATAACTTCCAACAAATATTTATGAGTTCTAAATAGAAAAAATGAACCAAGATATTCATGTAGAAACCCTAGAGCACAACAGAGCAGAGAAACACTCCCAGAATACATTTCCCTTTTGTTCAAAAACAATGTTATATTTGAAACACAATCATCTCCTGCTCAGCTAAAGTCTAAACAGAAGTAGAAAGATATCATAGGATTTGCATCAGATCAGAACATCAAAATAAAGAAAAGGTTATGGAAATATTCAGAACTTAAGCACTCATAAGAACCTAATGGCTATATCAGTGTATGATTTGAGAGAAAAAAAGCACGATGAAACTTGCCGCTGGCACATTTCTTTTTTCAGCAATGGATGACAGTCGCTACCAAGTGCATTTAAGGTATGGAACAAAACCCCACTATGAGTGACTATTGCTATCTCTTTCTCCTTCCTCGTCCACAACCTGTAATGCAAAGTATTCTGGCATGGTATGCAACTTCAAGCAAAATATGTAACAAATCTAATCCATTAAAAACTACCACCTATGAAATGCTTTAAAGATGTTATTTTTATCCCAGGAATGATCTGAACTTGCATGGTCAAGAATAGCTCAAGAACTCTTATCTATAAACATATGGCAATGCAACAAGGATGTGACAATTTGAATGTTTTAACCTTCAAAAGGCTTAACAGCAACAAATATGAACTGAAGTTTCTTAGTTGGTGGAATTCGAAACAATCAATTACTGGGCGCCAAGAAGATTCAAGTTGCATCAATATGTGGCATAGCTTCTAGTTGCAGTCTGAAGATAAAATCCTGTTTATGCTCTTTGGCACGTCTATAAAACTATCCTTAAACAACCAACGCCATATGAATGCGAGTAATGATCAACCAACCAGTTCATGAACTTCGATCCCCTGGCAGCAAGTTCATCAGAAGTCTCTCTCACATCGGCCTTCCACAGTGTGTCCTCATCAGTTTCTATCTGAACAAAACCACAAATGGGTAATTGAATGAAGCAGTAGCATTTAGAAGAAAAGAAAGAATTAGGCAAGTAACCAAACTTGGCCAGATCCATGATTAGAGAGTTTATACTTGCCGGTGAAAAATCAATTGCAGGAAAAAGTAATTGATAGTTGCTGATATTTTGCCTCCCATGACAAGGACAAATACCCTGTGGGAAATAACTACAATTAAGGATGCTTTTATGGACTTCAAAGTTGACAAGCAGATGTGGAATATTGAAATCTTTTATTCTCTGTGAGAGGTTGTGGGAATGGATATCATTGCATCAGCTCAAATATCAATATATTGAGTTAAGCATCAAGCTCTAGACTTAATTAGAGGGTGTAGTCGTCGATAGCATACTGAATAGTTCAGTTTATAAGTACATGATATCAAAGGAAACATAAAAAGAGAACATAGTAGACGCACCAAACGATCTCTACAGTGTTCCACTGCAAGAAATGGTGGGGAATTGAGACTTGAAATTGCTGCTCTACCACTGTTTCCAGCATTTGCCACCATAAGTGGCAGTACATCCATCCTATCAGCGTAGTCCCCACCACCAAAAACACCAACAGCTGTCTGCAATGTTCTGCAGGTCATAATGGTCACGTCCTAACAAGACTTTTTTCATCTAACAAGCATAGTTTGTAGACCTCTATCCAAGTGAATACTTTATGATTATTTTCATCTAACAAACAAAGCCCAGAACGCAAAACTAACCAGTACCTTAGCAAGGGAGAAACAATAACCAAATCAATCCTTTTGGAAAGCCCACACGCTTGCACATGATTACGCAGATGGTCAACCTGTACCATAAGAGTGCACAGTTTTCAGGAGACTTGAACTTAAAGGAGCAAGTTTTCTTCAGGAATACATAGAACGCAAAGAATGAGTTCTTTTTTCTTTAATATAATACCTGCTGCCAGCCTAGGGGAGTAAGGGGTGCATCAAAATATTCAGGAGAATAGTATGCTTTGGAGTTCTTATTTCCCTCAGCATTGTGTGTCCCTTGTGCATGCCTCACCTGGATGTATGGTTTTATAAATGACTTAATTTGCAGCCAAAAGCCAAGAAAAGAAGGAAAGTCATCTTTGAGGTCTTTCAGACCATATAAGCCAGCATCTTCATATCCGGATATGAATAATTAAAACTTCAATACCAACAAGATGAAGAGTTTTGCAGCGGTGCAATGGAAACAAACTTGGACCTGGATCGCTACCCATTATCTGCAATCTCTCTCTGTCTTACTAGAAAAGGTATAACAACAACAAGTTCAGTATAAATTTTGCTGACTCGCAAAGTTTGAAGAGATCTAAGAGCAGGCAACCTTATCTCTAACTTGCTTTCAAATTACCCACAAGTCTTACTAGAAAAATTAATTGTGTTTTATAAGCAATTAATAAATCACCACAGATGAATTGCAGTAGCTAATATAGGTTAAACATCATAGAGAAGTATAATCGGATTAAAAAGTTACAGCCTCTGTTGCTGAAGTATTTATGTTGTTGAGACATACTAATCCATCATAACAGGGCAAGATGTGTCTTATTTCTATTATAAGATGAGTTATAAAACCAACCACTTTTATCAGAAGTTGATAAAATCAAGAAGTCAACTAACTAAAACCAAGAGAAAAAAGCAAAACTTGAACAAAGACATCAATCTTCATACGTAAACTTAGAGATTGTGACGCATTTACGAGGGAGAGAAGCGCGGAGAGGAAGAGAAAGACAGTTTGGTGAGAGTGACAGGGATGAATTGAAGATGAAGGAATGGGGGTAATATAAACGAATCGACGAATGATTAATGGGCAAGTGGCATAAATAATTACACTTTGTCTCTCAACTTAACAGCATAACCAAGGAATGGAGTGTTTTTCGTTTTTAGTCTCAGAGAAGAAAATCAGAGCCTTTCTTTTCAAGCACAAATTTGTTTTCCATGCTCGACTTCTTTCATCAATCTGTGGTATCATCTCGTTCTTTTATTCAAAACTAACGAGAGGAAGAGGAACTACGCTGCATATTCCAAGCATAGGCATTTCTTATTTAAAATTTTCTTGTTCTTCTCCACTTGCCTTAAAAGAAATCTCAATGTAGGGTAAGGTTGACCGACTAGTTTATAGTCAGTCTGCTTTAAGTTAATAGAATATCGAATCAATTTATATTTTTATTTTGACAATAAATTCAACATCTCGTGGATGGAAAAAGGGACTAACTCATCCTGGACAGGTTCAAATAGATACCACCATATCCACAGGTCCCTTTCATCTGAGTTTAATGCCTCCATGTCCAATATATGATTAATGTTCTACTAATCTTTTTGTGCGCTATCTGGTAAAGAGAGACCTTGGATGATCTCAGATTGGTACTTGACAGGGGACAAGTCCAAATCCTTATCTAGAACTATTATTCTTTTCTTTTCCATTCTTAGAAGACGAAGTATACTACCAATTGATAAAACCAAAGAATAACAGAGAATTCTTACACCAGTTCCACGTTAAAACTAAAAGCCAAGAGAAGTATATAAACAAACAAGTACACGGTCAAGCACTTCATTAATGAAGCACTTCATTAATGAGACACAAACATAACTAGGTCTTGTTTCTAAGTTAAGAAGTTGCTTGCTTGATCATTCCTTTTTGTTCAGAGTTCCTTCTAAATTACACAAAACATGGGGAATTTTTTTTTTTTGATCTTTACGAGTATAATAAAGAATTCATCAAGGACTAAAGTTGCTTACTTGTTAGTTCGTTTCGGTGACCATTTCTTAGGACAGAAACCCACCACAAAAACTTGTAAATTTCTCAGTAACTTCAAACAGAATGTTAAAAGAGAGAGGTTTTATTGATTGCAAAAAGTTTGTGAATTTTGAGGCTGTGGCCATAAGAGGATTAAGTGATAGAAACAAGCATTGAATTCTACTATTTCTCAGAAACCAAATGTTGGATTAGACTTAAGATAGTCTTTTGATTGGCTAACGGCTTGCGTTCAAAACAACATTTAAATACTACAAACAACCTTACATCACTCTCAGCTTTCTTTTCCTCTGTTTCTCTTACCCTGCCAAAGTCACAATCCTTTTTTACAGAAAAAGGCATAAATTGGTCCTCCAACCACAGATGTGAGTACCTTACCAAGCCACTTGCTTTCAAAACTACATAATAGCTTACATCACTCTCAGCTTTCTTTTCCTCTATTTACCTTGCCCTTCCCAAAGTTACAATCTTTTTTATGGCTAAAATGTAATTAAAAAAAATTTGGACTAAAATGTAAAATTTAAAAAACAACCTAAATATTTAACCTTCCCTTTGTAACCCGACCCCCCACCAACCTAGTCTCCTCTGGTCTGCTTCTGCTCTCTCCTCCTCACCTCGCCAGTCGCTTGGCTCACCTCTCTAGTCGCTCGCCTCCCCTTGCCAGTTGCCTCACGATCCCGCCTCTGCCGTTGTCACCTATTCAAGCCTTAAGGTTGTAATTGCAAAATGCAAATCATCCACTTTGATTTAGCCTTGCTCAATTGAAAATTTGAAATGTGTGTAGTGCAGTGTGTTAAGAGTTGACTAAACACAACACTAATTTGCGTGTGTTGTGTTGCATAATGTTGAGTAATAAGTCAATTTATAATTGAGTTACTGATGTGTGTGTGGGCGACTTATAGTTGTAAATTACTGAATTGTGACTTGTGAGTTTAGAAATTGTATTTTGGAAATTGAGGATAACTAAATGAGTTTGTTTTATCTGAATTATGGAAATTAAAGAATAAAATTGAGAATTTTATACAGAATTACAGTATTCAAAATTTGAAATTTTGGATGTATTTTGGCATTTCTGTTGTTTGGATTCTACAAATTGGGAATTCAATCATTCAGTATAGAATTGAAGTTTGTGTTATTGTTTAAAATTTGAGAAATATTGAATTAAATGTTGGTCTTTATTATAAATTAGGTTATATATTATAAACTGATTTCTTAATATATAGAATGGGTTAGTTAATTAAGGATGAATTAGATTATATGAATTAAGTTAAAGACATAAGTTTATGTTTAAATCATATAATCACATAAAATGGGTTATATTTATGACTTTATAGTTGAATCATGTAATTACACAAATTGAGTTATAGATATGACTTATGAGTTTGTGTTTAAATTACTTAATCACACAAAACAATTTATAATTATTAGTTATGATTGAATTATATAATCATACAAAATAGTTATAATATCGACTTTACGGTTAAATTATGTAATTAAAAAAATTGAGTTATAATTTTGAA
>JAOQMP010000209.1:40568321-40586388 GCA_027563575.1 Erythroxylum pedicellare | reverse complement strand
CATAAATAGTTTCACATGCTCAATTCTACAATAGGTAAAAATAAGGATTAACTCTTATTAACAAAAACATGTTTATGCTATAATAAGATTAAAAGAATTAGAATTATCAAATAAAATTACTAATTAATCTTACGCATAAACATATGGGAAAATTAGAAATAAAATTTGGAGAAAAACAGGAAAAAGGGATCAGAAATGAGTCTGCACGCGCCCCCATGCGCGCGCAGAATTTGTTTAATAAATAAATAAAAATTAAAAGATTCGGGTCGGGCGGGCGGTGGTCGGGCATGCGCAGGTTTGGCGGGCGGGCGACCCGTGCACAGTAGCTGGCGGGATGATGTCGTATGCGTCGTCCCTATCAACCAGCCGGGTCAATGGGTCGACCCACATACCCACGGGTCCGACCCACCTGAAACTCCCTCTTCCGACCTCCATTTTTGACGATTTGTTAGGCGTCTTCCATTTTTCACGCTCTATGGATTTTCCATATCCATTTCAGCCAAAAGTGTTCCAAAATCTGAAAACATCAAACGCATTTCGACCATCGAAGAAAACACGAAGTTTTTTAAAAACTCATCCAAAAGTCATGGTTCTTTGTCCAAAACAGAGATGAAATGCAACAACAACAGCCAACAATCTTTTCTAAACCAATAACTCATCATTTCGAAGTTGTTTAGACAAAAACGATTTCAACCAAAAACGTTTTGAACAACCGAAAATCAAGCCCTAAAATCAAATGACCTAGTTCTCTGATACCAATTGCTATAATAAATGAAGCAATTAACTACATTCATCAACTAAGATCACATTTTATTTAGAGCATAACATGACAATGAAATCATACCTTTAACACTTGGCACGTGCTCTTGAACCCTCTCCATTCTTTACCAAAACCTATCAAAGAAAAACTAAACCTTGTGCAAGAGAGAGTAATGGTAGAAAACTCAACCTTTTCTTTTACACACCCACACACACTATAGTGCAACAAGCTCACCTTATGTCATATATTATGACATGTTCTACCCTAAGGGGTAGAATAGGCTAATTATGTCATTTTATTGAATGATGTGAATTATAGTTTAATGGGCCAACATATAATTATTAGGGTACTATCATGTGCCTCAAATGCAATTAACAAATTAACTATCCCATTATAATTATTAAATATACATTAGGCAATTCAATTGTAGTTAGATATATGGAATAAATGTTGTGATTATATTAGTCCTCATATATTTCTAACATAATCTAGCTATGTTGATAAAAAAATTTCCTCATAAACTATTTCTCTAGATCCGTTAGAATCTGAGTATGTGCAGAGGGTAGGATGATCCGAAAGTCAGAAATCATTATTTACGTCCAGAGGAGTTGATAGTTTTGTATTACCAGGTGAAATACTGGGCTCATAAGGAGAAGGATAAAGCACAAAAGTTGCATAAGAACATGCAAACAATTTTTAAAAAATGCACACAAACTGGTCGAGGTTTCTTTAATGGAGACATTATCGCCGAGAATGGTGTAACTTTAGAACCAACTGAACTGTCACCAAGTTGGCATTTGGTGGTAATACTCCAATCCAATTTGGTTCTTATAAATTGGCATGTCAGCTTCATCAATCATGCATGTTCTACCAATCTTTTTGTGAAAGCATTCGTCGCCTGAATTTTAACCTTTTTTTTATTTCTGGTGATTCTTCATGGGAGTTTCAGGTTATATATATATATGTCAGAGTTTCACATGACAGAGTTGGATAGATTCGTTGTCCATTTAGAATAAACAGTCCAGGCTTATGCTGGCAAGTGGATGTAATAACGAGATGAATATGAAAATAGGATAATCTCTCACCTTTTGCTCTACTTAGTTAATTAAAGACTCAAAACAATTATCCCACTTGCAAAAATTTAGTTACTGCAAATATAATTATGACTTTATGATAAACTATGCTAAGCATTTTAGAATTATAGTGGCAATCCACAATTTAAGGCTCTACTTATTTATTATATGATAAGCCTTTTCATCTGCATATTCCATGAACACATTTCTTTTATTCTTTCAACTACCACTTGAGAAAATAAAATAGGGGATTTACTCTTTTCTTGGCCACGGATTAAGTGATCCAATTTAGTGGACATTAACTACATTACTCATATATTGGACATGGAGGCATTAAACTCAGGCGAAAGGGACCTGTGGATATGGTGGTACCTATTTGAACCTGTCCAGGACGAGCTAGTCAACACGGTTTCCATCCACGAGATGTTGAAGTTTTTGACAAAAGAAAAATGTAACTTGCTGCCATATTCTATAAATTTAAAGCAGACTAGGAACTAGTCAGTCAACCCTACCCTACATTGAGATTTCTTTGGAGGGAAGTGTGTTTTGACGTTAATACCAAGAATAATTTAAGCCCCAAGAGATTAGCTTGGACTCGGTGGAGCAGTTGAGAATTACTATTTTCTTCTTTCATATCGTCACATGAGTTTGTGATATCAACTTCAGGCGAACAAGTTCAAACGAAGACAAAACAACTACAGAGTAGAATCAATACATGTTTTGCATTTGTAGATAGGGATTAGGGATGGCCATGGAATCAATATACGTTTTGCATTTGTAGATAGAAATGACAACGGATGGTTAGCTTTGGCAATTTTTTTAAAAATTAAAAGCATAAATCAACATCTTATTTGTCGGGTAGGTCAATCCTGCTAATTTTATTCAAATGATTTTTTTAAATTAAAAATTTAAAATATCTTTTTTAATTAAGTTCAGACTTATGTTGTCCAAACTTAGGCCACCCGAAATATAACTCTTCTTTTATTTAGAATAGTTGAGCCTCACATCAATTTGAATCTGAGTTTGATTCATAAATTAATCAATTAAAAACACATAAATTTAAGACTATAAACCAGCTCATTATCATCAGTGTTTGTAAGGAGTATATACATTTGTGATCTAAATAACATGATCTCATAGTTAATTAACATTGGTTGCATGGCATTGGCGTATATAATCCTTTATTTTGGGTTTGGGGAATAATAGCAGTCAAACACTTGTTAATTTAGAGTAGAGATCTAAGCTAGCTAGTTGTATTTGTGGAAATCCAGTTAATAACACAACTGTTCCTGCTGTTTCTACTAGTAGTTTACTTCTCCCAATAAACAATGGAGACATGGCAGACATGCAGCTGCTTCTTGTGCTCGGTGAACATATTACCTAACTAACTTTTAGGTTTGCTCTTTGACTTTTAGTAGAAGGTTTGTCAAAGTTACCTTCTTTTAGTCAAGCTTGCTTCCATTCTTGTCATTGGATGCTGCACTCCTTATTAGGATAACAAATTTAAAAAAAATCACTTTTAAAACTTTTAATTAAGTATTAAAATTTTTAAAATTATATAATTCATTTCAAAATATTCTTTCTATTTATCCAATTTTACAATAAATTCAAAAAAATAAAGTTATAATCTTTTTAAGGAAAAATTAATATTTTTTATCTTCTTATTATACTTAACTTTTTAATCAAAAATATTTGTGCTATTTTTTAATTGAATCCTTTAATATTAAAACATGTCGCTCCAGTACCATACTGACATAACAGTCGTGTAAGAAATATACAAACATGTCATGTTAGCACGTAATAACACATATGGCATTATAGATAAGTAATGTCATGTGGACATATTATGTGAGCATAATAATAATGTGATGGCCAAATGTATTAAAATCTACATCTCCACTTAGTTTCTTAATTTAGTTTGAAATACTTGACTGAGAAATTATAATAAAAGGTCAATCCACATATTACTAAATTAAATTCGATACAGTTATTGAGTTTATTATTTTGTATGATTTTAAATATTAAAGATATACTTAAAATGATAATAATTATCAATCAATCGATAAAAATATTTTTATGTTAGTTAATGTTAATTATATATATTAACTCTTACTAAATTTGTAGAAACAAAAATATTATTCAACAAAAAAAAGAAGCTTATTATTTTATATTATGAATACTTGTGATTTGTTTCTATCAATTCAATAAGAGATGACAAAAGTTATACTTATCATTAGTTAAAGATATTATTGATTTTAGGCAAATTATAATTATAATTTCAATTTTTATTCAATTTAATAATAACTATAATTATTTAAAAATTGTAATCAACTACCTAAAATTTTAATTTCTTATAAAAATAATTCACTGCAAAATATAAATTGAAATATATCAATGTTTGAAAAATCAAACCGGTTGGGGCAGTTTAATGGTGAAAATTTTAAACCTGTTAACTTTTCAATTTGATTTAGTTTAATAATCTTTGTTGTTAAAAATCAACCAAATTATTAGTTAATTGAAAAACTTTCGTAAATTAATTAATTTTTATAAATCACAATAAATTTATTAATTTCTATTTAACAATTTTTAATTAAAATTTACATTTTTTATTGTAAGAGTAGTCTTCTTTAATTATTTTTAAAATTTTTTAATTTAATTTAATACTAACTAGCTAAACATTTAAATCTTAAACTTATTATCTTATTGATTTAATTTCTGGTTTAATTTTTAAAGCATTGAAATATACATTCAACTTTTATATATGTATAATAAAAATAATAAAATTAAAAAATTAAAAAACCTTAAAACCTAACTTTATGCACGTAAATTTACAGCTCTCGTTTAACTGAGAGTGTAATTTTCCAACATAAGCTGGACTAAATTAACAACCACCTTAAAATCATCTAACAAAAACCTTTATAAGTTTTACTAGGATTGCTGGAGCTGAGACACATTTGGAAGACGTATCAATGAACAACAGTCATCACCGCCACAGCTTCAGCAACCAATCCTCTGGTGTCATCTAACTTCTTCGATACAAATATTTTAGCCTTTTCATTTACCACTCTTCCCAGGTAGAAAACCTAATTAGCCGTAGCACTTCTCAACAAGAAACAAACCAATGAAGATTTTCTGAAATCGATCTCATCACAATCTCCATAGCTCTAAACGACACCGCTCTGCCGACACCACACCAGCTCTTGTAATTGAAACACAGCCCATCCAATCCTTTTCTTTTCTCTTTTAACAATTTCGAAGTCACGGTCCCAATTAACCTAGTTAAGAAGGTTAAAGTAGAGAGAGTCTAGTTCAATTCGAACTCATTGCTGTGGACGGCTGTCTCGCTACAGTTACTGTCCCGAAGACCTCGAGCTCGTAGACATTATATTCAAACTTAAAGGTCATAATTCAAACATTAATTATACAAAGTTGGAATTCTCACAAAATATACAATTTACTGCCACTAATATATCAATAATTGTTATTGTGTGGTTAATTAATGTTTATTATTATTTCAAACATATTTCTACTTTGAAATCATATAAAACATGAAAGATAGGTAATTAGGTTGATATTAATAATTTATCAATTAAGTCCTTCAATAATTAATAATTTATCAATTAAATCTTTTGAATTAAAACATGATTTATAAAAGTCGACACATGAGTTTTAATACAAATAGCATAAATTTTAAAAGTTGAGTTGGTAACTGTGTGAGGCAGGGTTTGATACGATATATTTTAACTGATATCATAGATTTCAAAATATCATGTATCATTTTGTACTAAGATAATATTTTGATGTGAAAAGTACTTTATTCTTAATTAATAAAAATCTCATCTAAAATTGATCAATATACCCAAAACAATGTCGTACAATATGAATATCTTGCACAAGCTAACAAAAAGAGCATAAACAACCAATTATCAGTTATCCTTGAACAATAATAAAATGTAATGGAACTTTACAACAAAAACAACAGTTAAGAAATCGTTCAAACCCACGCCTTTTCTCTCCTTGTTATTATCCGTTTTCACTTTTCCCACGTCCCTGTACGAGGATGTCGCTTAAATAAATATTATAACCGCGTAAATCACGTTAATCCCACCACTTAAGTCCCTCATGAAAAGACAACAATACACCCATTGAAATAAATTCACTACTGCCGCCAACTAGGAGTTTATGGCTATTTTTGTCAATTAGCTCTTTTATATTTGATGTCCCTCTCCCTAATACATTTCAGTCAACAGAACGGAGTCCCACTCCCACTCCCAAAAACGTCACGCTCTTATCAGTTCCTCACTCACCATCACTCAATCAATGCTCCATGGACCCCACCTTCCACCCCAATCTGATCTATCCCCAATCTCACACCTCCACGTGTCACAATCATGGATAAGTAACACCAAAACCATCACGACACCGCACACCATTCTATCCCTCCCCCCACGACCCCAACAAACAAAATAAAAAAAGGATCTATTTTGAGTCCTCTCTCTACTTCGATGGCCCCCTACTACTAGTCAGTCTCCGCTACTCTCTCTCTACTTTCTCTCTCTCATGGAAAACTATGCTTATGCTTCATATCCAGACTCCGGCGAGTCCTCTCCTCGCTCTCGCGAGGTTGATTTCGAGAACCCGCCGCCGTGGGAGGAACAACAAGCCAATAGTTATAAGGTCAAATTCATGTGCAGCTACGGCGGCAAAATCCATCCTCGCCCTCACGACAACCAACTTTCTTACGTTGGCGGCGAGACAAAGATCCTCGCCGTTGACCGGAGCACGAAATTCTCCATCATGATCAGCAAGCTCGCAGCTTTGTGCGGCGACTCAGACGTCTCCTTCAAGTACCAGCTCCCCGGGGAAGATCTCGACGCTCTGATCTCAGTCACCAACGATGACGATCTCGAACACATGATGCATGAGTACGATCGCCTATTCCGTGCCTCCGCAAAGCCCGCCCGCATGCGGTTGTTTCTCTTCCCGGTCAACCCGTCACCCGCTGCAAGTTTCGGGTCAGATGGTGGGAAATCGGACCGGGACCGGTTCGTTGAGGCGTTGAATTCGGGTCCGAGTAACCTCGCAGATAACCCCAAAACGGCCCCGAATAACGTGGATTTCTTATTTGGATTGGAAAAGGGAGCTCCACCGCCACCGATGCAGGTGAAAGTACCGGAGTTGCCAGAAGTTCATGTCGGATCGGGTCATGATGATCGTGTAATCGGGTCGGATCATATGGGTGTTCAGGCTCAGTTTCATAGGATGCACATAAGAGAACAGGAGCAGCAAGCTATGTATAGGAATAAAAGTGACGAAAATTTGGTGGGGGGTTACGGGGGTGATTACTACGTTCACAAGATGCCGGATAAAGTTGTTAGTGCTCCTTTGAGCATGCCGCCGGCTGTTAATGCTCCGGCGGGGTATTGGCATGAGAAACAGATTCCCGTCGGAGGGTACCCGGGAACAGTAACTGTAACGACGACACCTGGCCAACCTGATCAAGTTTACATGATCCAGACTCCGGCCCCCGTGCCGGCACCTGCTCCGGCGACTGTGTATCATACTCCAGTGATAAGGCCGGTCCCAGGTCAAACTGGTCAAGGGTACTACATGCAGAGGATGGGTGGCCCAGAAGTTTATAGAGAGCAGCCTGTGTATAACATGGTTCCACAACAGCAACAGCAGCAGCAGCAGCAGCCGCCGCCGCCGCCGATGTCTGCGGCGACCGGACCGATGGGGATGATGAGACCGAGTGGGCCGGGAGTGGGGGTGACGGAGACAGGGTATACTCAGGTGGCATATGATAACGCGATGGGGAGGCAGGTGTATTATGCTGCAGCTCCCGGAGGTGGGGTTGTGCAGACGACGGCCCCGTATCAAGGAGTTGGTGGGATGGGGGCTTCGGGTGAGATGAGAGCTGTTGGTGGTGGGGTTTTGGGAGCGGAGGGTAAGGTGGTGTCGAAGGCGTCACAAGGATCAGTGTGATCATGGCACAGTATCATCGAGTATAGAGTTATATTTATGTTCTCTAAATACGTATGTTGCTAATTTAAGGTAATATGTCTCCATGTTATGTGAATTGTGGTTTAATGTATACATTAATGAGTTGTTCTTATTTTGTCAGTTTGATTAAGCTTATTAATGTCTTATTTTAGCTTAATTTATGATATAGAATAGATCTAATAGCTTGAAATGGTTTAGGTTTATAAGCTGATTTTGGCTTTGATCTTCCTCCTACTAAAACCCCGATTAAACCCCACTTGGCGACTAATCTTCTCTGAAACTACACCAGCAATGATAGGCAAGATTGTCTTTGATCATAAAGAGTCACTGAGAAGTATCTCTTTGTTGGACAGACATTCATAGTGTCTTTTTAGATGAAGGGCAAGGGCCGAGGCCGACATCTCTGGTATACCAAGTAAATGCCTTGAGAGAAACGGCACAGTCAATAAATATGGAGAGCCCACAGGCAACTGTTAAACTGTACCTCTCCAATCCAAGGTTGTCTTGTCGCGTAAACATTGTTTTCTATCATCTATCTTTTGCCTTAATTTCCTTTTATAACCTGACGCCGGACAAGACTTGTTTGTTTTCTTCCTCTGCTGTACCCCTTGTTCGGAGAATTCTATCATTATGTATTAGACATTTGCCAACGTCTTTGGTTTATTAGGCTGAAAGTTGCCAACAAAAGATTCCAGTATCCATGTTTTATGTTTTTTTTTTACCTCACCTAATAATTACTTCCCAACTTTGCTATCAATGAAGCCTAAATCTTTAGAACTTACTTTATGGGTAGACAGTCTCACCTTAATTAAGAGGCTTTGCAAACTTATTTCAAAGGTAAGGAGCAAGTTGCAAGACTTTAAACAAAGAAAAGTAATTATTTAGCTGTTGTATCGTCCGCGTTTTGAAGTCAAAGTTAATTTACCTGCAGCCCAAGTTAATTATGTCATATACATTCATTTAACTATGAATCTCATAATAGCGTGCATGCTTGTCACTTTGCACATGAAGAGAGGATTGGCCTCTTCATCAAGTTCCTAATAAATTAGTATCCAAAATCCAGAAAAAAAAATATCGAGCACGAATGTAGCTATCAGAGCTTCATAACTTATAATCAAATAGTGTCGTTTTGATCCAGTACTGCTGCCTGTGGTTGACGGGTGTAGAGGATTAGTTATATGTTCGGATAAAAATCGAATTGGAACAATAGCTGAGAATTTCCAAAGACAGGTGTGCAATTTGCAGCGACTGAGCACACAACTTCACGAATCAATCATGAACCCCACCATTATGGTTTCTTTGCTTCCAAGTATTAGTTAAATGAACAAGTCCTATCTCTTATCTTTGTTTATATGTTTTCATGGAAACTCCCGACTCATCGACTGTGGGAGTGGTCGCTATTGGGTGACATTATATTGGGACTGCGTGGCACCAATTCTTGTGGGTTGTTGTTCGTGTTTGACTTTTGATTGTTCCGTAATCAGATATTTTTCTTCCTTCCAGACTTTTGTAACTTTGCATTACTCTATTTCTTTTCATACCTAAAAATGCAATGATTAAAAAAAAAAAACTGAGACCGGTTAAAACGTAAAAAGTTTTAATCTTTAATTTTTCAAATTTAATTTCTAATTTTTAAATATATTTTAATAATTCTTATCAGTTAATTAATTAATCAATCAATTTTTATAAATTAATAATTTTTATAGATTAAAATAAATAAATTAATTTTTATTTAATAATATTATTTTTAATTAAACTTTAAAATCTTCGATAAGTAACGACATTTATATCTTAAATTATTTAATTTTATTTAATACTAATACCTATTAAATCCTTTAAACATTAAACCTTTTGTTTTGCAGGTTTAACTTTTGGTTTGATTTTTAAAACATTGCAAAAATATTAAGTGATACTTTTGTTTTGTTAATTAAAAAAAAAGAAAGCTGTAATTTAAATGTTAAGAAGTTAAATTAGAAATTTAAATACAACAGTATACATAGGTAAAGATATCACACTCAATTAAAAATTTTAAAATACTTTTGTTACAATTTCTTTTATATATAAAACACAATCACCGTATTCTTATTTTATATTTCTTTTCGATATAGGATAACCAAGTTGGTAACTTTTAACATTTTCTTCCTTCCAAATGAGTTTCAATTATTACTCCCTCCATCACAATCATATGAAAGTCAATTTATATTGGACCGAGTTATCTGAATCGTTAGTTTGAAGGAAGTTGCAATGCTTGTCCTAAAATATCAACTCTTTACTGGAGATCGATAAGCTCCAAAATCTTGCTTTAAGACAGATGCGTTATATTTGTCCTCTGACTTACCCTAAGATATTTGGAAAACACTCAGATTAAAAGTGATTATTAATCATTCATATCATTTTCCTTTAGTGGATATCTACTAGTACTTCTCACGTGGGAATGATCAGCTTCTCTAATTGTTTCACTTCTCAAAAAGCTAAGTGGACGCTGAAACACTTTCTATTTGTTACCATGTCAATGTTCCTCTGTTCTTTCGTCTTCAATGTCATTCACTAGAAGATTTCTAATTCTGGCTGTCGTAGGTCGGGTACTACAGCACACTTTTAATTTTTAAAAGAGACAAAGATCCTGACACGCTAAGAAATTCTGTACGTTCCACACAATCCCTTCTTTCTCAGGAAACAGTGGTCCTCCAATTTATCACTCAGGAAAGAAGAAAAAATACACGAATACTTCTACTATTCTTCCCTTTTGCATTTCCTAACTTTATACCATTCGACGCCAAGTTTTAAAACAAAGCCAAAGGTGTTAATTTATACCCTTCAACTAATCACGTGTTTGCAATTTGACGTATGATATTATTATTTAATTAATAAAACGATATTCTTTATTTTTGTATATTAATTTAATTATATTTAATATTTTAATATTAAAAGATAAAATCTCTGAAATGATTATTGTGTAATTAAAATTATGATGAAATCATAATTATGATATTCAATTTAAATATTTCTAGTTGCAGTTTCATGAAGACGAGATATTGTTAAAACAATAAAAGCGGCATTTTTTTTTCTTATACAGAAAGTAATTGAACTCATAAATTAAAATATGAAGGTATTTAAATTAATGCATAGGTGATTATCAGATAATAAGTTAATGAACTGGCCTGACTGTGAGAATCTCAAATGGAATATTACTTATGTGTCTATGACTTTTCTCATAATGATGGTTGTATAATTGATCTTTAGAATTGAGATTACCAAAGTATCTCGTGCGAAAACTACTGTGTTTTGATGCTATATATAAATCGTACTAGAATAATTCAGTTTGCAGTACTTGAATGCAGCATGAACCATATAGAGATAGTTGAGTAAGTCAATAAAGGATTCGTCACTCTAAAGTAATTAGCGATAATGTTATACTATTTTTATTAGCAGTAATTTATGGAATTCTCTGATCATAGTGAATTGACATTTTCAAATTTCAATTATAAATCAATTACTGATTAGCAAAAACAATCACGATTGGATGAAAAGAGTAGACATTGTATCCATACTTTGTCCAATTGGAACATTAGATAACGAAATAATTCAATTATACATTATAACTATGCGTGGACAAGTTAAGTCAAACCACTTTGATATTCATGATATTTAAGTAATCATGACATGCTGCTAGATGTCAACCTTGATTTATGATTATAAATTGTTTAATTAGAGAATTAAAGATAAATTAAAAGGAGTTTTAATGTATCTGATTCTAATTGTGAATTAGAATTATAATTTATAATCATTGCCAATATATTAGGAACCTAATAAATCACGCATTAAAGAGCAGCTTGTGAAGGAAAATCCAATTTTAATTAAGTTGGACTTAATTATAAAGTTTGGAAAACTTTAAGGATAAAATATGAGATATTTAATTTTATTAAAATTAAATTAATTATAATTAGAGTATGATTTCAATTATAATTAAGGAATTTAATTTTAATAAAAATTACAAAAACCAACCTAATGCTTTTTCTATAAATAGGAATAAACATTAAGGAGTTAACATTTATGCTTAATTCTTTTCAAAGTATTGAGAAGTTGTTCTACGGATATTGTTAGAGGTTAGACGATTGAACAGCTCATGGTTGACTCGGTGAAAAGTTTTTCAACAAGAAACACGAATCAAGTACAATTTCTTACTTTACGATTCATGTTTGTGTTTTTACTCAAGTTATTGATTATCAAGATATGTGCGAAAACTGTAAAATTTTGTTTTCCACTGTACTTGTGCTTCGATCACGATTGGTTTCCAACAAAAGGAAAGTAATGAGATTAGAAGAAAAGTTACTTCAATAATCATTTGATCAATTTGCTTTAACCACATAATTAAAGCAAACAAAATTAATTAGAACTATATATATTTATGTGTTAATAAAAGAGAACATTTAGAAGTATATGCTTTTTTTAATGGTGATTAAAGGAAAATATGTCGTAGACATGTTCAAGAAGATTTAATTAGAACATAAATGGATATGATTAATTTGATTTAACTATAAATAGTCATATAATATTTTGTTTCAATCATTTAAGAGTTCAGATTTGTGAGAAATCTCATATTCTCATACTAGCGAGTGAGTAATAAAATAGAGAATTAGAGTAACAATAACTTTTATGTTTTTGCTTCTCCTTCGTCCATATATTCTAATATTATTGACATAGGATCTTATTGAAATTAATTTTTCCCAAGAAGTAGTCTTAAAGTTTGAATTAGGTTTATGTATCTACTTATTATACTATATCTTATGTAGTTACCATTATAAGTAGCTCATCCACATTAAAAATTAAATTAGATTATGATTTGCCTATTAAAAGTATTGAGTACTATTTATATATACAATTATTATTTATATGAAATAGAAGGAGTCATTTATTTTAACTTACAGACGAAAGTAATAGTTAAGGCTTACAATGGAGGGGATTGACTCCTAAAATATACAATTCGAGTTTGAGTAAGTTGTCCAAAATAACATCACTTTGAGCGAATGATCATAAATCTTGTGCTTTTCAAATCGGCACAATTCATTGACTTTTGATTGACCTGAACTCAATTGCTATACCTAGTAATGTGACTAAGTTTAAGATTTAGAATTTAATCAAGAGCGATTTCTTTCTATGGAAGTTGAAGATGCATGGTACCATAACTAAGGGCAATTAATTAGCAACAATTGGTGAAAGTTAACAAGCTTCACTGCGATGCCAATTGAAAAGAAATAAAAGTGAATGTTATTATAAATCTGTATATAATTTTTTGCTAATGAAGTTTGTCAAATGTAGAGGAGAAGAAAACGACAAAAGAGACATACTATCATCTCACAAAGCTACATGAAGCCAAGTTACTCCACACAAAAATTTCTTCAATAGGAACTTATACTCTTTGGGTGTTAAGATCTACTTTGGTGGCTGAGCACATCAATACTTTGATTGTTCTATTCTTTCACCTTGCATTGTTGGACTATAGGTTAGAAAACATGAATATGCTAAACTTTTACTGATGAGTCTACTTGAATCATATGGATAGCTTATTGCAATTTTAAACAATAATGTTAATATAAACTCTTTAGTTTTTGAAAATGATATAGTCACAGTTTAGAAAGAAGAGAGTTAGTGCGAGATTAAAGAGGACATGTAATGAAATTCATAAGTTAAAACCTTGATAGTGATAAAAGCAAGATTGACAAAATATGATCCAAGAGGGAGCAAAAATAATAGTAGATCAAAATCTAAAAATAAAAATAATTTAAAATGTTACAACTATGATAAGAAATATCACTTAAAGAAGGATTATTAGATTGTAAATAAGAAACTTTTTAGTCCAAAATGAAATTTTGCAAGTACTTAAAATGATGTCAATCCTCTATATTGTGAAACAACAATGACAATTCTTGCATGAATAGACTACCTAATGTATATCTCTTTAACTCAAGAGCTATATTTCATATGACCTTTTAAAGAGAATAGTTCTATCATTATAAACCTATTTAGTACTATTTATGTATAATTGTGATGACTATCCTTTAAAGGTAACTGGTATTAGAGCCATTAAGTTAAAAATGTATAATCGTACAATTTGTAATCTTTAGGAGTGTTAACATATCCATAAGAGTCAACAATTAGTTGTACTATTAGTTACCATTAATAAATAATTAGGAATGTAATTAGCATAGATAGGGGATATTTTTGAAATTTGTATAGCTAAAATATGTACAAATGCTCCTTTCTACAAGAGTTGAAGCACATAGTGAAATATAAACTTTGTACCAAACTTTTTTCTCTGCTTCATATAAAGAGATATGACTATATTGGTAGTTTGAAGATGAATTTG
Source organism: Erythroxylum pedicellare (assembly GCA_027563575.1). Lineage (NCBI taxonomy): Eukaryota > Viridiplantae > Streptophyta > Magnoliopsida > Malpighiales > Erythroxylaceae > Erythroxylum > Erythroxylum pedicellare. Next base: position 40,572,185 of record JAOQMP010000209.1, on the reverse strand, counting down.
TTATCTCTAAGATGAATAGATGATCTTAGAAGTGAGAATGAAATTATGAATATGTTTTTGAAAATAATTTAAAGTGTATTTATACTTATAAAAAAGATAAATGATAGGTGAAAACTTATACAGGTTAAAGGGAGAGACATTATAAAGTTTAAATAAAGGATCTTTAATGTTATAATATTAGAAACCTAGACATATATTTAAAAATGGAATGGAGATCTTTTTTAAGAATAAGCTACTCTCTAGCCTTACAAAGATATCATTTCCTTTTTATGAGCATTGTGTTATCAGTAAGCAATAGCACACAAAGTTTAACGCATCAAACTTAAGAAGAAAGATTGTTTATAAATTAGTTCATTATAATGTGTGAAAAACACTAGTTCCTTCTTATAAGGAGCAAAGTATTGTTTATTTTTATTAATGATTATTTTAAGAATTGTTGGGTTTATCTTGTTAAGAGGAAAATATATATGTTTTCAATCTTTAAAGTTGTTAAAGGAATTGAACTTGATTATAATAAAAAGATTAGGACATATAATGTAGGAGAATGTAATTGTAATCAATTTGACGCATTCTACAAGCAAGAAGATGTCAAAAGATGATTCATTATAGCATACACTTCTTGATAACATAGAGTGATGATGCAGATGAACACAAATATATTAGAAAGAATAAGAGTAACGTTGAGAGCTTTATACCTTGATAAAGTTGGAAAAAAGCAATCAATACTACTTGTTATATAGTGAATCGAGTTTCATCAACTATAATTGATTTGAAGATATTGCAAAATACATGGGTTTCTAAGCTAGTGGTTTTTTTCAACGTCCATGTATTTAAAGGTCATGTTTAGTTGATGTTATTACTTAAGAAACCATAAAATTGGATCTAATATTAAGAACATATTTATTCTTAAGGTATGTTGAGCATGACTATAGACAATTGGATATGACCTTTGTAAAAGATAAGTCAAAAAGGAAAGAAAAAGACAATTACACTTCACAAAGAATTTTAAATATTATGATATATTGAAATCATAATTACAACAAAAAATTTCTTCTAAAGTAACAACAACGCAAGATATCTAATAACTTAATGATTTTGAAGCTTTAGAAGTTCAACAATTATATCACATAAAATCACCAAAATGGTATTTAAGTAATGTAATAAATGGAAATATATCATATTACCTTTAAACAAAGGAAAGGGAGTCATTTACTCTTCAAGAAGTACTAGATAATTCAAACGCCTCTCAATGGATGACAACAATACAAGAGAAAATAAAGCTCTTTATAAATACAAAACTTAGGAACTTATGTCATTACAACGAGAAATGAAGCTACTTGATAATAAAAGGCTACTCAAGATCAAATGAAATGGTGATGAGCAATTATAGTTATATTGTGCAACATTTATGGTGAAAGGATATGCTTAAAAAGAATGAATTGACTTTAATTTAGTATTTTCTCTTGCAATCTGACTTATGAGGGTTAGAGAAGTCCTAGTGATATGTGTTATATTTTATTATAGCTAGAAAATTTAGATGTAAAAATGACTTTCCTTTATGGAGATATTGAAGAAGAAATTTATATGCCCTACAAAAAAAATTGAAGAAAAAGAAAATGAGAACTTAATTAACAAGTTAGATAAATCTACAAATAGAAAATAGGCATTAGGATGTTGGTAGAACAGAATTGATTTCTTCATAATAAATTTTAGATATAACATATTTAATATAGACCCTTATGCATAATTTAAGAGATTCAGTGATAATGATTTCATTATCTTTTTGTTATATATTGATTGTCTGTTGGTTGTGTATCCTAAAAAAGATCATATTAAAAAATAAACGAATAGTTAGCTATAGAAGTTGATATAAAGGATGTAGAACCCAAAAAAAAGAGATTTTAATGGTGCAAATTCATCGAGATAAAATAGTAAGAAGATTAGACTTTTTTTTTAAATATCTAAAGAAGATTTTGCAATTTTTTGATATGTGAAGTTGTAAATTGATTTCTTCCCCTCTTCCTATTAATTTTAAGTTATCCTCCATTATAAGTTCTATTAGTGAAGATAAGAAAATGGATATCTCAAGTATAATATACATCAATAATAGGGAGTTTGATGTATTTTATGATTTATGTAAGATTAGGCATTACATATGTAATAGGAGTAATTAGTCAACATATATTGAATCTTAATAGAGAGGATCAAAGCATTGCATAAAGAATTTTAACGTACACTAAAAGGACATTTAATGTTGCATTACAATATAGAGGATTATATTTTATTATAGGTAGATAAGTTGACTCTTATTTTGCAATAAATCCAATACAATTTACGTGTTCACACTTATTGGCTACACTATGAATTGAATTTTGATGCTACAATTAATTGTCATTTCATTAATAATAATAATATAATATATGGAAACTAGATAAGTAAGCAGAGAAGATGATTGATTAAATTTGGTATTTAAAGAACTCAAATATAAACAAGAGAAGATTTTCTTGTTTTATGACATTTAAAATGCCTTGCATATTTGAGTTTAGTTTCATTTTGTTTGTAAGAAAGTGTGTGCATGTATAAAAATAATTCATATAAAAGAAAATGTAGTGATGATAGGTTTATTTGGTGTCAATCCTTTTGTGAACTGAGGAAAATATAAGCAACACAACAATGGTAAGGTAAGAAAAATAGTGTAAAACTGATTCATTCTCAATCAAATGTCCAAGTGAGAGATTTAATAAATAAATAACTTATAATTATATATTTATGTGCTAATAAAATGGAATAAATTAGAATCATATGTTCTATTTGATGATTCAAGGAAACAAGTATGTAGTGGAGACATAAGTAGGGTGCATTAATTAAAACCAAGTAAGATGAATTGTTATGGTTAGTTGGATTCAATTATAAATAATCATGCACTTCTTATTTTAAACATCTAAGTTCTTAAGCAATTAAGATTTAAGCTCTTATGAGAATCCCATATTCTCATATTATTTTGTAATAGACAGAGAGTGACTAATAAAATAAAAAGTTAGAAGGGTAAAGTTTCTAAATCATATTTTTCAGTTTTACCTTTTCCATTATTCTAATCTTATTGAGTTACGATATTACTTTATCGAGCCAAATTTTTTTCAATAATAACTAAAAAGGATCAGTGAGTGTCAACATATTGTTTGTTATAAAACAAAATTAACTGGGAAAAAAGAATGAAATGGATTTGAGTGATGAGATCCTCGTCATTCATTTAATTATAGAGTTGAGGTGTCTTTAATAATATGTCTATAAAAGTTATTTATTTACTATGTCCCTTTCTTCAATTTAGTCAATTTTATTTAGAAGAAAAAAAGTAGTTATTGAATCATGGGAGAAGAAAATTTTTATTAATCTCCGAATGGCACACGAGAGTGGTGAATTATGTGTCTATGTTAGCCTATTTAAAAACTAACGAATGAATTGTCCATTCTAATGATGACTACAAAAATTTCGTATGAGCAAATCACACAAACAAACAAATTAATAGCACAAGAGAATAATGAAAGAGATACAAAACTAATTCATAATAAGAACCTTTTATACAATATCTTTATTGCAATAGATGAACTGGTGAAGAGAAACTCTTACAATCATATTGGTTTGCACAGATGAAGAGGAATCTTTTACAATCATCGTGCTTTACCAAAAAAGAAGAGGGATCATTTACAAATTAATCTTTTTAAAATTAATGAGGAATTCTCACATTCTATACCCTAAGCAAATTTTCTTTTACTATCACCAATGAATTAGGGCTCTTTATATATTATGCAATACACATATTCACTCAAATGCTCTCTCTAGCCTCTTAAAGCTCTTAAACACTCT
>JAOQMP010000209.1:40537655-40558595 GCA_027563575.1 Erythroxylum pedicellare | reverse complement strand
GATTCTACTCGCCCATGTTTGCCTTAGTGAAAGCTATCCGCACATAAGTCCATTAATGCACGTTTATGGATAAGTCCATCTTCCATGATCAAGCTTCCTCGTGATGCAGCCTCGTCGCTCCATGACTAAGTCACAAGTCACAATCCGAGTTAGTATAAAAACCTCGCCCATTTACATACCTTCGTCCTATCTCGCCGAAGTTAAGTGTTTGTGTGCCTCATCGTGCTCGCATGCCTTCACGCATCCTCGCGAGTCTCATACACTTTTGCGCCTTCTCGCGCAGTCTCGAGTCTCACATGACTTAGTTTCCCAACTCCGCACGGCCTCGCATCCGAATCTCACATGTCGTTGAAGATTTTCGCCAATGCGCACCTACGCGTGCCAACGTGTATCGAATCTCACCTACTCTCGAGATCTTCGTCGATACTTCCTGCATCCCTCGCCTACTTCACAAGTTCCTCGGGTTTTGCTCGCCAACTTGCAAGACTTTGCCTTATTCCTCGTCAACACGCCTTTCTCGTGCCAAGCATTGGCCAAGGCTCGCCAACACTCGCACGATCCCGCAGACTGAACTTAAGGGTCTAGCAATTTTTTGCCATTTTTTATTATTCTCTTCCCACAACATCACATGATGGCTGTCTAGAAAAGACATATTCTAGTTCTTCCAAAGGATAAGATTAGCACTTCGCAAATTAACTTATGTGGTTCCTTTCCGCATAACATATTCCCTCAACTTGCATTTCATATAATATGTCTTAAGTGGAACTTGCGATTAAATCAATCAATTGTTTCATTTTTGTTTTGTCTCGAGAACATGGACGACCCCAAGTATGCTTATGGTTACCCTCCCCCAGGTGTTAGCGTTAACTTCAGTGACACTATAGTGTTATCTTCCTAAAGTTTGTATGTTATTGCCATGTTTCAGCTTGTCCTGTACTGAAGATGCTTTTTTCCTCATGAGAATTTGAGCATCGTTTACTATATCTTGTACGATCTTAACGGGTCTTTGATTTTGTTCTTGGTTGCATGTTGAGTAGCCAAAATTTCCATCTAGAAACGGTAAATTTTTACTTTGTAACCAAGAATGGGCAAACTCATCCATGTTTTTTCTTCCTTAAAAGGCCAAAACTTGTATGTTCTTCTAATCATAGCAGAAACATTGCATCTCTGCACGGACCATATTTGATTGCCTTGTACTTCGACATTTCCTATATAATCAGATGTTTAGATTTTCTGTTGTCATACTTCTAATGCTGTATGGCATTCAGGTCATCGAGAGCCGCCATCAGTAATGGCACCAACACAATACTATGCTCCACCTCCACTACCACCGCCACCGCCACCGCCACCACCACCACCAAAGAAGGGAGTAGGCTGTCTTGAAGGATGGTATACATGTTCTTCTCATATTTCTCATTACTACTCCTTGCTGAGTGATTATAAGAAGTTGTGGATGTATACAAAACTTATGCTTCATCTAAGTTTTTCTAACGATTACATGTTCTTTTTGGTTTTGGCAGTCTTGCAGCTTTATGTTGCTGCTGCCTCTTGGACGAGTGCTGTTGTGACCCCTCTATAGTGTTCATCACATAATTGCTTGTTTTGTATAAAGTTTATTTACCGTTTTAAAATGTTCTTTATGTTCTATAAGAAGAAAAGTTGTTTGCTTGATCTTGTATATAGTCCATACATAAATCAGTATCCAATACAATTGCGATCTTTTCTTTCTCTCTAGGAATCAAATCCTTTTTACTCGTGATAATTTCTCTGGAAATGAATATATAGTTTATCATAACACTTATTTGCAATTCAAGAAGAGGTGCTGAGAAACAAGTTACATGAAAGCTTTCATGGGTTAGATTTATTCTAAACAATTTTAGCAGACAAGGTTTTGTTCCCAATCAACTTGCAAGTGGCAACGCAAAGTGGCTGGTCAGAAGAATTTCAACGCAGAGTTATTCTTTTCTCAAATGTAAACACAACAACTTGATCTAACCCAATATTATACGTTTGAAAAGGCACAAAGAATCAAGTTTGCTTTAGCCGCTTTTGAGCTGTTATACATTATAATTTAAGGGGTTAGGTGGGGTCTATATTAGCTTTTTGCATTTCTTTGCCAAGGTGATCATTTAAATATGTTTTCACAGAATGAAAGGGAAAAGAGCAGAGAAGTAAGCATGCTTCCCAAAATTTATATCCTCAGCCTAATAGAATGAAATCAAGTAGTCTCCATGATTTTATTACATTATGTTATAGCCATCTGGTCAGGATATGAAGAGTGACTCGGATGAGAAGAATTAAAAGTATATATTGCGGCTGAAAGAACCAAAACTTTTTCCCCAAGAGAAACAACAAAGGAAATACTGGTAAAGAGCTTCTTAAGTTACATGATGTGGATCAGATATTGCTCATTGGCTTGTTGGCTAATCGTTTTCTGACCCTACTCGGAAAACTTTCAGTAATATGGAGAAGGCTACAGATTGCATTAATCATGGAGAAAAGGTAAACATCAGTACTACTACTGCTTAAGCGTGACCCACATGCAATGGATGTATGTCCTAGTCTGGTACTGTAATTAGGATCCTGGATGTTTACAAATACAAATGAGTAAGATAGCTTCTCATGTTATCCCTTTTTCTTAAAAGAATTTCGATGAGAAAGCATGGCCTCGTCTCTCGCCATCATAAGGACAGCACCCTTTCATACTGTTATTTTCCAGGGACAAAAGCAAATATGTAGCTGACAACTGGCCAGAAAACGATAGCTTTTCTGTACTGTATCCACATCCTAGATTTTTTCTTCTCTGCTTGGAACAAAGTAGGAAACCAGTTTACTAGTCATTTCACAGGTGATGTCAGCTTGTCCTAAGCAGCAATCACATCATGTAAACACATGAGTTTGAAACTCTATGCAGAAGCTGAACAACCAAACCCCAGAGTAGAAATAATAATCTAAAGCCTAATTGAAACACGGTCTAAATCTGGAAAACACATTCACGTAGACAGACAGCCTGATTGATGGGCAATCATGGTCATTACAGGCTTATCACGGTTTCTTTCTTGCACAAGCACACAGTCTTTTCAGTAATCTTAGCTTTTTGCCCTGTATCAGCTAGTTCACTGCTCTGCCATTTGTTAATTTATCGAAGTCGTTTTCACATGGAAAGATGCCATTTATTGTTGCCAGTACCCAGAGAGAGTAAATGCAATAGAAAGATGCCATTTATTGTTGCTAGTACCCAGAGAGAGTAAATGCAATAGAAAAAGTAAAGTTGATCAAATATAAGTGAAGATGTATGCTACTATGGTTTTATCCACAGAAACTTGAAAGAGAGTGGCCACCAAAACATATCACTCATCAGAATCTCAAATAACAGTTCATTTTAGTACAATTCTTAAGCTTTAAACTATTCTTACTGGGTTATAAAAACACATTATCCAGAATTTATTACAAAATACCCAACACGATCATCTCAGTTTGGAAGTCAAGAAAAAGACTTGAATGATGTTGTTAGTGTTGGCCAACGGTCTTGTTAGATAAAGATATCTCTACCATAAAACTAAAACTAAGCTGGCCACACTTTTGATGTGTGGATATTACCTTGCCATATATATAGTGTTGGGAAGGAGAGGAGTCGTTAGATGGAGATGTGTTCTCTCTTTCAGTGTTAGATGAATGTTGTTGGATTGTAACAGCATAGCATGTATGGACAACTTAACGGACAAGAAACATGGGACATCTTCGAACCGAAGTCTGGAGTCCCAACACATACTCTCTATCAATTTCATGGTCCAAGAAATGGGCCTATTCGCATAAAATATCACAGTTACCATCCCATCTTTCACCAACTCTTGGATTTCATAGTTCATTCAATCTGAAACCATTTGATATTAGAATTAGTAAAGTAAAACATTAGTACGAGCACTTTCAGACATTTGTACTAACTCTTGTATTAGTTCTTACTAACAAACTGGGCTAACATTTTTTACTTACGGGTCAGCTCGCGTCACAATACAAGAAACAGTGAGATCAAAAGCCCATGGAGTTGTTTCGTGAGCTCAGCTCAAGACAATTTGACAAATAATGAGCAAAGGAGAGACTTCTAAGAACTGGTATACGTACGACGCACCCATTTTCGCGTTTTGTTCTGTAGATCAGGACGATTCAAGAATTGGAATACAACAACCCTAATCCAATGCGTAGCTACACACGAAATTGAAGAGGTTGGTCAAGTAGGACTTGAAATAGGTGCAAGCCGACATGCATGTCCCTTTCATTTTCTGATTAAAATTTGTGTGATAGGTGAATGGAACATTTCAACTTTGTTCGGACGTGTTAGGTTCTTCTTATGTAAAAAATACTGCTTTTAATTGTTAAGGTTGGAATAAGAACTGATCATTAGGGCCTCCAGATCGTAACATTACTGCGTGGATGATGATGTATTCAGAATTTCATAAGTTAGCAATTAATTAATTTCCCCTGATGAGTTGATTAACAATAAAATTGTATATTATTAAACCTTTCTAAACCTTACATTTTAACAAAACTTAATTCAATCAACTCTTAAATTTGCCTCTACAATCTTAAGCTATCGGTTTATCTATAATTCTCTTCACTTCAACCAAGTCGTAAGTTTCTCAATTTATCCGAACAAAGTTTGACCATGATCATCTTTTTTTTTTCCCTAATTCAATTTCACACCAAAATAATCACTTCATATTTGGAAGATATCTTATCATTTCTATAATTTTTCTTTAATTTTTATTATGTGTTTTATGTTGTAATATTTTACAGTTATCTTAATGCATAAGGCTCTTTATTTTATAAGAGGGATTAATTAATTATACACCATCTTTTTTTATTTAAAAAAACTATTTTCATAATTTAAATATTCAATCTTTCAAGTAAAAAAGAAAATCTTATTAGTTTCGGTAAATATGAATAAAGCTATTTAGCTCATGGTATCATCAATCTAACGTACCTTGAGAAACTATGAAATGACTCCACCAAAAAAAGACCTGCACAGGGGACAAAAGTTCAGGGATAAGAATCATTGTTACCAAAACCCTAAATTTTCCAAGTCTCAAACTCTTCGTTATTCTCACACTTTCAAGAATTCAAGACTTCTGTATTATTATATTCATAAATTATTATATATTATATTATTTTTCTATTTAATAATATTTTATATAGATTTGATATAATTATTTAAAAACAACCACTCTATATTTTTAGACAAGAATATGTATCCTCGAACTTTTTCAAATATCGTTAAATTTTTAGTCTGTATCATTGTATGTATAGAATAATTATATAAAGATATTTATAAAAAATATTTAGTAAACGTTATATCTAATATTCTAAAATATAAGAATCCATTTTAGGAAATCCAAATCTTGTCTTGTAACAAATTATCAGTTTTTTTGTACAAAAATTTATTTAAAAAATGCTTTATAAAGTTGTAAAGAAATAGAAGCATATTTATTTAATTGAAATCGCGAGTTCGAATCTTTCATATGTATATAGTCTTTTAAAATTTGAAATTAAAGTTTTACTATCCACAATAGACTTATTCAATTTGGAAAAAATTAATCTAAATATAAATAATTTAAAAATACCCTTTTATAATTAATACCGCCGAATAAATAAAAAAAAGAAACAGAAGCATACTATCGCCGATTAAAAGTAATTCGGTGAAGAAGAAAAGGATAATTAGGTCATTGACTTAGTTTTCATAAATCATGAATTCATAATGACACGGCGATGTTCGTACACGCGCTGCTTTTGGCTTTCGCGATCGCAAATCACATGCGCATAGCTTCTCGTTCACGACGCCAAACCACCAGTTGGCTTCATTCCACGTCATCTCCCTCATATCTGGGCCCCTATACACCCTCTCCACATAAACCCTAAATTCACGTCAAATTCACCCCAAATTCAACTCCAAACCCAACTCACCACATAAAAATCCTCCCCCGCATCCCACGGCCCTAAGTTCTACCACGTGTCTCATCCAATCATCTCAACCGTCCGCGCCAGATCACCCGGTCAGTCTCTCGGGCAGAGGATCAACAAGTGAACTCAAATTAACGGTCCAGATCATGCCCGTAAATTTCACGGGCAGATCTGCTCGCCTTTAAGAAGAGAGCCTCGTCTCCTATCTTCCTCGCTCTTGATCAGGGTTATCCCACACAAACCCTAACGCCTTTATTTACGCCTTTGCCCCTTGATGGTTTTTTGTTCGATCTGGCGCGTGGGTCAACTCCGGTACCCGATTAATGTTCTCGCTTGAATTGGGCAGGAGCTTGACTGGTGGACTACAGAGACGACGATGGCATCTGCCGTTTTAGCCAATCGGAACGAACCAGATTGGACTCAGCCACGCGCTAATTTCATGGGCAAAGCCCCTTTCTCTAACCCTAACCCTAACCCTAAATTTTCCAAGAAACGTCAGTTCCAGCAACGATTACACGACGTCGAAGAACCTCCGGCCATAACTCAATCGGCGGCTTCGGACGACGCATCATCGATAAACCACCACCGGAGATCCAGCGACTTCAACACTGGCGGTTACGTAACGTTCAACGTCGCTAATTACTCGAAGAAAGAGTTGGTGGAGCTTAAGAATCGCTTGGTGGTCGAGCTTGAGCAGATTCGGGTGTTGAAGAATCGGATTAACGCGTCAGAGTCCCAGATCCGCTCAGGATCCAATTTCACGAGCCCTAGAAAACTAACCCCGAACATCAGCAAGAAGGTGTCGGGCAACAAAAGGCCGTTCCAAGCAACGAATTTTGGGACGGGCGTGAAGGGAACAAACCCTGAGAATGGTCAATTAATGAAGAAGTGTGGTCCAATTTTGACGAAATTAATGAAGCACAAGCTAGGGTACATCTTCAATTCGCCTGTGGATGTTGTGGGCTTGCAGCTTCATGATTACTACGATATAATTAAGAATCCGATGGATTTGGGTACGGTGAAATCGAAGTTGGGGAAGAATTTGTACGATTCGCCTAATGATTTTGCCGCAGACGTGAGATTAACTTTCAATAACGCGATGAGATATAACCCTAAGGGTCATGAAGTGTATGTTCTTGCCGAGCAGTTTCTTTCAAGATTTGAGGAATTATTCCGGCCAGTTCGGGATAAAGTTGGGGACTTTGATGAAGGTTTTGAGGAAGAACATGTACAAGAGGTGCAAGCGAGTTCATGGGATCATATTCCGAAGAAAGATAATCATGAAAATTCAATACAAGCTGTTGCGGCGAAATCTGAACAAATTACGGCAAGTGGGTCGAATCAAATCCCTAAACAGCAGTCAAGCACGCAGTTGCCTGTGCGGACCCCTTCGCCGCCCATACGTGCTCCACCTGTGAAACCAGTGAAGCAGCCAAAGCCCAAAGCGAAAGATCCTAATAAGCGGGAGATGAGTCTTGAGGAAAAGCACAAATTAGGGCTTGGATTACAGAGTTTGCCTCAGGAGAAAATGGAACAAGTTGTACAGATAATAAGGAAGAGGAATGGACATTTGAGACAGGAAGGCGATGAGATTGAGCTTGATATTGAAGCTGTTGATACAGAGACACTGTGGGAGCTTGATCGCTTTGTTACTAATTACAAGAAAATGGTTAGCAAGATAAAACGTCAAGCTTTGATGGCTGTCAATAACAATGCGGCTGCTACTACTGCAAGTGAAGGCAATAAGGTAGCATATACGTTCATTACAACATTGTTTCTCTTTGTTCATTGGGCTGATATGAATTTTCAGATGTATTCAGTATTTTGGTGATCTTTTTGTTTGTGATAGGATGTGGCTGTAAACGATAGAACGGATGCTGCAACTGAGGCAAAGAAGCCCAAGAAAGGAGAGGCTGGGGATGAAGATGTGGATATTGGGGATGATATGCCAATGAGCAGCTTCCCACCCGTAGAGATTGAAAAAGACAACGGCCATGCCAGTAGCAGTTCTAGTAGCTCTAGTAGTTCAAGTGATGACTCGTCGTCCTCGAGTGGTGTGAACCAATCCTTCCCTAATGATGTCGAGAATAATGAACTATGAATTACTCGAGGAAATGCTAATTACTGCTTGGGAATTTTGGTATGCAGATTCAGATTCGGGGAGCTCTTCAGGTAGTGATTCCGAAGATGCACATTCGTAGATCCCGGGAACTGAAGAATGAGCACAATGGCCTTACGACTTGGCTAAGGTCTTCCAAATGCCTTGATTTTGGAAGTGGAATTTGTATCAAGGTGTGACTTGTCACTTCTGGCTGTTTGCTTTGAAACTTCTTTAAGCCACCGGTATTGTGAAATATTTAAATCTCTTTCCGTTTTCTTTCTTGTACAGGGGAGGGTTCTCAATGTTAATCATTCTGTTGGCTGCGTTTTGGTAGAGTTGGAAGTGCAGAGGGCGGAAGTTCGCGCTGGTGTAAAAAAACAAAAACTCGTCTTTGAAGAGAGAACTGAATCCGTGTTTTAGATAGGAAGGGAGAATGACGAGGTCAATTAGGTGGTTAAATGATAGAAAGTTCAAATGGTGGAATCACCCTGTACACATTACAACAGTAATACATTGTTTTTAGCTTCATTGGATCCACTCCACTTTCCTCGAAAAGTTCAAAAAGTAATATGAATAAATCCAAGAAAATACGCATGAAATTCTCAAGCTCGCTACAAACACCAAGTAAGCCTTCTGGTGGGTATGGCCTGCCAGGCTTGATTTCTTCAAAACATGCCGTTTATAGCCGTCGGATCTTGGCTTTGTGCAATTTTTTATGTCATGCTCATTAAGAAGGGCATGCATGCGGGAGTTGCTGGCCTGGAGCTACAACCCTTTTGGCTCTACAAACATGTGAGCGGACATTGGCACTGGACTTCAATTGTAATGCAGCAATCTTTTAAGTGCTTGTAATGGAGAATAAAGAAACAAATTGCGGCTTATAATCCTTAAACATGCTGAGAGGCTTTTTGAATTACCCGATCCCATATTGCATCCCATATGTGATGTCTCACTTTTACTGAGGCTGATGCCATTTTCCTCCCAACTGTACAATTTTCTTTTAGGTATAAAATATACAAAAAAACTAAAGGAAAACCTTTAAAATAACTTCGAAATATTCCATATGAAAATTATTTTCTATGTGACCTTTTCCCTTCTTTAGTCGATTGAACATATGATCTCATGTTCAACAGCAAGGACGAGAGAGAGAGAGAGCAAGTCAGCTGAACTTACACAAGTCACCAAGAAAATCGTCAAGTAAATCATTCCTTCAATAAACACAAGAAGACTGATCAAAATTGATAAAAATCAGCCTCAGAGTTGTCGGACAAACAACTAGCAAATGTACCGTGTATTTATATGACATCTACCACAAGTAATCTATCAATTCACTTCATGGGAGAACTTGTGCTGAGGGGCAACCATAAAATAGATTGTAAAAGCCTGTAGGCAACTTTATCTTTTCTATAATCATTCAAGTTAAAACGCCTAACCAATAACTGGACCCTGTTCAAAAATAGAAGATGCATCTGCAAGAAGTTACTCCACATAACAATGCACTCATGTGGACTTCAGATTCAAAAATTGCTTACCGAACTGGGATTCACAAGCAGCTAGAGCCTCCGGGTCCAAATGTTTTAGAAAGGACTTATTCAAAGAATTGGTTTAGATCATCTGGAAGACTTTTCCACAAAATTTATGCACAGCAATTCGCCTTGCTTTCTTTTCCGGCATATTTGTCACTACAACCGTTACCAGATGACCAATTCTTTGCACATAATTTCTCAAATTCTCTTTTGATGCACAGTGACTCTTCTCATCAGCGCCAGAAGAAACCAACAATTTCAACACTTCCAACACCAGATCAAGCAATTCAACCTGCCGGAATTCTGATTTTGTACTACAACATTTTTCCAAAAGAAAGTCAAGAAGATAGCGCCCAATCCATGGTCTTCTACGAAATATTTCTTTCAAAAATTCAGATTTTATCTGAGACCTTTTACTTTCAAAATATTCCATCAAAACAGTTTTAAATATGTCAAGAATTCTCTGTAGTTCGGACTCAGAAAAGTGTCTGCCGTCAACAATTTTCAGAAGCCAAAAAGTCGAGTTCTGACCAAGGGGAACTAATCATTTTGTGTCGATTTAATGACACAGATTGCTTCTTAGATGGAGTATGTGCAGTTTTTTTTCTCTTGAAACGTTTTGACGCCAATTTTAGGCTCAACAAAGTTTTGAGAGTGGATAGCTGCACCCTTTCATCACTTGGAAAATCCTTCACCTTAAATATCTTCTTTTGCAGAATTCCCCATATTCGCTGTCCAAGCTGCTCGCTGATCTCCATAGTATGTGGATTTACAAATGCCTGTGCCAGGTTGGAGTACACTGTAAGAACTTGGGGGTCACCTGTTGAACACAAAGCATAAATATTGAAAGAAACTCAGAAATAGCAAAGAAGCCAACTTCTGAGAATATAATTTTCTGGAAAAGAAAAAATGAATAACATAGTTCTGCCAATCAAAACAAGGGATTCTCTTAAGAATGTCGGGGAATGGACATTTACCAATCCAACATCCTCAAAAAATTATAAAATCCCTAACGTTGTTTCTAATTTTACACCTGAAAATCAGACGTCACCACATATATGGAAACTGAAAAAAAAGTACTTGCCTGGGCTTTCTTGCAAGTAAATTTCCAGCAGCGAAAGAACACAAAGTTTGAAGAGAACAAGCTGAGATTGTGCAGTTTCATTGCCAGCCTGATTCTTTTTCTCTTTCAAAATCTGCGCAAGGTAAGAGTCCATGCAGAACATTGCATCATCATCCATTCCTTCATCAGAATCATATATATCTTCTGACAGTTCTTTACCAACTTCCTCAACTTCACCTACTGCCTCGGAATCATCCATGTCACCATCACCCTCATGGTCACCATCACCAATTTCCCCTGATTCAGATTCATCGATATCTTCATCCTCTTCAATTCCAAGAAAATCTCCATCATGATCATCATCTTTGTCTTCAGTATTTGCTCTATGACGTCTAACTGGTTTTAGCTCTTTCTTAACCACACGTAGCATTCGAATAAGACCATCATTTGTCACTTCGCGAACAAAAGACTTGAAAACCTAGAAAGATTAATTATGGCTACATAAAAATCTAATGGAACATTAATTGGAAGATGAATGGGAACTTTTGTTGGCATCCTAGCAAGCCAACTGATTCAGTTTTCAGTAGAGAACATGACATGTGGGCCGATGACTCAAACCTAATTAGAGCTGCATGAAAAGCTTATAACTACAAATTACAACATGATTATGAATCCAGGAATAACCAAATTGTAAAGTCAAGTTGAAATTGACTAAACACAGAAATGATACGGATACACACACATACAGGGAAACTAAACTTTCAACGTCGCAAACACCTGCTCAATAGCAAACCGAATGGGGGCTGATGACTGTGGCAGCAATGAAAGTAGTGTATCCAGAAGTACATCTATAAACTGAGAATTTGTATCATTATCCAACTCTTCATCTAAGTCCTCGATAAAACCTGAGGACTCATAGCCTTTCTTACACAATATAATAAGCTCAGACACAGCTTCAGAAAATTCTTCAGGTTGAAGTAGCATTTTGAGAAGTAACTGGATCAGCAAGTATCTGATAGAATTTGCTCTATGTAAATCAGGAACAGCCTCAAGACTCCTCTCCTGCCACAATCAAACCTTCAGAAAGTTTGACAATTCTAAAAGGAATAAGCAAAATAGAAATCACAATTGAGATCAAGAAAAACAAGCAACAAGTTTCAACAATGGCTAATTAATCACATAAATATTAAGAATAATTTGCAATTCCCAACAATCTATGATAATCCCACAAAATGCTCTCTCCAACACATGTTTGAGTGCATATAGTTCCGAGATACAATAATGCCTAAATATTGCAGGCATGAGAAGCTGGGACAAACTAAATAATGCATTCAGAGAATCTACATCTGAAGATGCTAACAAAAGTATTGATTATATTACCAGTTTGTAGAGCCAAATTTCCGTTTTTTGCAATCTTTTGAATGCCTTTTCATCCTCATCATTCAAAGGCCTAAAGAGAGAAACTGAAGGAATGTTATGCAATGTGTTGATGAACCGCATGAAATATGAGCCAACATCATTAGCATGATGTATCCCTACACGAAGACATGATACCTTCAACTTTAGGGTACTAGCCAGCAAGGATTGGATCTGCTCAATACATATCCTGCAGATTGCAGTTGAGGCAGCAGTTTTTGGCCATCTAAATTTCTCCTGTAGTTCAAAAGATGTCACTTCCGAACCAAGAGAAGCATAGAAGAGACCTTGAACAGCTAGAAACTTCAGAATTTCCTTTTGTACCCAAAACTTTGCTTCAGGATCCAGGTTCAAATACTTCAAAATGCTTGGGAGTGATTCAACAATCCAAGTTTTCAAGAAATCTGAATTCCCCATAGCACCAACTGAACCCTTGTCCTCAATTAAACCAATCTCTAAATTGTCATCAGTAGTTTGACTCTGATCTGAAGGTTCATCTATCATCTGACTACCATTCACAAATAAATTCATTAATTCCTGAATATAAAGCATGCAGCCAGATTCTGTGCTGACTTCTGCCAATAAAGATTTTACAGTTTTTGTCCTTGTGATGCAATCGAATTTCCCTTTACTGTGTTTTTGTAAAGCTACCACAAGAGCAACCCATCTCATGTCGTCATTTCCCACCCAATCCGACAATTCTTTAAGAAAATGCGGCACAACTTTTTATAGCCAAGAGTCCTTTGTTGAAAGAACATCCATCAGACAGTGTACAAGGAAGAAATGATGTGGGTAATTTTAGGAGAAGTAGCAGTATATCAAATGCCAAGTGCTTGCGGTCGTGAGATGATTGAAGAAGAGATCCCTCTATGATAACTTCACAAAAGGACTGGATATTGTTTGAAACTTCTTCCTTAAATGAATTAGACTTCCGACTTTTCTTGTGCTTCTTTTGATTACTACAAGCTGACACTATGTCTTCAGCTTGTAAAATTGTGTCAGGCAAAAGAATGTTTACCAGGACCCGCCATAAACTGTGAACTCAAGGTTGGCAGAATGTAAATTCCTGCCAATATTAACATTAAAAATAACAAAGAATATCATGCATTCAGTCTTGATACAGTTAAAAACTTGACAAATTGATGCCTTAAAAACATACCTTGAAGCAATTTGCAAGAGAGAACAAATGGTCAGGAGAAAAAAATTTACTAGGGCTGAATGGATATGGTAATATGTTTCCAAACATAACACTATCAACAGAAACCTTCTCCCTGACTTTCAAAGCTAAAAGCAAAGCATTAGGATTCCCAACAGCAGTGGCCCCTTCAAGCCATTCACGCAGCTGTGGAGCTTCAAGTACATGACTAACCACAACTTCACTTGGCAATTGCAATCATAAGGCACATAACATACAGAAACAGTAAAGAAATCATATAAAAATTGCTGTGTTTAAATTTGTGCAACAACAAAAAGAAGTGAAAAGAACACCAAAAGTCTTCATGGAAGCATCAAAAAGAAAAGAAAAAATTTGCATGAGAGAGGGAGAGAGACTGCTCCTCATGGAGAGTTCTTAATCCCAACACAAATGATATGCAAGTTGAAACAATTTACATCCATGAACTGTTTATATCAGTTAGGTCAATATGCAATTACAGCAAAATAATGAATGATGCAAAGAAAATTATAGTATCTACTCACTGTATAATATTTGAAAAACTGAAAGTAGAAAACAAAATGGCTGCGAGTGCCTACAATCACTTCTTAAATTACAAATGGAACCATGAGCCACTAGGCAAGAAATTCACTCATAATACAGCTGCCTACATGCCCCATAATGCAGGCTGTAAGGGCTTCAAAACCCTTGCTATCCACTCACCATCCAAAGAGAAAAGGAATAACAATGAAAAAGTAAGACCAATCCTTTATCATTTCCGCCGTTAATATTTTAGAAGATGGAAGTATTCACCCCAACAGAACTAGCACATGTAAAATATTAACAGAAACCTATTGAAACTATGAATAAAGCAACACAATAGAAGTAGCATCACAAAATACTCTGCTTGTCTGGTCAAAAAATCCGCATTAATTCTTAATAAAGAGCACCTTATGAAGCATCGTAGTTAAACTTGCTTCCATTTACGTAAATGATATACCTTTTCAACCAACTCTAAAATAACTGCAATAGCAGGTTCTTGCAAATATCGCTTCTTTGCTGCAAGGGATATAAGAATGCTGGTGAATTCCTTAATGAAGGATGAATTTTGATCAGAAACCCACTCTTCAGTAAGTCTCCCTGAGCGGGCAATAGCACCATAAGCAAATAAGTGACCCAAAAGACAATCCCTTACTTCCTGCAACGTTACAAGAAGACTTCACCAATTTTATCAGAAGAAAGAGCAACTAAATACATTAATAAAATCCTCACCCACCTGATCCTTCATTGATGAACAGACATCTAACAATTCAACTATCAGCTTCAATAGGGAGTCCAAATTGATGTTAGAAATTGTACCAATTAATGCAGTCAAACCTACCGTAAACCCTTGTCTTGCACACTGTAAAAGAACAAAGATTGTTTATTAAACAGAAAATAGTTAACAATAAACTATATAAAGCTCTAGTAACTCTATCTATATGTTAAAACAATCTAGATATTTGAAAAGAAATCATAAAGCATCAAACAATAAGTTCAATTCACCATAAGTTGGAGTTATATTTCAAACATATCCAAAGATGTAGTCTCAAGTGAACAATTCATAAGTGTTAGAGCAAATTAAACCGCAGAACAACAAAAATGAACAACCAGAATTGATGTATTAGGAATGTAAAAACAGGCTATAATGCGATACCAATAGCAGATTGGCCCAAGTCAGTTGACATTAATAATCAAAATTTAGAAGTCAAATTAACCAGAATGAGACAGCAGAACATAAAGCATTAAAAAATCCATAACTGAATCTTATGCTTGTTCTTTCCATGAAACAACTTGGACAAATTATAGACCATAAATTTTAACAAGAATTTTCAATATCAAGAACGTAAATAGAATCAGATGAATCATACCTCCCTTGATGATGACACTCCACGAATGAGCCTCCGCAAAGCATATCTCAAAGAAGGGGCACAATCATACAACCCATCGTCTTTTTCAGCTTCCAATTTCAATCCACCCTCAACGAATTCCTTGTTCTCCAACATATCAAATGCCTTCTGAACTTCACTCAACTCCCATACCAACCTCTCCACTGCAGCCTCTCGAACAGAAACATCTGCAGATGCCAAGTCTTTGAAAACGTCAATATGGAACGCAGGCATCTGATTACTTGAAGAAGCCACAGCCTGTGCTTTAGTCTCACTAATACTCAAACTTATATTACTTTCTTTCAATCTCAATCCTTGTTCATCCTCAATAACAACTCGGTGGCGCTCTTTCTCCAATGCTTTCCTCTTCTTCCTTCTTACCATAGGCTTCATTGAACTAGAGGTAGCTAAAGATGTGCCTGGTATGGCACTACCATCATTATGGCCACCAACAATTTCAACCTTTTTTTTCTCATCCTTCTTCAATTTCTTAATGGGGTTGGAATTCACCTTATCATTATCAGTTTCTAGCAAATTTTCAACTTCATAATTCACAGAATCCGAGTTTCTTTTATTGGTTCTCATTTAATCCAACAAATTCTCCTGTACAACAAAAATTGTGATAATAAGCGACAAAACCAACCAAAACCACTTTCAAAGACGCCAAAACTCGTCCAAATCGGTAATATCAAAAACAAACTATAAAAGCTTTTTAAGAATCAAAACATTATGAATGAATTAAAAGAAACAAATGGACATACTGAAAAAAAAAAGGCCTGCGAAGTTCGTTGGGAGAAGCCGTTAAACAGACGGGAATTGATAGTTTGTGAAATTATAGGCGTGGAGGGCGCAATGTTTAAATCCAAAAACACCAACAACAAAAAAAACCAGAAACAAGGGAAGAAACAGATATAGAAGACAGGCTTAACAGAAGGGTTCAAGGAAAACCCTAAAGCCCAACCCCCGCACGAGCCCTTGTTCTGAAGGGTAACGTCACAGCTTGCTGAAGCAGGTACTAGGGTTTAGGAGAAATTAAAAGTACATAGTTGCTGACAAACTTCTTATATCTTATATAATAATCGATAACGATTACATTTAATCGGTGAAGGAAATTGAAAATATTAAAGAGTTTATAAGTGGGAAGGGTTAATTATTTAAATAATTAGTTTTAGTTATTTGAAAAATGGTTAATCTAAGTTTAATTTTTATTAGTAAACCCTATACAGTCTGCTCATATTAAAAATTCAATATATATAATAAAAATATATATTATCATATCATAATACCCTTTTAGAGTCATCAATTACCATAGTAATTACTAGATAATACAATATAGAAAATGATTTTTTTAAAAATTAATGACTAAATAAAATTTTTTTCCCTTACTCTCAACTAAAGTCACACATATTCATAGATTTTTCAATCTTCCCCTCATCATCACTGTCAATGTCACTAGCCGGTCACCTGCTCAAGGCCCATTATGAGAAGGGCCCCCAACCCTATGTTTTGACTTTTACAGCTACAATTTCACTAATTCCCTATATTAATCCTTTAAAGTCTCAAGATCAACGGCTGCAGCATTTAAGCTCCTCTCTTGCGCTATTTCCAAGGCAAAACGAGAAAGTCTCAAGGCTTAAACGTTACGTACGCCACAGGTAGTAATAAATGACTCTAACGTTGGAGTGGTTGATGTTTCAAAGAGTTAAACGTTAGTAGAAGGGCAAGTTCCAAGATTGATTTTATGTTATAAGTTAACGTTGTGGACTTTGTGGTTAAGTTAACATCTCATGCTTATAAATAGTTTTGAAATATTTAAGTGTATTTTTACCTTCTAATTTTTTTTATTTTCATCAATATATGTATTTAAAATACTCCAACTTAAAAAAAAATTTTACGATTCTGTCTTCTAAGTTCTGAGTATAATTTAAAGATAAAGTTTTTGATTTTTTAATATATTTTTAGCTTATTAAATATTTGAATATGTTATAATTAATTTGTAATTTATCATTAACGTAAACATTATATTAGCTTATTTCCTAAGTATGTTAATTTCTTGTATTTTTAGAAATTAGTGTGTCTCTATCATTAAAATTTTCTCTTTGTTTTTTATTTTTAATATTAGATATTAAAATTTGCTATTTATTTTTTTCCTCTATCACATATATAATACCATTTATATATCTTTGTGATATATTGTGAATCTATTGGAGTTTGGTTGTGCCTGCATACTTCTTCTAGTTCCATACAGGTGCTTTTGTTCTTTTTCTAGTCCAACTTTGATATAATTGGTTAATATTATGTTGCCTAAAAAGCATTTGTCTGGAAGTGAAAAAAGGAAAAAAAAAAAAGAAAACAGGTAGCACAGTTGATAGAATCCCAAAAAGGAGCAATTAATAAATTTATTAAAAGAGTAGGCTTCTCTAGTGAGAGTCCCGAGGAATTAGGTAAAGGTAGTTTTGAACAACATAAAGAAAACTTAAGTGATGAGATTCATATTCATAAGGATATTAGAAATCTGAGTGAGCTTGATCATGTACCAAATGCATCGATTTTAGAAAATTTAAAGGTAGATGAGCAAGTAAGCCCTATATTGGACATTTATGATCCTAGAAATTAGGATAATCTTGATAATAAAGCAAAGGATATTTTAGTTGAAAAAGGGCCTGTAAGATAATTGAATCTTATATTTCCTTTAGACAATACCTCTCATCATTTTTCATATTCTTATTATTATAGAAATTTGAGTAATGGATAGATTAGTGATAGAAAGTGGTTGGTTTATTCTAAACATGTATATAAAATATATTGTTTTTGTTGTAAGTTGTTTAAATATACTAACAAACAAAGTGGATTAACAAATGACAGATTTATAGATTGGAAGCATCTTAGTGAGAGACTCAAAGAACATGACAATTGCATTAAGCATATGACTAATATGAGAACCTGGAATGAATTAAGAGTAAGATTGAGAAAAAATCAAACAGTTGATAAAGATTTGCAATAAGAAATTGCAAAGAAGAAAGAATGTTGGAGACAAGTTTTGATAAGAATAGTTTCTATTGTGAAATATCTTTCTAAATATAATTTAGCTTTTCGAGGATCCAATGAGAAGCTTTATCAAGATGGTAATGGTAATTTTTTTAAGATTGATTGAGATGATTGCTGAATTTGATGTGATAATGCAAGATCATATTAGATGCATCCAAAATCATAAAATTCATCATCATTATCTTGTTTGCAAAATTCAAAATGAATTGATTTCTCTGTTGACCCGTAGCGTTAGAAGTTCTATCATAGGGACCATTAAAGAGGTGAAATACTTTTCTATTATTCTTGATTGTACGTCAGATTTGAGTCATTAATAACAAACGGGTTTGTTAGTACGATGTGTGAATATGTCAAATAAAAAAAATAAAAATAGAGGAGTACATTTTAGAATTCTTAAAGATGTCGCATCTGGATTCGGACTTTTCAATGAATTATTGAATGCATTTAATTCTCTTAATCTTAATGTTTATAATGTAAGGGTTCAAGGTTATGACAATGGTTCTAATATGAAAGGAAAACACCAAGAAGTTCAAAAGCGATTACTTGAAATAAATCCAAGAGCATTATATATGCCATGTGCTTATCATAATCTTAATCTTACTCTTAGTGACATGGCACATTCTTGTGTTAAAGCTGTTTCATTTTTTTGGAGTTGTGCAACGTATATATGCATTATTTTCAAGTTCTCCTAAAAGGTGGAAGGTTTTGCTTGGTAATCTTTTAGGCTTAACTACGAAATCATTCTCCAACACTCGTTGGGAGAGTCGAATAAAAAGTGTCAAAGCTATTAGATTTCAATCTCCTCAAATAAGATTGACTTTGATGGAATTATCTAGATCTTGTGATGATGCCAAGTCAAAAAGTGAAGCAGAAAGCTTGGTTAGTATACTTAAGAGTTTTGAGTTTTTACTTGGTATGGTTATTTGGTATGATATTTTATTCACTATTAATATGGTGAGTAAAAAGTTACAATCTAAATCTATGTGCATTAATGCTACCATAAAGCAATTAGAAGGTGTGATGGTATTTTTTTAGAAATATAGAGATGAAGGGTTTAGCTCTAATATGAATATAGCCAAAAGTCTAATGCTTGAGATGAATATAGAGCTTACATTTCCAACTAGATGTTGTATTATTAGGAAAAGACAATTTAATGAAATTAACCATAATGGAAAAATACAATCAGCTGAGAATTCTTTTAGAGTTAATTGCTTTCTAGTTGTTATGGATATGGAAATTACTTCATTAAAGAATAAATTTGAATAATTAATGACATTTGATAATATTTTTGGATTCTTATTTGATTTAAAGAAGTTGAGGTCATTGGATGATAACAAATTAAGAGAATATTGCACTAATTTTACGATGACTTTTTCTCATGATAGTGTATTAGATATGGATTTAGATGATCTTTTTCTGAATTAAAAGTATTGCAAATGACATTGCCAAATGAGTTAATATCATCAGTTGAAATTTTAGAATTTGTTAAAGTTGCAGATTGTTATCTCAATGTTTCAATTACTTATTGAATTCTATTGACTATACCTGTGACTATAGCATCAGATGAGAGAAGTTTTTCAAAGTTAAAATTATTGAAAACTTACTTGAGGTCATCAGAATACTTCTAAGAGTATCACCTTGCCAAAGTGTGCTTAGGTAAAGATCAAGATGTGCTCAAATTTGGAAAAAGGACAAATTAAGCTCGAATTGTATTGATCCACATGAAGTTATTAAGAGCATAGGACCAATAACTTATGATATTATCAATAAAGATGTCTCATAATTATAATGTGTGATATGTGAGTGTATTAAGAAATAATTATATTATTGACAGAGATGTGTTGACAGCTAACGAAGTGAAAAATTGTGAGCAATCTGAAATATATTGATGAAATAGTTAAGATAGTATGATATCTAAGCAAGTGATTAAGAGACCTATTGAGTCTATCAACTGTGGTCATTTGGAAGAAGGTATTCGAGTGGTGAAGTTATATGGGAAACGGAAGACCTTATGAATAAATAAATAAATAAAAATATATACCCCTGCCTTATTGACCAATCAGATATTAATTCCGAGGACGAAATTTCTTTTAAGGAGGGGAGAGTTGTAACATCCCGATACCCATGTTAAGGCTAAAATAGTAAATGTGAGGGATTTACTGAGGTATTAAAAATGTGTTTCATACTCATGCATTATGTGATATGCTCATACATATGAATATTGAATCTTTGTGCATAAAAATAATTGTACATGCATTCATTGATAATTTCTGAGTACAATTGTTTATAAATGTGAGTATATTGAGAAATTTAGTTTTATGTGTTGAAAATTTGATTTGGAAAGTGTATTTGTTGATTTAGAATTTCTGGAATTTTTGGAGGAATTCCTTAAATTTATTGGGCAGTTTTGAACTAGAAAAATTTCCAAGTGGCAAAACAATTGTTAAACAGTAGTAAAAATTACTGTTCAATGGCAATGGAAATTTTGATAAATGATTTTAGGATTTGTTGACAAATGCCAATGAAAATTGGGGAAAAATTGGAGTAGGAATTTAAATTGATGGGACTAGTTAAATGAAAGAACCAATAAAATGCTTTAGGAATGGACATGTGGCAAGTGACCAATATCACTTGCCAAACAATACCTTAAGTCCACTAACCTTTAAAATTAAAAGCTAACGAAGTGAAAAATTGTGAGCAATCTGAAATATATTGATGAAATAGTTAAGATAGTATGATATCTAAGCAAG
>JAOQMP010000209.1:40505028-40517120 GCA_027563575.1 Erythroxylum pedicellare | reverse complement strand
AATGTTAATATCCCCTCAAATTAGAGTTTGGTGGACATCAACCAAACTCAACTTGGACATAAGAGAAGCAAAAACTAGAGCTACCAAAGCGTTAGTAAAAGGATCTGTTAACTGGTCTTTGGAAGAAATATGCATAGGAGCAACAAAACTAGCTTGTATTGATCACGAATTACATGACAGTCAATATTAAAATGTTTTGTGCATTTATGGAAAACCAAATTAGCAGTAATTGTATGGCAACCTTGTTATCACACCATAAAGGAATAGGTGAAGTAAAAGAAATATGTAAATCATGCAACACATAAGAAATCCATAATAATTCACATACAACTGAAGTCATGCTGTGATACTCTGCTTCAGTAGAAGATCTAGAAACCATGGGTTGTTTTTTAGTCTTCCAAGAAACTAAAGAAGAACCTAAGAAAACATAAAAACTAAAAATAGATCTTCAAGTTGTCAAACATTATCCTCAATTAGCATTACAATAAGCCACAAGTTAAGAAAGAGATGATATTGTACTAACAGAAGATACAGTGGAAACAGGAAAAAAACAAACCCTTAGAAGGACAACCTTTCAAATATTTCAAAAAGTAAAGAGCAGCATCCCAATGACTTTTACAAGGAGCATTAAGGGACTGACTTAGCTGTTGAACTACAAAAGTGATGCCATGCCTATATCACTTTTGATACTGCCCTACATCATCCAATAACTAACCAGATTTGTTAGTTAACTACAAACCCTTAGGCAGTGGTGTAGAAATCGGTTTTGCTCCAGTTAAACCCGAATAAGATAGAATATCCAATACATATTTCCTCTTGTTAATACAAAAACTAGTAGATGATCTAATAATCTCTAAACCAATGAAATATTTAGTTGGGTCAAGATCCTTGATGGTAAAAATAGAATGCAGAAAACTTTTAACATCAATTAAGACAACTTCAAATAGTTTAGTCAACAGAATGTCATCCACATAGATAAAAAGGGCAACAAAAGTAGAACTAGTGGATTTGGTAAACAAACAATGATCATGCTTTGATTGTACAAAACTGTAAGAAAGCAAATGCTTAGTAAATTAACAATTCCATTATCATGAGGCTTGCTTCAAGTCATACAAGGACCGATTTAACTTGCAAACTTCATTAGGGCCACCCTTGGCATACCCATCCAGAGGTGTCATGTACACTTCCTCATCAATAAAGCCATGCAAAAATACATTATTCATATCTAATTAATGTATAAGCCAAGAAAAATGTGCTGCAACAGCTAGTAATAAATGTATAGTTACTATTTTAGCAACTAGTGAAAAACTATTAGTAAAGTCAATTCCTTCAATTTGATGATATCCTTTTGCTATTAACCTAGCGTTATAACGGTCAATTGTCCCATCAGGCTTAAGTTTCATCTTATAAATCCACCTGGATCCAATGGCCTTCTTACCATTTGATAAAGGAGTTAAAATCCAAGTTTTATTGGATTCTAGTGAAGCCAACTCCTGTTGCATAGCTCTTACCAAATGTACATTACATTTAGCCTGATAAGATTGAGGTTCTTGAATATTAGAAACATTCGTCAAAAAAGATATGTATGTGGAGGTAAGACGTGGGGTAGGTATAAAAGGGAAAGTAGAAGGGGTGTAGGTCGATGAATTACAACCAAAATATTGACAATAAGAGGATGAAGATGAAGTAATGTTGGTGGTTGCTTGAGATACAAAATCATTTAGCCAGGCTAGTTTATGGGATATTTTGTTGCTTCTACGCGAACCTGAAGTGGTAATAACTGGAAACATTGAAGAATGAGATGATGAAGATTCGGTGATATGTGCATCAGTGTTTAAAATTGGTAAATTGATAGGAGAACTGTTATTTCCAAAAGTGAAAAAATAAAGAATATCAGAAGGATGATCAGCTAGAACCAAAGGAAGTGGAATAACTGTTGTTGTATTAGATGATGACTGATAAGGGAAAGTATTTTCATGAAAAACCATATCTCTGGAAACAATAACAGAATGTGATTCCAGATTAAACAATTTATAACCCTTTTGTCCATGACTATATCCCTAGAAAATACGCTTATATGCCCTTGGCAAACTTATCCTTATGTGGCTGAACATTTGTAGAAAAACAAAGACATCCAAAAGATTTTATATGATCATACTTAGGTAGATAACCATATAAAATCTCATAAGGTGTTTTCCACATTAGAAGAGAAGTAGGAAGTGTATTAATGAGATAAGTGGTTGTAAGTATAGAATCTCCCCAAAATTATTTAGGTAAAGAAGCTTGAAACAGAATGGCTCGAGCTATCTGTAATAAGTGTTTATGTTTTCTCTCCACTATCCCATTCTGTTGTGATGTATAAACACACGACTTATGATGTAGAATTCCCAATTCCCTAAACAATTTTTGACACTCCCCACTTAAAAACTTAGCTTCATTATCTGCTCGTATAGACTGAACAGACTTCTAAAACTGAGTTCTTACCATCTTAAAAAACTATCCAAACAACCGATCACTTAATTTATAATTCATTAAATATGTCCAAGTAACCCTACTGTAATCATCCACTATTGTCATAAAATATTTTCCCCCAGAGATAGATTGTTGACTATAGGGACCCCAAATATTAACATGCACTAACTAGAAAATATAGATAGTATGAATAGTGCTAGAAGGAAATGACAATCTGTGTTGTTTAGTAAGTGGGCAAATATCACAAACACCAACTTCACCAGTAATTTTATTATCAAAAGAAACAATATGTCTAAGTACATTGTTAGAAACGTAGCCTAAACGTTGATGCCAAAGTTTGTACATAGACATAGATTGAACATTATTGGTATTACTTTCAATAGTACATAAAGAATATTTGGTTATTATGTCAGCTTTGAAGGAATCTTTGCCTAGGATATAGAGCCTGCCTACAACCTTAAAAACTGTCAATATTTGGTTAGTCTTCAGGTCCTGCAAAATGCAGTAGTTTGGATAAAATTTGAAGGTAACAGAGGATGTGGTTACAAGTTTATTAACAGACAACAAATTGAATTTGAAAGTAGGTATACGTAAAGTTTCTGCCAGGACAAGTTCATTAGGTAAGAAAACATCACCAATGTGATATACACGATTCTGAGTTGGTGATATACATGGTTTTGAGTTTCATCAGGCAAATATACAGGTATAATTGTGTTAGGTACAACAGGCTTGGTTAATAAAGAAATATCCACACACATATGATTTGAGTCTTCTGTATCTAATATCCATGAATCTAAACCTAGGCCATTGAAACTAGCAAGAGCTAAAAAAGAAAGTGTACCTGCAAAATCTGAAAGATGTGCCAAGTTCACCATGAAAGGATCAGTAATTGCTTTATTCTTTACTAACTTTAGCAATTCTTGTTTGATCAATTCAGATAATGGAGGCTTGGAAGTACCAACAATAGTATCTACTACTAATTTACAATTATCTACAATTAATGAATTAACTTCATTCATTGCATTAGCAATATAACACCTCCCACTTCCTTTCCTTCTTCTACTCTACAGCTCCTTGTACCAGTCTGGTACACCAGTGAGCTTAAAATAGTTTTCCTTCATATGTTTGTTCTTCTTGCAATAAGAACAAAACATCTCACTCTTGTCACTACTACCCCATTGATGTTTAGATTGTTTTCCTCCTCCATCTATGACCCTCTTTGTACTACTTGTATTCACTAACATAGCACTATGCACCATTCCTTCACTAAAAGCCATCTGCACCTCCCTTTGCTTTTCTACCCTTAAGACTATAGAGTATGCCTTAATGATAGATGGCCAAGGTTCCATAACTAAAATTTGATTCCTAACATGATCATAACTCTCATTTAGACTCATTAGAAATTACATTAACTTATTCAAAAACGTCAAATTAGCTAAAGCCTTAGGTGCTCCACAAATACACTGTGCTGTTGCCTTACAAGTACACTACGGGACAGGTATGAGACACCAGAGGTCATCCCACAATTTCTTAAGACTAGTATAGTATTTAGCAACAGATGTAGTTCTTTGTAATATTGCACTAATATGTCTTTGTAAATGATATAACAAAGGACCATTAGTCTCTCCAAACCTTTCTACTAAATCTGAACATAATTCTTAGGCAAAATTTGTATAAATAAAGGCTTCAACTATATTTTTTGACATTGAGTTCAAAATCCACGATCTAATCATGTAATCAGTCCTAATCCATTTATCAAATTCAACAAATCCTGGACTAGGTTTCTGACAAGTTCCATCAATAAAACCTAATTTCATCTTAGCTCCTAGAGCTATTTTAACCGATCTGCTCCAGCTCAAAAAATTATTCCCATTCAAGACTACAATAACTAAACTGATACCTGGATAATCAGATCCTTGAAGATATATTTGAGTTTCTTCAGGTTTACCTCTCAATCTGGGATCTAGAGTCAATCTAGTGGGTGACTCATGCGAAACACCTTCCATCATTACAAAATTCTCAAACCAGATGTGTACTCATAAGAAGAAAATGTAGTTTCCGAAATCCTAACTCTCGATCCCTTGATTTGGTAGCTTCCTCAAGCACATAAGCAAAATAGATCTGTTAATGATGATCAACAGACAACTCCTTGCAATATCTCGCTCCAATCGATCAAGAATGACAATCGATTACAACTTCGATGCTGGCTCTGATACCATGTTACTTTTATCTGAAAGAAGAGGGAAAATAATAAGAACTGACTTTTATTATTTCAACTCACTATTTATATAAGTCAGATTTCCTTATATACAAAATAAGTAAAACAAACAGAAGCTATCAACTATTTACAAAATGACTACACTTTACTTTAAATAAATAATACACGTCTGTTTAAGGTATACATAAAGTTAACAAATTCCTTAGGCTTTCCAGGGGAATTTTCCCAAAAAAATGGAATAGTAGAATGTGACTGAGTAGTAGTAAAATGTTCTTGATCCTCAGAAGGTATTGTCGCCGGATTGACAAGAGTGGAAAATTAAACTCCAACTTTGTTAAGCTGTTAAAAATCTTAACCTTCCTTTTCTCTATTTCTTCCATAAAAAAGCACTAGATTGCATATAAAAATAACTAGTTAAGTTTAGTTTCCGAGTGAGTAAAGAAAAGTTACAGAAGTAGTTTCTTGATATTATCAAAGAGCAGCTGAGAACTATGGGCACCTCGTGCAAGCCATTAAAACCACTTTTAGACTTTTCATGGTGATAGTAGTCATATGTGAAAGAGAGTAGAAAAGTCTGAGATACTATTAACTCACAATGATTTATGTGCTTTATAGTTCATTCTATTAACTTCTTCACTTCATAGCACTATCATAAAAACATAAAATGGAACGTACCATAGAGCACCGAAGTCCAGGGGTAATGGGTTGGTATTCGCTTAAGCAAGGTTGGGGCTTCGACCTTCGTTTGTGTATGTAACAATATTAAATACTCCGTGTAATGCTTCACCACCTCTTGGAGTCCCACCTTGCACGATCGGGGAATAGTTTGGGCATAGTAATTCTCCCCGAAAACTCGTGGTTTAACCAAAATAAAAAATAAACACAAAATGTAATTTATGGACTATTATGTGAACTCGAAACTTTACAATGCATATCTAAAAAATAAAGGCTAAAGCTATTAGAAGGTAGCTTTTCATCAGAGGAGAAAATGAGATTGTCATAACAATAAGAACTGAGTGATGTACAATGTTGAATGTATCTTGTGTCTTAAACATTAACATAAACAAAGTTGAGTATCACAATGTCCTCTTCACAACTGTATTATGGAGAAAATTGTGACACTGGAAAACCAGAAAGAGTATATTTTTCCATGGAAATAATTCACCAAAAACAATATACTTGTAGAATTCTAGAGGGAAGACTTCATTCTTAGCTGCCATTACATGTACAAGTTTCTTTGACCTTGTTATGACAAGTCCCAGTTATAAAGAATGTCGAGTGGTAGCAGTATGCAATAGCTTGTAACATTCAATGTCCCAATACCACATCCAACTATGTACACATAACCTTTAGTATCTAGTTTCTCATCTGTACAGGAACTTATGCTCTTAAAAGAGTTCAAGGAGTAAGTGCGAACATGGTTTCAAAACAACATTTCGTAAGGATAATCTACCCTGAGAAGCAGAGGCCTTTATCGCACTATAAAATGAGAGAAGGTTTGACAACTCTAGTGCTTTCTTGTAGAGCTCAATGGTGTCAACATGAGTGGGATCAAGGCAGAGCGTTGCCTCACAATTGTTAGCAAAGGAGAACAAAAATACAAAATTTGAGAGACAAGAAAAAATGTAGAAGAAACTGAACTTTTTTTATTTCAGCTTGAAAATGACAGGCTCCAGTACAACACTTAAATAACCTTAAGAATAACAATAAAGCTAAAAAACAGGATGTTATTATATTAGTGATTATTGACCACTAATCACTAACATAATAACATCTAGGACCTACTAACGTAAACGTGTTGCAATAAAGTAGCATTAACTTTTTGAATCAGTCAACTATATTTATTCAATACTCCCCCTTAATTCAAGATCACATATTCCTAACTGTAACTTGTAAAAATGAAACTTGGCCTATGATGGAGATTTTGTAAAAATGTTAGTTGTTTGCTCATTAATGCTGCAGATTTTAGCACTATTTTGCCATTAGTTATCGGCTTTCAAATGAAGTAATAGTGAACATCAATATGCTTGGTTCCATTATGGAAAACAGGATTTCTGGCAATTGCTATTATGGCTTGGTTATCACAAAATACCTTAGTGGCTTCCTTTTGCTCAAAACTGAAATCAACAAGGAGTTTTCTCAGCCATAAGGCTTGTCTTGCTGCTGAAGTTAGTGCAACATACTCTACTTCAAATGATTACAAAGCTACTGTCTCTTACTTCTTCGAACTCTATGTCACTGCTCCATAATCAAAGCTGAAAACGTTGTCTGAAGTGCTCTTTCGATCATCTAAACATCCTACCCAATCACTGTCAGTGAAACCAATTAAGTTGAAATTTGGTACTTTGCAATACTAAATATCAAAATTCATAGTTCCTGCTTTATAATGAAGTATCCTTTTTGCTGCTCCAAGGTATTGTTTTGTCAGGCTATGCATAAACTTGGATACAATGCTAATAGAGAAAGCAATGCCATGTTTAGTATGAGTTAAATAGTTTAAACCCCTAACTAAACTTCTAAAAAATATAGGATTTGCTTTCTCAGTCCCATCTTCAAGTTGTAGCTTCTCATTTATATTCATTGGTGTGGCTACCACTTCACAATTTGCCATGCTAAACTTCTTTAAAAGATTCATAGCATATTTCTTTTGACACACAAAAATTCCATCATTACTTTGCATAACCTTAAGTCTAAAAAAATATTGCAATAAGCCCAAATCTGTCATCTCAAAATTTCTCAACATACTTGACTTAAAATCATCAATTAAGGACTTTGAAGAACCCATATAAATCATGTCATCCACATACAAGCAAACTACTAAAAAATCTTTATTACCTTGTTTTTTCAGATAAAGAGTAGGCTCATTTTCACTTCTGGTGAACCCATTATCTTGAAAAATGAATCAATCTTGCTATACTAAGCCCACAAAGCTTGCTTTAGCATGTAGAGAGCTTTTCTTAACTTCTAGACTTAGTTTTCATTATTATTGATAGTAAAACCTGGACGTTGTGAACCATAAACCTCCTCATCCAAAACACCATTTAAAAAAGCAAATTTCACATCAAATTGATACACAAGTAATTATAAATAAGCAGCCAATGCCAAAAAAATTCTTACAGTTTCAAACCGAGCAACAGGAGAAAAGGTTTCTTCAAAATCTATACCTTGTTGTTGTGAGTATCCCTTTTCCATCAAACGAGCTTTGTGCTTTTGGATGCTTCCATCAGCATTATACTTTGTTCGGAAAACCCACTTGAGCCCTACAATATTTTTGCCTTTTGGAACATCAACCAATTCCTATATTGAATTTCTTTCAATTACATGCATCTCCTCTATCATAGCAGCCTGCCACTCAGGTTTTTCTGCAACTTCTTCAAAAGAAGTTGAATAGGAAACTAATAAAGCAAAGTTACATGACTCATAAATTTCTTTAAGAGATCTGAATTTTCTTAGTGGAGTTTCACTGTTGCTGTTGGAGGAACTTGATGCTGGAGTGTCTGAACTAGTAAAACTTATAGAGCTACTAACACCAGGAGAGCTAGGAACTGAATTGGCAAGTGATCAAGAATTTGAATTTTCAGGTGATAGTAGATCTAAATTTTTTGGTTGTTTAAAATCTACTGGAACTAAATTTTGCAAGCCTTCCTCATTGAAATTGCACTTCACATTTGCTTCTTCATTGAATAAAACATCCTTGTTAATTATCACTTTGCCACTTATAGAATTATATAGACGATATGTTTTGGATTGAGAGCTATAGCCAATGAAAATGTAATTTTCAGATTTTTTATCAAGTTTGAAACGTGTATTAACCAAAGCATATGCTATACAACCCAAAAATTTTAAGTGACTTACCCGTGGCTTCTTACCCATCTAAGCTTCATAGGGTGTTTGACCTAAAACTACCTTTGTTAGTGAGATATTTAGAAGACATATTGCGCAACAGCTTTTCCCCAAAACTGATTTGAAAGCCTTTTTGCTTTTAACAAGCTTCTGGCCATTTCAACCATTATTCGATTTTTTCGCTTTGTAACACCTTTGTATTCTAGTGTATATGAGGATGTAAGTTTCCTGCGAATGCCATTCTCATCATAAAAGTTGGTGAAATCATTATACAGGAATTCACCGCCATGACCTGTTTTAAGTACTTTTATGTTTCTTCCATTTTGCTTCTCCACCAATGCCTTAAATTTCCTAAAACTCTCAAAGGTTTCATATTTGAATTTTAATAAATAAATCCAACTCATATGGCTATAATCATCTATAAACAGTAGAAAATAGCAACTTCCACCAAGTGATTTTGTTTTCATAGGCCCACATAAATCAGCATGCACAAGTTCAAGACAATTAGAAGCTCTCTATGATTTTCCATATGGAAATGACTTCCTATTCTACTTCCCATAAACACATCCCTCAAAAAATCAAGTTTACCAATTTTCGACAAACCAATAACCATTTCTTTCTAACTCAAAATTTTCAAACCATTCACATTTAGATGCCAACAGTATAAATGTCATAAATTAGCCTCATCACTTCCTCTAACAATTAAGGCTTTGCTCAAACATTTAAGGTATTAAAAGGAAACATCCTATTTCTTGTCATATAAACAGTAGCTATAGTCTAACCATATTTTTTGTTTATGAATAACACATGAATCATCATCAAACATAATAGAATATCCATTGGTTAATAGTTGTCCAATACTAAATAAATTGCGAGCTAAACTAGGCACAAATTGCACATCATAGAGTAGTTTAACATCACCTTGCACAGTTTTGATGGAAATTGTTCCTTTTCCTTTGACTTTCATTTGTTTGCCATCCCCAAGTCAGACCTCACTCTTTTGTGTCTCATCAATTTCTTCGAATAATGACTTGGTTCCAGACATATGGTTAGAGCATTCACTATTAAAAAACCACATACATGTGCTGTTATCTACATCTCAAATTAGTGAATGTGCCCTAAATAGCTTGCTCTCCTCTTCAACCTTCTCTATAAAATTTGTTTGCTTTTGTTCTTTGATCTAGCAATCAGCTTCTTTGTGCCCTAATTTTTCACAATATCTACACTGGATTGCACTTTTATATTGATTTCGTTCATTAAATTGACTTCCATCTTTGCCACCACCACTTTCTCGTCCACGAAATCCACCTCTGCTTTTGCCACAACCTCTAGAATTTTCAGTCTGTCCCTTGGAAGACTCCCCCTTAACCTGAAATGCCTTTTCCCTAAATTTTCTTGAGACTTGTCAAGTCTTGCTTCATGGGCTAACAAGGAGCTCATCATTTCATCAAAAGTATACATAGACAAATCCTTAGTTTCTTCAATTGCAACTACGACATGATCAAATTTTGAGGTTAAACTCCTTAATACCATACTCACAACAGTTTTGTTAGTCACATTTTCACCATAAGAGTTCATCTGATTAACAATTCCAAATACTCCACTATATCAATAATGAGTACACGCAGTCATCACCAACAGGTGGATGCACATCAACACATCACACAAAGGAGAATAAACATCATAGGATAAACAATAGATCTTCCAAATACACACTTTAAAGTCTAAGTGAGTTGGAAGGATCTTACCAAAAGAGTGACCAATCTAAAAATCTAAACCGGTAAATATGTAGAGCATGTTGAGAGGAACCTGTAGCTAAAATTTTGTCTCCATTGAACTCCGTTTGACCTCTGATCAAGGTTTCAAAGGTGCTACACTTCTCTTTTCTTCTCAAAGCTCAAAACTACAAAAACAATTATTTTCTCTCTCCTCCTCTCTTAATTGTGTGGCTACCCACTTCAAGAGAAGGACAAGGATTTTCTGGTTTTGTTGGTCAAACTATTAATGGGGTCAAAATGAGTTTTCTGGTTATGGGCACTTAGTTGAGGAGAATTATTTTTGGGCCAACAGTATCTATATATAATTATTGATTGAAGCTTCTTCTTATTTAAAATTTTAGTTACAAAGTAAGTTTCTTTATGTAAAGATCTTTTCTTTTTCTGGAAAATGGAAACTTTAATTGTTTCTTCAGTACGAGCGTTAAGCATTCATGAATATATTTTTTACGTGGTTGCAGAATGAAAACGTGGCTTGGGTTTGCACATTGAAAGCCATAGCACAATGTTTGGTACTGTGTTGAAGTACGTTACTTTAAGATTGCTTGGTGAAGGAGCTAATGGTGGTGAAGGGACTATAGAGAGAGGACGCAATTGGATTTTACATCACGGTGGCGCTACCTATATAACATCCTGGGCAAAAATTTGGCTTTCAGTTCAGTGATTTACTTGAATCTTCTCGTTTTGATCACGGATTTTGAGATCTATATTAAAATTATGCATCTTTTGAGGTTCTATATATCTTTTCTTTCACTATAAAGATTCCAAGGATTCCATGTTTAGTACTTATATCCATTCTTCAATGTTTCCTAGAGTATGATTTTTTTGTTATGACATAGATTTATTTCATCCTGATGGAAAAAAAATACCATGAAAATCCAAGAATCACTTTTTGTAGGTAATTAATGCTTGCCTTGTATTGTGTTCCCTCTTTTCTAACTTAATCAAACGACCCTGTTGTGGAAATTTTGTGCATATTATGATGAGCGTATGTAATTCTAAATTCTCTCTATCTATTTTATGTTCTATGCAAATGGAAGGCACATTCTTTCTGTTGATCAGGATCATGCATTTCGCTTGTTCTCTGTCATCCAGGTTTGAAAAATTTTACTAATTTGCAGTTCTGGAAGTTAAGATGGACAATGAAAATTTCATATCTTATCTACTAATCTTTTAACCATGCATGCTTTGTATTGAGGCTTCCTTCCTTTACTATTCTGCCAATAATTCTGTTATCAACCTGCAAACCATTACCCAACAAGTAAACAAGCCTCATCTTGGAGATTATTTCTTTGATTGTTAGATATTTTAAACTGAATTGAACCTGTATAACTAGTCAGTTGAAAGTTTATCTACTCTTATTTACATTTCTTGATGTCAGTACTAATGCTTTTGTGTCGTGTGTTTTTATGTGTACCTTCTACAGGTCTATTTGTACTGGCCCAGTTGTACATGTAAATGCTTTCTTATTATTGATGCTTTTTCCCCTTGTGTTATCTGTATTTTACATATGAAATCAGGGACAGCAAAGTAGGGAACTTTCCCAGCACCATGTGTCCAAAAGAGCCAAGAAACTGAAAATGAAGGTGTGATTGGAGGTCAGAGGCTGACCCTTTCTCGATTTAGTGCAATGGAATAATTCATGATCTTATTGAGCTTCATTCAGACAAAGTTTTATGAACATTGTATCATTCCTTACCATTTGTTCATGTCCCTAAATTCTGTACTTGTGTGGATGATTTATTTTAAATATTGACCTAGTTTTTAATGCATGGTTAACATTT
>JAOQMP010000209.1:40493826-40504928 GCA_027563575.1 Erythroxylum pedicellare | reverse complement strand
ATTTATAATTGTAATAGTATTTTATTTTCAAAATTAAGAATTATTATAAATTTTTTTAATGGTGTTTGTATTACTTTTAATTTAATTGTAATTATTACTTTTTGTTAACGAGTATATTTTAATTTATATGATTTAGATTCTTATATTTAGTATCCATTTGATTATATTAATAATATAAACTTGCTTTAAAATTTTTCTTTAAGTAATAATTGTGGTTATTATTTATATGTAGAATAAATGAAAATAATATTAAGAAAAATAAATATTTTATTATTATTTTAAACTTCTATTATTATAATTTTTTTTGGAGATAACGTAGTGTAAAATTTTAAATTATAAAGCATAATATATTGAAGAACTATTTTTTAATTTTAAAAAAATTTCAAAACTATTTCATAAATTTTAAAAAATACCTAAGATAGTACTCCATATTTACAATCAAATTTCGTTAGTACGGTATCCTTTCTAAAGATTTGGCCATAACCATATGTTGTCAAATCATGCGAATAACACTATCATTTTTCTTCTCATAAACGATATAAAAACTATACTATAGATATTATTTCTAATTTGTATAAACGATGCTGTAGATTTTTGGTTAATATATACTTAACTAGTTATTGCCTTATCCATCCGTTTGTCTGCTCCTCTCCATTGCCCAATACTGCCCTTTCATGAAACCCTAAGTCTTAACCTTAAATCCATATCCATCTTCGTTTGTTCTTTTATTCGTTAGCTCTCCAAGTTTTACAATTGCTGGCATTAACATGCCTGTTTCCAAGGTAATTAATTTCCCAGATTCCTACTTCCATCATCTACGTTTTTTTTAGTTGAATATATTACTATAGCTGAAGCTACAACAAAAATATAGTAAGTCGCACCAACTCTAGATTTCTGCCTAGGTGCTTGTCAACAACTAAAAGAAGAGAGAATGAAGTTTAATTATAGGTCACTGCTACTACTATTAGTAAAGGAGAACAAAAATAAAAGATTTGAGAGACAAGAAAAAACGTAGAAGAAACTAAACTTTTCTTATTTCAGCCTGAAAAGTACGGACTCCAATACAACACTTAAATAACCTTAAGAATGACAATGAAGCTAAAA
The DNA here is from genome assembly GCA_027563575.1 of Erythroxylum pedicellare. Classification (NCBI taxonomy): domain Eukaryota; kingdom Viridiplantae; phylum Streptophyta; class Magnoliopsida; order Malpighiales; family Erythroxylaceae; genus Erythroxylum; species Erythroxylum pedicellare. The sequence goes on along the minus strand of JAOQMP010000209.1, from coordinate 40,503,824 downwards.
AATAGGACTCCCAATGGATTTAATCTCATGTTTTGCCAAAATATCTAACTACACTACTAACCACTAACATAATAACATCTAGGACCTACTAACATAAAAGTGTTGCAATAAAGTAGCACTAACTTTTTGAATCTATCTACTATGTTTATTCAACACTCTCTCTTGATTCAAAATCACATACTCCTAATTGTAACCTGTAAAAATGAAACTTGGCCTGTGATGGAGATTTGTTAAAATGTTAGTTGTTTGCTCATTAGTGCTACAGAATTTCAGCACTATTTTGCCATCAGTTGTCATCTTTCGAATGAAGTGATGATGAACATCAATATGCTTGGTCCTACTAAGGAAAATAGGATTTCTAACGATTGCTATTGTGGCCTGGTTATCACTTAGTGGCTTCCTTTTTCTTAAAACTGAAATCAGCAAGGAGTTTTCTCAGCTATAAGGCTTCTCTTGCTGCTGAAGTTATTGCAACATACTATGCTTCATATGATGACAAAGTTATTGTCTCTTGCTTCATTGAACTCCATGTCACTGCTCCAGAACCAAAGCTGAAAACGTTGCTAGAAGTGCTCTTTCGATCATCTAAACATCCTGCCCAATCACTGTTACTGAAACCAATTAAGTCGAAATTTGGTACTTTGCAATACCAAATACCTAAATTCATAGTTCCTGCTATATAATGAAGTATCCTTTTTGCTGCTCCAAGGTGTTGTTTTGTAGGGTTATGCATAAACCTGGATACAACACTAACAGAAAAAACAATGTCAGGTCTAGTATGAGTTAAATAGTTTAAACCCCCAACTAAACTTCTAAAAAGTGTAGGATTTGCTTTCTCAGTCCCATCTTCACGCTGTAGCTTCTCACTTATATTCATTGGTGTGGCTGCTACTTCACAATTTGCCATGCCAAACCTATTTAAAAGATCCATAGCATGTTTCTTTTGACACACACAAATTCCATCATTACTTTGCATAACCTCAAGTCCCAAAAAATAATGCAATAAGCCCAAATACGTCATCTTAAAATTGCTCAACATACTGGATTTAAAATTATCAATTAAGGACTTTGACGAACCCATATAAATCATGTCATCCTTGTTTTTTTTTTCTAGATAAAGAGTAGGCTCATTTCACTTTATTGAATCCCCTGTCTTGAAAAAATGAACCAATCTTGCTATACCAAGCCCGCGAAGCTCGCTTTAGCCCGTAAAGAGCTTTTCTTAACTTGTAGACTTTGCTTTCATTGTCATTGATAGTAAAACCTGGAGGTTATGAAACATAAACCTCCTCATCCAAAACTCCATTAAAAAAAGCATATTTCACATAAAATTGATATACAAGTAATTGTAACTGAGCACCCAATGCCAAAATAATTCTTACAATTTCAAACCTATCAACAGGAGAAAAGGTTTCTTCAAAATCTATACCTTGTTGTGGGTATCCCTTTGCCACCAAACGAGCTTTACGCTTTTGGATGCTTCCATTAGCATTATACTTCATTCGGAATACCCACTTGAGTCTTACAATGTTTTTGCTTTCTGGAACATCAACCAATTCTCCTGTTGAATTTCTTTCAATTGCCTACATCTCCTTTATGGTAGGAATAGCAATAGAGATTGTATTATTTACTTAATCAGTAGGTGCAGCAATAGAATACCTCTTGGAAACTACAATATCTATATTTTTCAGAAGGAGTTGTATGCCTCCTCTCACTATACAGCTCTCTCTATATTCCCCGTACCCTCCCTATACACAATCTCTCTCCATAACTAACGCATAACAACCTGTCTATGTGGCGTTTGTCCATTTCCCCATCTTACCCCTATGGATGTAGGTTTGGACGGGCTTAGTGGGCTGTGTACTAGCACTAGTAGGCTGATCACTAACACTAGCAAGCTGGTCACTAGGGGGTGCTAACAGTTCCATCCCCCTCAATAAGCACCTTGTCCTCAAGGTGAATGGAAGGGAATTGCCCCTTTATAAATTCTGCATCTTTCCAAGTTGCCTCTTCTGCTGGTTTGTCTCTACACCTTATAAGCCACTAGAGGATGCTACCCCCTTTGGACTTAGAAATTCGTGAAGCTAAGATCGCCTCTAGTTCAACCAAGTTTTCCTGATCCATCTCCAACCCTTGGGGAAGGTTGTACTCGACTGAATGGTTGGCCAAGACTTTCTTCAGCTGAGAAACATGAAAAACCGGATGAACCTTGCATGAAGGAGGGAGTTGTAACTTATAAGCAACCTGTCCCACCCTCCCAATTATCTTGAAAAGCCCGTAGTATCTTCCTGACAACTTAGGACAGATCCTCCTTGCCACCGTGAGCTGTCTATGGGGCCTTAGTTTAACATAAACCAAATTGCCTACCTGAAAATGCACCTCCTTTATGTAATTATTAGCTGATTTCTTCATCATAGATTGTGCTCTTACTAAGTTATGCTTTAGTTGACGAAATGCTTCATCTCTATCAACCAAAGCTATAGCTACAGAATCCACTTGAGTCTCTCCTTGAGTGAAATGTAGCAGGGTAGGTAGGAGATGACCATACACAACTTCAAAAGAAGTTCGCCTAGTCAAAACTTGGTAGTTCGTATTATACCAGTATTCAGCCTATGCTAACCAAATAGACCAGTTTTTAAGTTGCTCAGAGGTGAAGCAACGGAGATAAGTTTCTAAACACCTGTTGATCACTTCGGTTTGTCCATCTGTTTGAAGATGGTAAGAGGAACTCATCTTCAAAGTTGTCCCTTGTAACTTGAACAACTCCTTCCAGAAATTGCTAACGAAGAAAGGGTTTCTATCATTTAATATGAAACTAGGAACTCCATGTAATCACACTATATCTCGGATGAATGTTTCAGCCACAATTTTAACAGTGTAAGGATGTTTAAAAAGTGAGAAATGAGCGTACTTAGATAAACGATCAACTGCCACAAAAATTAACTCATAACCGTGAGACTTAGGAAGCCCTGTTATGAAGTCCATTTCCTCCCAAATTAGTTAATGTATGGGTAAGGGTTGTAGTAGACCAGTTGGAGACATTACCATGTATTTATGTTTCTGACAAGTGGCACATTCACACAAAAAAATTCTGAATAGAAGGCATCATTCCTAATCAAAATAGTCCATAGGCTAACCTTTTGTAGGTTTTGAATAAACCAGAATGCCCTCCAAAACGTTAAGCATGATACTCATATAGAAATTGAGGGATTAGCACTGAAGAAGATGATAGGACCAATCTATTTTTGTAAAATAGTAAATCATCTCTTAGGTGGAAATCAGGTTTAGAATTAGGATCTGCTTTAAGTGTTGTCATAATTGAGTGTAGCTTAGAGTCCTCCTTGAGCTCTCTTCGTACCACATCCATATCAAGCCAAAATGGAGTTGAAATCGCTGAAAACAGTAATTTGTCATCTTTAACCCTCGATAGAGCATCTGCTGCCCCATTCTGCTTCCATGGTCTATAGATTACTTCGAAGTCTAATCCCAAAAGTTTAGCTTGCCAACATTGTTGATCGATGAAGGGAATTCGTTGATCCAATAAATGCTTCAAACTTTTATGGTCAGTATAGACCTTGAAATGCCTCTCGATTAGGTAGTGTTTCCAATGTTGAATAGCCATTACTTCCTTCTCATAAACTAATTTAGCATAAGTGGATTCAGCCAAAGCCTTGTTGAAAAATGCTATTTGGTGGCCCTCTTGTACAAGGATTGCACCTAACCCTCTCCTTGAAGCATCACACTCAAGAGAAAATTCCTTGGTGAAATCGGGTAAGGCCAAGATAGGTGCTGAAGTCAACCTCTTTTTTAATTCTTCAAAGGCTTCTTGAGCCTCATTTCCCTAGATGAAACCATCCTTCTTTGTAAGTTCAGTGAGAGGTTTAGCAACCTTTCCATAGTTTTTGACAAATTTTCTATAGTATCCGGTGAGTCCTAGGAATCCCCTCACCCTTTTAACATTCCTAGGAATAGGCCACTCCAAAATGCTTTAGATTTTCAAAGGATCCATTGCTACCCCTTCATAGGATATGATGTGGCTTAGGTACTCCACCGATTGCTGCCTGAAAATGCATTTCTTCTGATTTGCTATAAGTTGATTATCCAATAGCAATTATAACACACAAGCTAGATGCTTCAAATGTTGATTCCAATATACATTATAGATCAAAATATCGTCAAAGAAAACTAAGACAAATTTTCGTAGTAGAGGCTTTAAAATTGAATTTATGGTAGATTAGAATGTTGTGGGTGTAGTCTTGAGGCCGAAGGGCATCACTAGATACTCATAGTGTCCCTCATGGGTTCGAAACCCTGTTTTATAAGTGTCATCCTCCTTAACTCGGATCTAATGAAAATCTGACATTAAATCCACTTTAGAAAAATATCTAGCCCCATGTAATTCCTCCATTATCTCATCCACGACTGGAATGGAGAATTTGTCCAAAATTGTGAGCTTATTTAAAGCACGATAATCGACGCACATCTGCCAAGACCCGTCCTTCTTCTTGACAAGAATAACCGAACTTAAAAAAGGGTTGATATTATGCCTTATGACCACAGTTTCCCAGTAAATTTCGGATCTGCCTCTCAATCTCATTCTTATGATGTTGTGTATGTCTATACGGACGAATGTTTACCATCTTTGCCCCTTCCTTCAGATTAACCGCATGTTCATACTCCATCCTCGGTGGTATTGCCTTTATCTCCTAGAAAACCGATCCAAACCTGAATAAAATAGCCCTCAATTCCTCTTGCTAACCTTCATCTAAAGTCCCTAACTCTTCAGATAAGGTTCTGCCCATTTTTAAAGACCATAATAGCCCTTCCACTTTTAATTCCTGATGCTTCAAAATCTGTTGTAGTGCATGAGGAGAAGAAGTGTGCATGTTGATCCCTTGCAGGGTTACCTCAATTCCCTTTCAATCAAATGTCATATACATATTCTTCCAATCAACCTTCACCACCCCTATTGTTTCAAGCCGTGCAACCCCCAGAATCATATCAGGCCCTCCTGTATCAAACATATATGCATTCATACTGAACTCCTCTCCATTTAATTCCAATTTAATCTCCTTGCAAACTTCTTGTGAGAAGGAACGATGACTATCCCCCAACCTCACTCCGAAAGTCCTAGTTGATGTAACAGTTATTCCCATAGCCTGAACCAATCTCTTGGACACAAAATTGTGGCTAGCTCCACTATCTACCATAATGACAATAGGCATCTCATTAAACTTACCTATTAGAACCATCGACTTCAGGGGTGAGGATTGATCCCTCTCTAATTCTCTGAACTCCACCGAATTACACACCAATTCCCAATCTTCTTGCTGTTCTACTACCACTGGCGCTTCCTGATTATTTTCTCCAACTTCAGCTTCATCACCCTCCCAAATTATTATCCTATAATCTTTATCTAGACAGTAGTGGAGGGGAACGAAGGTCTACCCACACTTAAAACATAACCCTTTTGCCCTCCTTTCCATAAGATGATTGTAGGTCAAGTTATGAGTTCCCCTCTATTTTGAGTTCCCTGGTAGGTAACCATCAGAGGTGGCACCTTTCTGCTTGTTGGGTAGCTCCTTTACTTCATTCTTAATATTTCCAGCTGCATGGTTCGGCTGAGTTGGACAATAAATGTTGGAGTTTCCTATTCGGGGCCCAAAGTTTGAATGAAAGCCTTTGGGTTTTCTCCTACCTTCTCCTAGCTGAATCACACCTTCACCAATTAATTCCCTTTTAACCTTCCTTGTGATAGAAATGAGCCAAGCTTGAGTTGGAGGATCATGGGTTCGAACTCGGTTCTTCACTTTTTCATGCAACCCACCCAAAAAACAACTCATGTATCATTCTTCTGGAAAATGGCCAATCTATGACGCATCTCTCTCAAATTCATCAATGTATTCATCCACCGAACCTTGCTGGGAGGCTAACTTCAATTGTTCTATCGAATCACCCTTGTTCTTACCCCCATAACATTCAAACAAAGAACGTTTGAACTTCTCCCACGTTATGCGTGGGTCGAACTATAGAAGAGTCATAAACCAGTATAGCGTTGCTCCCTCTATGCAAATTTGGACCATCGGCAAACGTAGCTCAGGTGGAATCTCATAAATCATAAAGTATGATTCAACTCACATAACCCATGCAAACGAATCGTCTCTATTGAATGTAGGAAGGTCAACCCAATGGATTGCATTCTTATATTCCTCCCATGCACATTTGGAAGCTGCTGAGGAAAAGTTCCCATTTGGTCGATGGTTACCGAAACCTTGCGAGCCACCTGTGCGTCTGTTCTTACCTTCTGAATGTGTGGGATGTGCCAATCTATCATTTCCAGCTGAAGAAGATGTGTGCGCATAGTGGACAAACACTGGTGGTACCTCTCCTTCACTCACGTTTAGTTTCTGCAGTTCTTTGCCAACAGCTTCTAAAACCCATCTCTCAACTCCGACTGTGATAGACTTTGAGATTTGGCCAATGTCTCAATGCTAGCCATAAGAGTATTGAGTTGCGTCTGTAGGTCCTTCAGGTTAGTGTCATGCAATTTAACCATTCCCTCTTAGGCTGAGAGGGATGATTCCTATCTCTTAAGAGATGCCTCCACTACGGATACTCTAGCCTCCATTCTAGTTTGCATACAATCTCTCGCTACTTGGCCTCTCAATGAAAGCACTGATTGGTAGAAGTAGCAATAGAGATTGTATTATTTACTTAATCAGTAGGTACAACAATAGAATACCTCCTGGAAAAGTAGTTTCCAGGTCAATACAATAGCTATATTTTCCAGAAGAAGTTGTATGCCTCCTCTCACTATACAACTCTCTCTATATTCCCCGTACCCTCTTCATACACAATCTCTCTCCATAACTAACGTATAACAACCTGTCTCGTGGTGTTTGTCCCCTTCCGTATCTTACCCTTACAGATGTAGGTTTGGATGGGCTTAGTGGGCTGTGTACTAGTTGATCACTAACACTAGCAGGCTGGTCACTAGGGGGTGCTAACACTCTATCATAGCAACCTGCCACTCAGGTTTTTTTGCAGCTTCTTCAAAAGAAGTTGGATTATAAAATAATAAAACAAAGTTACATGACTCATAAATTTCTTCAAGAGATCTGAATTTTCTGGGTGGATTTTCACTGTTGTTGCTGGAGGAACTTGATGCTAAAGTGTCTAAACTAGTAGAACTTGTAAAGTTATTAACACTAGGAGAGCTAAGAACTAAACTTGCAAGTGATAAAGAAGTTGAGTTTTTAGGTGATAATAGATCTGAATTTTCTGATTGTTCAAAATCTGCTAGAATTAAATTTTACAAGCCTTCCTCATTGAAATTGCACTTCAAATCTGCTTCTTCATTAAATAAAACATCCCTGCTAATTACCACTTTGCCACTTATAGGATTATATAGACAATATGCTTTGGATTGAGAGTTATAGCCAATGAAAATGCATTTTTTAGATTTTTTTATCAAGTTTAGAACGTGTATTAACCAAAGCATATGCTATACAACCAAAAACTTTTAAGTGACTTACTCGTGGCTTCTTACCCATCTAAGTTTCATAAGGTGTTTAAGCCAAAACTACCTTTGTTGGTGAGATATTTAGAAGATATACTACTGTTGCAATAGCTTCTCCCCAAAACTGATTTGGAAGCCCTTTTGCCTTTAACAAGATTCTGACCATTTCAACCACTGTTCAGTTTTTTTGCTCTGCAACACCATTCTATTCTGGTGTATATAGGGCTGTAAGTTCCCTGCGAATGTCATTCTCATCACAAAAGTTAGTGAAATCATTAGATAGGAATTCACCATCATGATCTGTTTGAAGTACTTTTATGTTTCTTCCACTTTGCTTCTCCACCAATGCCTTAAATTTCCTGAAACTCTCAAAGGTTTTAGATTTGAATTTAAAGAAATAAATCTAACTCATATGACTATAATCATCTATAAACAATAGAAAATAGCAAATTCCACTAAGTGATTGTGTTTTTATAGGCCCACATAAATCAAAATGCATAAGTTCAAGACAATTAGAAGCTCTCCATGATTTTCTAAATGGAAATGACTTCCTATTATGCTTCCCATAAACACGTCCCTCACAAAAATCAAGCTCTCCAATTTTCGGCAAGCCAATCACCATTTTTTTTCTGACTCAAAATTTTCAAACCATTCACATTCAGATGCCCATAACCTAAATGCAATAAATTAGCCTCATCATTTCTTCTAACAACTAAGGCTTTGCTCACAACATTTGAGACATTGCAAGGAAACATTCTATTTTTTGTCAATAAATAGTAGCTATAGTTTGATCATATTTTTTTTATCATAAATAACACATGAATCATCATCAAACACAACAGAATATCCACTGGTTAATAAATTTCCAATGCTCAATAAATTGTAAGCTAAACTAGGAACAAATTGCACATTATAGAGTAGTTTAACATCACCTTGCACAATTTTGATGGCAATTGTTCCTTTTCCTTTGACTTTCATTTGCTTGTCATCCCTAAGTCGAACCTCACACTTTTTTGTGTCTCATCAATTTCTTTGAATAATGACTTGGTTCTAGACATATGGTTGGAGTATCCACTATCCAAAAACCATACATATGTGCTATAATCTACATCTTGAACTGGTAAATGTGGAATAAATAGCTTGCTCTCCTCTTCAACCTTCTTTGTAAAATTTGCTCGCTTTTGTTCTTTTCATTGTTTGATCCAACAACCAGCTTCTTTATACCCCAATTTTTCATAATATCTACACTAGATTGCACTCTTGTATTGATTTCATTCATTAAATCGACTTCTACCTTTCCTACCACCACCTTCTCGTCCATGAAATCCACCTCTATTTTTGCCATGACCTCTGGAATTTTTAGTCTTTCCCTTAGAAGACTCCTCAACTTAAAATGCTTTTTCATCAAATTTTTCTAAAGACTTGCCAAGTCTTACTTCATAGGCTAACAAGGAGCTCATCATTTCATCAAAAATTATAAATAGACAAATCCTTAGTTTCTTCAATTGCAGCAACAACATGTTCAAAATTTGAGATTAAACTCCTTAATACCTTACCCATAATAGTTTCGTTACTCATTTTTTCACTATAAGACTTCATCTGATTAACAATTCCAGATACTCTATACAAGAATCCTTGCATAGATTTTTTATCTTTTACACCTAATTCTCAAAATCATAACGAAGTGTTTGAAATTTTATAGCAATTACCTTCTTGTCCCCAATATTCCTTCTTCAAAATCTCCTGGTTGGTGTATCACTGGGCTGGTAGGGAACCCATAGGAAGGGGGGACGACCTGTCAAATTTACATTAGAAATCGCCAACAAACGAAAGATTGAATTGCATATAGAAAGAAAATGAACCATTTCTATTCTCGGAGCTGAACTGAGGTATATGAAGAATGGCTTCTTGTAGCTATTAAAATTCGAGGAAATATATCATCCTCTAGAGCTGACTGAATGAGAAGGCCTTTGCATCTTTTTTTTTTCCAATTTTCTCGCAATCTTTGGTCAGGTTCAGTAGTTGCAAAATCTGGCTCTTCATACCCGTTCTCCACCAAGTCTCATAGTTCTTGTGACTTGAACAACTTTTCATCTTGAGACTCTAAAGATGATTTTTTCACCTTTAAAAACTAGAATTAGAGGTTTTGTATCTGGATTAGTGTCGTTGCTTGTTATAGCTTTTCATTGCTTGTTCTGTGCCTTTTAGCTCTCAAAATAGTTACTTTATTTTTTCTTCTGCTGGAAGAAAAAAAGGATGAGTGAAACCTGGATGCTAGATAGAAGCACTTCACAGATTATCCTGGCTTAGGACTTTTATCGAACACCTAGTGTGGATATCTGTAGCTATTGTTTGGTTGAGCTAAGATTTTAGATACTGCTGGATCCCTCTCTATCTCAACTCAGATTCATGTATTTTGGTTGTTTCGCCTCCTGGTCTCGAACGGATAACAACTCTCCTTACTTGTCATCTCCTGGTC
>JAOQMP010000209.1:40455748-40479964 GCA_027563575.1 Erythroxylum pedicellare | reverse complement strand
GGAAAGAAAGATCACGAGTTGGCAGACGCTTCGTTTCTTCCATCTCAGAATTGCCTGACAATTTCATACTGTATAGGAATGATTCCCTCCTTTCATTTAATTTGGACCTGAAAATAGCGAGAATAATTATAACTTTTATAATTATAATAATTAATTAGTACGAAGAAATGATTGTTATTGATAACAGTTTGTTTATTAAAAAATTTAAAAAATAAAAATTTGTTAAATGTTCGTTTAACATAAAAATTAATATATTTTAATTAATTATTTTTATTTTTAATATATTATAATTAATTATATTATTTTGCTTTTAAAAAATAAAAAAATTTAAATCAAATTTTAATATATTTAACTTTAATATATTTTAATTAATTATATTATTTTACTAAAAAAGAAAAAATAACTTGTCGCAGAGGCGTGACAAGCCCGTGACACTCTTCTCACATTGGCACGCTTGACAATTGCTCAGTATATAGGAATAACTTTCATTCTTTTTACACTCGGAAGTATTAAGTAATCTTTAAAATTCGGATACTATTCATACAATCATAATATATAACCATTAAATAAAGCACCCCTAATAATTACTTGTTTTATTGATATAAAAAAAGCACCAACTGCATCATATAACTGAACATTTCAGAAACGGACAGGGGGGTTCATTTGTAGGAGCTCAAATAACTGAATAAGTAATCTCGGGTCGGGTCCAGAGTATTGGGCGTGATTGAAGCAATAAATTACCCCGATATTGAAGCGTTGACGGAGGGGTGTGCGTAGAAGATGAAGAATGCTTACTTGGGTGGAAGATTTTAAGTGGCTTCAATGGTTTCTTCTACTTGGTTACTTTTCTAGTCTTGCCAAAGAGCTGTCGCTACTTTGATTCTCCCCATCTTTTGACCTGGTACTATCCACGTTCCTTTGACAAATATTTGTTTTTTGACACCGTCTTCTTGTACGGCCGGACAATCTATGTAGATATCTTTGTTGTATATGTCATGGATGATGCTTTTCCTCCAATGAGAAGCATCTAGATCACGGGCCATAATTAGTTAATAGTTTATAATTAATTCAACCTAAAACTTGCCCTTAATAATTTTTATTTTATTTATAATTTTTTAATTTAATATCAAATCTTTAAAATGTTTTAATTAAATAATCAATTTTTTAGAACTTTAACTAAACAATTCAAAATTTTAGTTTTGTTAATAATTTACATATTTACATTGTACCTGATTCCAACCTTACAAGTACCGTTTCGTACCGACTAAAAAACGGAATGGTAATCGTAACATTAGTACCGGTCGGTACGCAAAATACTAGGACATACCGGTCGATACCGTAACTTTTGGAAATGTGAAGGACCAAACTGTAAATTTAAAAAATTTTACCCTAAAAACTCACCTCCTCCCGACTCTGCGTCTCTCACTCTCAAGTCTCGCCTCTCAGAGACTCACTCTCGCCATCTCACGCTCTCCCCGAACCTGGTCTCTGTCTTTCTCTCTCCTCCTTCGTTCATCCTCCTCAGACCTTGATTCCTCCCTTGGCATCAATTGAAGACACCACCGTCTTCAACCTTCCTTCACGGGGACTCAAAGACGCCACCACCCGCTACACTACATCACGTCGTCGCCATCGCAGCTTGGGCACACCGCATCACCGCACCACTGGACGCCTCTGACCTGTCACCAACCTGAAGACCCGAAGCAAGTGATTTGTTTTTGGCTGTGTTTGTTTTTCCTGATTTCGATTTTTTCCTGTTTAATTGCATTTTTTATTGTGTTGGATTTGAATCGGATGATGGATTTGTGAATATTGGATGATAGATTTGGGAATTGAATTGTTGAATGCTCACAATATTAGATTTGCATGTATCTGAATTGGTTGGATTTTAGAATTGAATTATTGAAATTGAATGCTCACGGTATTGTTTTGGATTTTGTCATTTGTAATCTGAAAATTGAAAATGGAATTATATCAATCACGGTGATGACTGATGATTGATGAATGAGTTGTTTCACTTATTTGCATGTTTTGCTTGAGATTGGTTATTCTGTTTGGTTATAAATCGAAATGCCTTAATTTTATGTTATAATTATTAATAATTATCTTGTTAGAAGTTAAATACAACTGATATATGCTAAACTACCGAAAAACTATCTTCAACTTCTTTGGACAAATTTAAATGAGTGCGTATTTAGAAAAGTTAATTGGTTGTCCTATCTCACCATTCAAATGTTGTAATATGACCTTGCACTTTAATAGATATGTTTATTTGTTCTAATTATGTTGAGTGCACTTTTAAGTTCTAAAAATTAATAAAATATAATGCATATTAACTATTAAATGTTCAACGTTAAACTAAGTCGATGAAACTTAATGTAAAGTAAGACAATTTTGTGAATGCTGTTGTTTATCCTCAATTAGATTATGTGACAATAATAAATTTTTAAATACTAAAATTCACAATTTTAATAAAAGTTTAGAAATATAATATCAAACTTTTATTATATAAAAATATATAAAATCAAATCACAAAACTTAAATATTAAATTTTTTGTTTTTTTGTTATTTTATTAAAATATATCATTTACATACATAAATTTTTTCGTTATATTAAAAACTATAAAGACTCTTAACTCTTAAGGAAACTATTTAAACACTTTTTTCCCTTTTTAATCATTAGTTATAGTGATAAACCACACCCAAATATTATGTTTTCATATTTAATATATTGTAAAAGAAAAATTATACACGCCCAAATATTGTGTTGGAAATGGAATTGAAAATTGTTAATAATTATTGGAAATGGAATTGTTGGAACTGGAAATGAAATTATGAATGTTTTGTGATTGTTGGAATTGAAAATTGTTGGTTATTGTTGGAAATGAAAATGGAATTATAAATATTTTGTGATTGTTGGAATTGAAAATTGTTGAAAATGGAAATGGAATTATGAATGTTTTGTGATTATTAGAATTGGAAATTGTTGGAAATGGAAATAGAATTATGAGTGTTTTGTGATAGTTGGAAATAAAAATTGTTGGAAATGGAAATGAAATTATGAATGTTTTGTGATTGTTGGAAATGGAAATTATTGGAAATTGTTGCAAATAGAAATAGAATTATGAATGTTTTTGTGATTGTTGAAAATGAAAATTGTTGGTTATTATTAGAAATGGAAATGAAATTATGAATGTTTTGTGATTGTTGGAATTGAAAATTGTTGGAAATGGAATTGAAATTATGAATGCTTTGTGATTGTTAGAATTGAAAATTGTTAAAAATGGAAGTAGAATTATGAATATTTTGTAATTGTTAGAATTGGAAATTGTTGGAAATGGAAATAGAATTATGAATATTTTGTGATTGTTAGAAATAGAAATTATTGGAAATTGTTGAAAATGGAAATTGTTGATGTATGTTTGGTGTTATTATATATGTTGAATGTTTTGAATTGTTAGCTTTTGACTTATAGTGAATTATGTTCCATGAAATTGAATTGTGTGTAATGTAATCATACATAATGGGTTATATTATATAAGATAGATATGCATATTGTGTACTGAAATTATATGTTATTTATTTTTATATGTACAGATAAATTGAAGAAAGTTCAACTACACCTGATCAACCCATTTCAAAAAGATATAATGATCCAGCTTGGACTCATGTTGCATTGGTTTCCGGTATGAAGAACCACACTATTTGCTTGTTTTGTAATAAGCATTTGAAATGTGGAGGAATCACTCAATTAAAAAAACATGTAGCTAGGGTTAAAGGAGATGTGGAATCCTGTAAAAACGTAAGTCATGATGTGAAATGGTAGATGAAAACATTGCTTGATGAATATCAATATGAAAGAGATAGAAGGGAAAGATTGAATTTTGAAATTGGTAGTGGAAGTTCGTTTTCTAGTTTCTTTAGTGATTTTGGAAATGTTAAAGGCGGAAGTGGCAATGGTAGTTGTGGTAATGGTACTGGTAATTCCATCTCAGGCTTAAGAAGAATCTGATGTGAGGAAGAGAAGAAGGTAGGTGACTAGTTTCTTTGTATCATGATCAACTCCTAGAGCCCAATCTTCAATTCGTGATGCAATGCAATCAAGAGATGCGGCTTATAATGTCAATATGGTAATAGCTAGATGGTGGTATGATACAGGTTCATCATTTAATGCTTTTCAATCTTATTATTATCAACCTATGATGGATGTAATAGCTTCTTATGGTCTAGGATACAAAGGTCCTTCAATTGGTGACTTAGAGGTAAACTTTTGAGTTGTGTTGTTTCTGAAATTAGAAGTTATTTGGCTGAAAGAAGAGTGAATTGGGGTACTTATGGATGTTCAATCATATGTGATGGTTGGACAAATAGGAGACAAGAGCTTATTACAAATTTTTCGGTTTATTCTTCAAATGGCTCTATGTTTTTTTAAATATATTGATTCATCTGGCCTTATTAGAAATACCGAGACTTTGTTTATGATATTGGATGAAGTTGTGAATGAAGTAAGGCCAGAAAATATTGTTCGATTTATTATTGACAATGATTTGGCTTATAAAACGGCAGAAAAAATGTTGCAGAATACATATAATTCATTTTTTTGAACTCCTTCTGTTGCACACTGCATTGACTTAATGCTGGAGAATATAAGGGATCCTAGGTATTTTCCTGTTATTGATGAGACTATGCAGAAAGCTAAAAAGGTGACAAAGTTCATTTATAGTTGTGCATGGGTATTGAACTTGATGAAAAAGGAATTTACCAATGGTAAAAATTTGTTTCGTCCTATTGTGACAAGATTTGCCACAAATTTCTTATCACTTTAGAATTTTGCTTCGATGAAGAAAGAGTTAAGACAAATGTTTACAAGTGATAAATAGATTGCATCTTAGCATGTTAGGTCTAATGCTGAAGTAGAAGTTTGTAATATTATACTGGAAGATAGTGAATTTTGGTCTCAATGTCAATTTGTTATCCAAGTTTGTGAGACTTTGGTGAGGGTGCTTCACTTGGCTGATAATGAAAAAAAGCCAACAATGGGTTTTTGATGTCATGGAGAAAGCAACGGAAGCAATCAAGGCCAATATGAAACAAAGCCTTCTTTATACACACCATATCTTTCAATCATTAATGAGAGAAGGGAAAGACAACGTTCTTTTCCATTGTTTACAACTGAGGCATTTTTGAATCCTAGTGTTTATTTTAGACTGGATCTTACTAAGCAAGCTGAAGTTAATAGAGGAATGCTTTTAACTATTACAATAATTGTTAGCATTGACGCGATGTAAGATCTTTTAAGCTCATAAATAGAGCTTTACAAGTTGTTTTATGGGAATTTTGGAATGCCGATTGCTATTCGACAAAGAGGAAAGCTTTCTCAAGGTATTAATTATTTCCTTTTTCTTATTTGTTGAAAATTAATTATCATTTTATTTTGTTTATAATACTACTTTTATTATCTTATAACTTACAATTTCTTGACAGGATTAATTCAAAAATGGTGTTCCAAAATTGAAAAGGTTTGCAATTCTGATTTTAAGTTAATGTGTTAGTGCAACAGGCTGTGAACAAAACTGGAGCACATTTGAATTTATCCACTCAAAGAAAAGGAATAGATTGGAGCATAAGAGGTTGAATTACTTGGTTTTTGTTCGTTACAATTTAAAGCTTTGGAAAATGTATGATATTTTCATCGTTATCATTATTAATTTTGATAATTTCTTATAATTTTCTAATAATTAAATTTAATTGTTTACTAGAAGTCTTAATAGCACAAGTAGTTCAATCGATCTAATTTGCATTGATAATATTGATCTTTTGGCGGATTGAGTTTCTGAAGAACCGAATTTGGTTGATGTGAATGATTTGGAAGATAATCTTGGATGGGAAAGCATTGACATGTTATTTGGTGCATTAAATTTGAATGATAATGATGATGAAGCTCCTCTCAATGATGAGGATTTTGTACCAAATGATCACTGGGGTCAGTGCAATTCTAGCGGATTTCCTCCTATTGACAATTGAATTCTAGGTTTTTGTTTTTCCTCTTCTTTTAATTTTAATTGTATTTAATGTTTATGTTAAATTCTATATATGTAATGTAACTATAATATTTTTGTTTCAGGTTTAACTTATACTTGATTGTTTCTTCGTTATCAACTCTACTTGTAAATTGTTTAACGATATTTATTGTTCTTTTTATTGGATGTTTTGAATCTTTTAATATAATATTATTTATTAAAATGATGAAATTGTATTATTGTAATACTTTGTATTATTTTTAATTTTATAATTGTATGATGATGATTGTCTTTGTTTATATTAATTGTGGTTATTACATATATGTGAAATATTTAAAAATTATTGTTATTTTATATTAATTGTCATTATTGTTTATTATTAAGAATTTTAATGATTATTTTATAAATTTAAAAAATTACCCGAAATGGTATCCGGTACTAATTGATACCGGGATAATTTCATTCCAGAACTCAATTCGATACCAAGCCTGGTACGGTATTCATAACTTTGATATAGACTCATGATTATTTTAAAAATTAAAGTAAAATTTAATTTAATAAAAATTTATAAAAATAGTTATATAATAAATAAAATGATAGAGAAATGTATGTTTTCACAAATTTGTGTGGCACTGTTTAAGAAATTTAATAAGGCTCCTTAGGGGTTAGTCGAGTTAGTGGAATAGAGGAGTATGAGGTCAAAAGATTCTGTATTCAATTCTCCCTATTTACTCTCTCTCGATCGAGGCTGTCGTACAGGGCTTGTCTGATATGGAGTACCTAATTGGCATAATTTGTAGACTATTGCGTCAATCCAGAAATTTGTTCAGTGCGTATCTAAAAGGTGGTAGTTATGAGTTCCTCGGTTTAAAAAAGAAGAAGTACTAAATTAATTATTTTAAAAAATAGATTAATAATAATAAATTTAGATAATACAGAGTGACCTCTTCCCCAAGAAAAGCAGGAGAGAGTTAAGACCAGAAGAAAGCAGAGTGGACGGCCATAATCAAGCCACGTAGGCGCCTAGATTCAACTATAAGGAACTAATTACTATCCTATTTTTTTTAATGAAATAAAAGTATAAAACTTAGTAATACGGATAATTAATTTATATAAATTGAGTAAATTAAACGCTCGTTGAACTCTTTATCTGGAACCTTCTAAGCCTCACCAGAAAAGTCTAATTGACACCTCAGACATGGATATATAAGTTGCTCTCTCCCTTCTCGTTCTAAAACCCTAAACCCTAGAGAACATTTCCTCTTTCTCGGTCCCCTTCACTGCCAATTATGGCCACCGCTGCTTTGTTAAGCTGTGTTCGTCGCCGCCACGTCGCTTCCGTCCCCGTCACTGCCGCATACAAATGTGTACGTTATGTGTTTTCCTTTCTTACGAATTAAAAATGGTTTGTGGATTTAATTGTGCGAGTGATATTATTCGTTGTATTAAGAAGTGATTTTTGAGGATTTACTTATCGGATTGCTTGTACAGTTGACTGGGAACGTGAAGCCTTCGTGGGCACCTTCTAATGTGAGTAGCTGGGCAAGCTGGACTAGAACATTCAGGTGATATGGTTAGGGATTTGGATGTTTTGTTTGTGTCTGTGTTGGGGATCCTTGTTCTCGTTGCTGAATTGATGTATTTGTTTGTTTGTGTTGTAGTTCGAAACCTGCTGGAAATGATGTTATTGGTATTGATTTGGGTACCACAAATTCTTGTGTTGCTCTTATGGAGGGAAAGGTATTAATTGTTGTTGTGATCAAATTTTGTTTTTGGCTTGTTATTGGATGTAGAGCTTGCATATGAGCCTTCTCGTTATCTTTTTATGTGTGCAGAATCCGAAGGTTGTTGAGAATTCTGAGGGGTCTAGAACTACTCCATCAGTTGTCGCCTTCAATCAGAAGGGAGAGCTGCTTGTTGGTACGCCAGCAAAGCGTCAGGCTGTGACCAATCCTACTAACACAGTGTTTGGAACAAAAAGATTAATTGGTAGAAAGTTTGATGATCCTCAGACACAGAAGGAGATGAAGATGGTTCCTTTCAAGATTGTGCGGGCTCCAAACGGAGATGCCTGGGTCGAAGCTAATGGACAGCAGTATTCCCCTAGTCAAGTTGGGGCTTTCATACTGACCAAGATGAAAGAGACTGCAGAGTCTTACCTTGGAAAATCTGTTTCCAAGGCTGTAATTACTGTGCCTGCTTATTTTAATGATGCTCAGCGACAAGCAACTAAAGATGCTGGGAGGATTGCCGGCCTTGATGTTCAAAGGATTATCAACGAACCCACTGCAGCTGCTCTTTCATATGGAACAAATAATAAGGAGGGTCTAATAGCAGTTTTTGACCTTGGAGGTGGAACATTCGACATTTCAATCCTTGAAATCTCTAATGGCGTTTTTGAGGTACATACAGATACCTCTTTCCAGTCTTCGTATGTGATAGGATTTTGCCATTTTTGATGAGCAACATTATCCTTTTTGTATATGCAGGTTAAAGCAACGAATGGTGATACATTCTTGGGTGGAGAGGACTTTGATAATGTATTACTGGACTTCTTTGTGAGCGAATTCAAGAGAACTGAGGGCATTGATCTAACAAAGGACAGGCTAGCTCTGCAAAGGCTACGTGAAGCAGCAGAGAAAGCTAAGATTGAGCTCTCATCAACAGCCCAGACCGATATCAACTTGCCTTTTATCACTGCTGATGCATCGGGTGCAAAGCACCTGAACATCACTTTGACCAGATCAAAGTTTGAAAGTCTGGTTAGTGGCTTGATTGATAGGACAAAAGGGCCGTGCTTGAACTGCTTGAAAGATGCAGGTATATCAACAAAAGATGTAGACGAGGTTCTCCTTGTTGGTGGAATGACTCGTGTTCCCAAGGTTCAGCAGGTGGTTACTGAAATTTTTGCGAAGAATCCTAGCAAAGGTGTAAACCCTGATGAGGCAGTTGCTTTGGGAGCTGCAATCCAGGGGGGAATTCTTCGTGGAGATGTCAAAGAGTTGCTACTTCTGGATGTGTCTCCTTTGTCTCTAGGTATAGAGACACTTGGCGGGATATTCACCAGGTTGATCAATAGGAACACTACGATCCCGACCAAGAAGAGTCAGGTGAGACATGATCATTCTATCCAATTTTAGAAATTGTTCTTTCTTTAACAATCTCATTGTTTTGGCCTTTTATCCGTTTAGATTTATAAAGCTAGTCGTTTGGAGCGTAAAAAGATTAATCTTTTCACCTGCTTTGTTTCTTGGCTAAACTTCTTTCAGTATTATGACCTGTGCCGTACCTGGGATACATTTCTATTTTAGTTGCCTTCGGTTGCTCCATTATAGCTATATCTTGTTTGTTAACAGTGGTTGGTTAATGCACGACTGAATTTTGCTTTGATTTCAGGTTTTCTCTACTGCAGCTGACAATCAGACCCAAGTTGGCATCAAGGTGCTGCAAGGTGAGCGTGAGTTGGCCTCGGAAAATAAGATGTTGGGAGAATTTGAGCTGGTGGGCATCCCACCTGCGCCAAGAGGCATGCCTCAGATTGAGGTAACATTTGATATTGACGCCAATGGAATTGTGACGGTGTCTGCCAAGGATAAAGCTACAGGTAAAGAGCAGCAAATCACTATCCGCTCATCTGGCGGTCTCTCGGAGGATGAGATCGAGAAAATGGTCAAGGACGCTGAGATGTTCGCTCAGAAGGATCAAGAAAGAAAAGCCCTGATTGACATAAAAAATAGTGCAGATACCACTATATACAGCGTCGAGAAGAGTCTGAACGAATACAGAGACAAGATCCCCACCGAGGTAGCAAAAGAGATTGAAACTGCTGTTTCAGATTTGAGACAAGCAATGGCTGGAGAGAGCGTGGACGAAATCAAGTCTAAGCTTGATGCAGCAAACAAAGCCGTGTCGAAGATTGGTGAACATATGTCAAAAGGGGGTGGTTCCTCCGGAGGGTCTCAGGGTGGAGACCAAGCCCAGGAGGCAGAATACGAAGAAGTGAAAAAATGAGAGCAGCATGACGTTTTGAAATCATTGTCTTGAATCATGTTGCTTTTTTAGGCATTTGTATGTTAGCGCCGGAGGAATCTTTGGTTGTATTTTTGATACATCTTGAGAACTTTTTTATAACTTACGCGAATTGGTTGTGTATGGGTCACTTCCTATTTATTTAATAAGGACAAAATCTTCCTGACAGTGACCATTCCTTCAAGCAAGCTATTTCTTTGATACGACTTCTATCCTACTTTGTCTTACAGGATTATACAAGCTAAATTTGTCTTACAGGATTATACAAGCTAAAGTAATGATTGATTTTGTTGTTATAGTGTGGCTTTCCTGTGTGCGATTGCGGTATGAAGCGAGTCAATTTAAAACTCAAATTTGTGTATGACTTGCTGAGTGGCGTAGAATTAAGAGAGGATTTTGTTTCCTTTCCCTCTTTTTAAGTATGGTGTTTTCAGACGTATTAAAATAACTTATATTATTTTAAACACGTTCAGAGAGAATTAGAAGTTTTCTATCTCTATTGCTGATTAGCTCTTCCTTAATCTTGTCAAGTTGTGTATTTACTCTTTTCATTTCCTTAATGGTTTCCTTCTTTACGGTCTCTTTTTAATCTCTGGCCGCGACATATTCTGTATTCGAATTGCAAGATTTGGGTTGATTTCTTTTCATTCATTTCCCAAAGTATCATTGCATTTCTTTTCTATAAATATCTTTTCGCTTCATGCAATCTCTGTTTCAGTTTTGAAAGTTTTTAGTCTCTCTCTTGTGGGGCTTATGGTGGGTTTTTTTTTTACTTTTTATTTCTTTGGTTGCTCACAAGATATTCTAGGAGGATCTTAACTATGGGAAGACACCTTTAAGCTATATACATCCAAACTGATTCTTGCGAAAGGCAAAGCTTTGATCTCAAGTTTTAAACAGCTACATACATGAAAGTGGGTTGAACCCGCGGCCTCACTTAAGCTAAAAGAGTTCCTTACTAACTCACCTGCTCCCTGGGGTTGGGTTTTTTGATTTTCAATTGAGTTTTGTTGTTACAAGATCAAAAGATTTGATTTTGGTAGTGGAAGTGGGGAGTGATTAATCCTAGATCTTTGGGCTTTTATGAGACGCCGCACTGCCGCAATTATACGTCTTGAGCAAATAGAGAAATGTTTGTTGGCTTCACTTCGTCTTTTTGTGGATCCTATTGCTTTACTTCCACTTTGTTGTGTTGGGTGGTAGTAGTAGACCTGTCGAGGATTCTGTTAAACTAGAACTCAATCATGTAAGCATCGAGCCAAACACCCCTTATGCAGTGAATGCCTCATTTGACGAACATCCTTGCTAACCCTGTTGATAAAGTTTAATTTATCACACAACCGCAATTACACTTGTGACCTCTCCAATAACAAAAATTTGTTTTAGAGAGAGACAGAAAGAGGATTACATAAGAGAGATAACAGAGAGAAAGATTTCATTTCATTGCAACAAATATGTCTGTATAATGTGTTGGAACTCGCTTTAATACATTCACGAGTTATGCACTATACTCGGGTACAAACATCACCATATGGTTTTGTTCTAAACGTTGCGTATAATACTAGTTAATATTCCAGGATTTTTTGTGTTCTTGCTCACGCTTCTTCATCTTCGATAATCTCCTCAACAATTCTCTTCCCCTTAATGTTTTTGGTTACCAAATTGACTTCTGGAAATCGCTTTTTGAGGTCAAAAACATACTCCCATGTAGCACTAGTGTTCTCTTCATCTGACCATTGAATCAACCATTGTGTAATTGCTCGATTGTTCCTTTGAACTCGTTCCACCAACGTAAGAAAATCTAGTAATGATGAAGAAGTGCACTCTTGCCCCTTATGTGCCTTCTTAAGCTGAGATACATGAAATACTGGGTGTATTGTTGCCTCGGTTGGAAGGTTTAACTTATAAGTCACCTCTCTAATACGTTGAATCACCTAATATGGCCTGTAATACAGTGGAGATAACTTCTGATTACTCCTCCTTTGTAAAGAAAATTACTTGTACGGTTGTAATTTTAACAACACCATGTCTCCCACCCTAAATTCTCTCTCGGAACGCTTAGAATCTGTATATTGTTTCATACTATTTTAGGCCCTCTGTAAATAGAATTTTGTGACACTAATCATAGCCTCTCTATTCTGTAAAACACGATCAACTTCTAAGACCATCGAATCCCCTACTATGTAAGGAGTGTAAACTGGTGGCGGGAACCGTATAGTGCTTCAAACGGAATGGTGTTGATGGCAGCTCAGTAAGTGGTATTGTACCACCATTCTGTCAACGTTACTCACTCTCCCTATTTCTGAGGTGTTTCTTCATAGAAACAACGCAAATATGTCTTAAGAATTTTGTTCATCGCCTCTGTCTGTCCATCTGCTTGTGGATGGTAAGCGGTCAAACATTTCAACTTAAACCATTGCAATCGAAGAAGCTCCTACCAAAATTTGCTCAAGAAAATCAGGTCTCTGTCATTAACAATGGACTTCGACATTCCATGTAATTTAAACACATTATTAAGGAATAATTCAGCTATATCACAAGCGAAATAAGGGTGTTTAACAGGAATAAAGTGGGAATATTTAGTGAATCGATCTACCACCACTAAGATAACCAATTTCCCCTTCGAAATAGGTAAGCCCTCCACAAAATCAATACTCACCTTCTTCCAACGTCCTTTTAGTATCGTGAGAGTTTGTAGTAACCCAGGTAAGCAGAATTATCGTGTTTATTTCTCTGGTAACTTATACAATTTTGAACATAAACCCTCACGTCTCGAGTCATGCCCTTCCAGAAGAACATTTTCTGTAGCTTCTTCGTAGTGGCTACTGCACCCGCATGCCCTCCTATTGCATCGTCATGACTAATGTCAATGTTCTGTTGACGGATCCTTAGGTTGGCACCCACTACTAAGCTTCCCTTCCATCTTAATATCCCATCCTTCCATTCGTAAGCATATGGTTTATTATTGTCGTAGTTTAATGTTCTGATTAAGTCTTGAATAGCTCCAACTTCCTGCCAACTCTTTTTTATTTCTTCTAACAACTCACCCTACATCTGTGTTACTGACATCATTAACATTTCTGCACTAGTGATTCTTGAGAGGGAGTCCGCGACGACATTCTCTTTACCACTTCAGTATTTCACTTCAAAGTTATAGCCCAAAAGCTTGGGTAGCCGTAATTGTTGAAATGGAGTCGATAGACATTGTTCCAGCAAATATTTTAAGCTCTGATTATCGGTTTTGACGATAAAAGATTTGAGACTCAGGTAGTGATGCTAATGCTTGATGGCTTTAATTACTGCCAAAAATTCTTTTTCATATGTGGGTAACTTGTGATGCTTCCTCGCCAGTGACTTACTTAAGAAGGAGATGGGGTGGCCTCCTTGTTGCAGTGCTTCGCTTATTCCTTGCCCACTTGCATCTGCTTCTATTACAAATGGTTTAGAGAAGTTCGGTAATGCTAACATCGGAGCTGACATGATTGCTTTCTTCAATCTCTCAAAAGCCATCTATTTCTCCTGTTGCCAATTCTAACTGGATAATCTTTCCTTCGTAAGCAATTTTATTAACGGTTTTGCCAACACCCCGTACCCTTTAATGAACCTCATATAATTCCCAGTAATTCCCAAAAATCCTTGTAACTCCTTAACACATTTCAGTACAGTTCACTCTTCAGTTGTTCTTACCTTTCGAAAATTAGTTGCCACCCCTTCTTCTGAGATGGTATAACCTAAGTAATCCACCTGTTGAGCTCTGAAAACACATTTGCTTCCTCGCAAAAATAATAGATTGTCTAATAATGTCTGAAGAACTACTGAAATGTGCTTTACATGTAACGTCAACGATAAGCTGTATATTAGTATTAAAAAAACTAAGATGAAAAGATGCAGAAATGGCTTAAACATTTCATTTATTAATCATTGAAATGTGGACGATGCATTTGTCAGCCTAGAGGGCATCACCAAGAACTCATAATGTCCTTCATGTGTTTTGAAAATGGTCTTTGGAATATCTTCTAGTTGCATCCGGATTTGGTGGTAACCCGAATGCAAATCCAGTTAACTTCATGCAGTTCATCCAACAATTCTTTAATGAGGGGTATTGGAAATTTGTCTTTCACCGTACATCTGTTCAACTCCCAATAGTCCACGCACATTCAGCATGAATTGTCCTTCTTCTTGACGAGAACTACTGGCGACGCGTATGGACCATAGTCATGACGAATGAACCCCTGCTTTATGAGTTCCTTGACCTCCTATTCTATTACATCCTTCTGGGTCCCTAAATAGCGGTATGATCTCACGTTGATTGCGTCGACTCCATCCTTTAGCAAAATCTGGTGGTTGTACTTGCGATTCGGAGGGATATGAGACGGTTCCTGGAACACTTCTGCATAATTAGACAACATTGCATTAATCTCATCAAACACACTTCCTTGCTCCTCCGTCATTCGTATTTGCTAGAGTTGATATTCGATTGGAGTGGAAAGTTGTATCATGAGCAGCTGTCCACTCAAAGAGCACTGTAGAGTCTTCTGGAACCCTTTGCTTGAAATGACTATTGATTTGCCTTTTGGATTTCCCTGCAAGGTCGCCACTCTCCCCTCCTAACTAAACATCATCGTTCGATTCCTAAAGTTGCATAAGATTTCATTTAACCCCACTAACCATTGAACACCCAAAACAATGTCACAACCTCCTAACGATAATCCCAGAGCGTCCATACTGAATTGCACACCCTGCATGGACCATACAAAGTTCTTACAGCACTATCGACATTCCAGTTGTAAATCTCAGCCCACCGTAATGGAAATGAGATCAATCTCTCTGAGGTCACACTTCCCTTTCCTTTCCACCGCAATATTGACAAAATTGTGTGTGCTAACATTATCAATGAGTATGTGAATTCGCCTTCGTTGATGCATTCCCATTAACCGCATTTGCTTAAATTTTGTCTCCCCAGAGAATCCTAACATCACTTGCATGGAAACTATGGGGCAGTCTTCATTTACACACCCTTCCTCCAGATCCCCCCCTCTTGGTCTGGTGACACTTTCCCACTGTCATTTTGTTCAGAAACTACATAAAACTCTAGCTGTCTTTTCTTACATTTATGGCCCAACATGTACTTCTGATTACACCAAAAACAAAGCCCTTTTGCCCTTTTATCATCAAAATCTCTACTACTAATGGGTTTTGAAGATTTGTCAGGTCGCATGAAGATTTGTAAGATCACATGAATGGTGATTGTAATGTTGAAGGTAGTGTGGATAATATACCCTCTATGCTAGGACTGCAATTAATTGTTATTGAGTGAGGTGATTTTAAGGTCGAACTGAAATTATTACCATTAGTCATATTCTTTGTTGAATGGGTTTTGTTCAACATAGTATTCCCCGTCGACATTAGTATTGCTTCCTATTTTCGAGCTAACGTATAGGCCTAATGTAATGAGTGAGGTTCTTGTAATTTCACCGAAACATCAATCTCTGGTTTAAGGCCCTTAACAAAAAACCCGACTAAGTATTCCTCTGAAAGTGAAAGCCTATTTGAGTGATGATCAAACTGAGCATAATATTTTAATACTGTTTCGTGTTGCTTCAACTTCTTAAAGTCCTCCACAGGGTCATTAAAAATTTCTATGTCAAACCTCTATTTAAGAGCCTTTGTCAATTCTACCCACTTCACCACCTCTGTTTTATTACAATTTCTAATGAATAAATGATACCATTCCTGTGCACGTTCATCTATGTGCAAAATGGCTATGCTCACCTTCATTTTCTCCGAAGTCTGGTCTAACTAAAAGAACTATTCACAATGATACAACCACAACTTAATGTTTTCCCCATCAAACGAAGGAAACTCAATTATGTTCAACCTCGTTGGTGTAGCGTTCCCTTCCCTTTCATGTTGTGTCTAACTATTTTGGGACGTATGGTCTACTATACTGCTTACTTCCCCCTGTTTCGAAAGTCCTGGTAAAAATATCATTCGTAACTCCAACATTTCCTTTTTAATTTTTCTGTTCTATTTTGAAACTCTGATAGCAATCGCTCACTCCTATCTTGCATTTTTAGAAGCAATCGTTCGTCTCGACTATGTGCTTTCGTGAACAACTTCTCACTCTGACCATGTGCTTCCATAAGTTCCTTCAAGTTATCTTCAAACCTTTGGAACTCTGCTCCTCTAGTCCCTTCTGCCATTGTCGGTTCCGATTCGTCTGCTTTGATACCAGATTGTTGATAAAATTTAATTTACCACACAACCACAATCACATACGTGACCTCTCAAATAACAGAAATTCATTTTAGAGAGAGACAAAAGGAGGATTACAGAAGAGAGATAACTGAGAGAAAGATTTCATTTCATTGTAACAAACATGTCCGTATAATGTGTTGGAACTCTCTTTAATACATTCGCGAGTTATCCACTATACTCGAGTATAGAGGTCACCCTATGGTTTTATTCTAAATGTTGCGTATAATACTAGTTAATATTCTAGGATCTTCTGTGTTCTTGCTCATGCTTCTTCATCTTCGACAATCTTTGCAACAAAAAATGTTCCTATTAGTAATAACAGCAGTACTTGGTAGTCAAAAGACAATATTTTCCGTTTATCAAAGCGTTGAAAACCATATACAATAAGAGTGATCCAGGTAGAGGGAGGTATACTTATTTCCAGGATTTGCCTCCCAACTTGTATTCGTGTCGGTACGAAATTTTGTTTTGATACAGAATTGTGTCAATACTAGTCAATATCGAGAACTGTTTTGAGTAATTTTTTAAATTTATAAAATAATTCTTAATTTTTTAAAAATTTCAAAATAATCTCTCAATATATTATACTGTATAATTTATAATTTTATATCAATCATGTTTCTAAAAATTATAATAATAAAATTTTGAAATAACAATAATTAACTAATTTCTATCAATATTACTTTTTACATATTTGACCTATAAATATGAATCACAACTAATATGAAAAAAAGATCATATAAATATAAAATTAGAAATAGTGCAAAGAACTTAAAATGTTAAAATTTCATCTTATAATAAATAACATTACATCAAAATATCAAACAAAAAATAAGAGTTTAAGAAACAACCAATTAGAAGTGAAATCTGAAACAAAATCATTTACAGTTATATTTATATTGCTATATAGAATTTAACATATACTATAAAATATAAGTAAAATTAAAAGAAGAGGAGAAATAAAAACCTGAAATTTCATTCAATCAAATATCTACTCAAATTGCATTGACCCTAATTCTCACTTAGTATAAAATCTTCATCATTGAGAGGGGCCTCATCATTACTATAATTCAAATTCATTATATCAAATGACATGTTAGTACTTTTCCCTCCAAAATTATCTTTCAAGTCATTCTCATTTATCAAAACTCATTTTCAGAACTAAAAGATCAATATAATCAAGGTAAGTTGGATCTATAGAACTACTTGTTCTATTAAAAGGTCTAGTAAACAAATAAAATAAAATAAATAAGATATTACAAGAAATTATATTTAACTTAATAATGATAATACGTACCTTTTCTGAAGTTTTAAGTTGTATCGAACAAAGACTAAGTCGTTTAATCTTTTATGTTCCAATCTATTCATTTTTTTAATAATGGATGAATTCAAATGTACTATAATTCCTTTAACACCTATTGCACTCACGCATTGACTCAAAATTTAAATTACAAATCTTTGAAATTATATAACATTATTCCCGAATTTATCCCACCAAGCAACCCTAAGGCGATAAAATTAATATTATAAACAAAATAAAATGATGGTTTCTTTTGAATAAGTAACAAAGGTGAAACAAACCTATATTAAGCTTGTCTCTTTGACGAATAGCAATAGGCGTTCCAAAATTGTCAGAAGTATCCTTACAAACCTCCACTTGCGAGCTTAGGAGATCGGGCATTATCTCATGAGAAATAATTGTTGTAATAATTAATTGCATTCCCTTATTAACTTTAACTTTCTTTGTAAAATTTGGTCTAAAATAGACAATAGGGTTAAAAAATGCTCCATCTACAAATAATGGAGAGTAAAGTTGTCTTTACTATTGCTCATTATTAACTGGAAGATAAGGTGTGTACAAAGAAGACTATTTTGTAAATTGACCTTGATTGTTTCGTTCACCCTCTCTATGGAATCATAAAACTAACCAATTGTTGCCTTCTCATCAGTATCAGCTAGATGAAATACTCTTACTAAAAGCTCACAAACTTAGATTACAAATTGACATTAGGACCAAAATTCATAATCTTCAAATATAATTCTAGAAATCTCAACTCCAGCATTAAACCTAACATACTGTGATGCTACTCACTTATCAATTGTAAACTTTTTCCTTAACTCTTTTTCCATCAGAACAAAACACTGAAATGATAAGAAATTACTCACAAACCTTGTTATAGGAGGATAACACAAATTTCAACCATTGGTGAAATGTTTCCTCATCAATTTAGGACCCATGCATGATTATAGATAAACTTTATCACTTTCTTTGATTTCTACACAATTTTTTCAATAATAGGAAAATATCTAGCTTCTCTTATATTTTCCAACATTATGTCAATACAATGTGCAACACAAAGAGTCTAATAAAAATAATTATACTTTCTTTGCAATCTTTTCTTAACTGCTTTGTAAGTAGAATCATTGTCAGTAATGAACCGAACAATATTTTTTAACCTAACTTCATTCACAATTTCATCAAATATCTGAAACAGAGTATCAACATTTCTAACATGGTTAGATACATCAATAAACTTAAAAAAATTATCCTATTAATATAATAAACTAAAAATTGATAATAGGTTCATGTCTTTTATTTTCCAATGAGCACTTATGATTGAACATCCATTAGTTACCCAATTCATAGTTCTTTCATCCAAATAACTCTTTATTTCATAAACAGAGATGCTTAGAAGTTTACCTCTATAATCATCAATTGAAAGAGCCTTATTTACTGGACCGTAAGAGGCAATAACATCCATCATAGGGTGTTAATAATTAGACTAATTGACATTGAATGATACATCTGAATTATACCACCATCTAGCTATTTCCATATCTACATTTTGAGCCACTTCTTTAGATTGTAAGGCACTACATATTGAAGGCTAAGCTCCAAGAGTTATTTATGATGCAAAAAAATTAAACATAGGTCTTCTTTGTTTCCTTATATCAGGTGAAACATTCCTTTCTTGTTAGGTTAGAATACTAACACCTTTAGCATACCCACTATCATCTTGACAACCAAAAAAAGAACTTCCATAACCAATTTCATAGTTTAGCCTTTGTCTTTTATCTTTTTCATGTTAATTCTCTTCAAGTAAAGTCTCCATTTGTCACTTCATGTCATGCCTCACTTTTTTACAAGACTTTACTTCACCTTTAATCCTAGCTAAACTTTTCTTTATTCTGGTGATTCTCCCACCTTTCAAATGCTTGTTCTAATACACATAAACAGTACGACTCTTCATTCTAAGAACCAATCTAGCATGAGCCCAAGCTAGATCATCAAACAATTAAAATTTTGAGAATCACAAGCAAAATCCAATCATATTTCATTAATGAATCCACAGAGTTTATACGAGCTTATACAAAAATACAAAAATACAAAAGTTACACATGATACAATTGAATGTTTATGCTTGATATGATTCTAAAATACAAAAGTTCCCGAACTAACTTAATTACAAAAGTTTCTATCTATCTTGGAGTCCCGATGTCTTGCAGGGATCGTTAATCTTCTCGGTCTGCACCTGAGGAGGGAAAATCGTGGGTTGAGCTACACAGCTCAGTGGCTAATATATTTATAGTCATTGGCAACGAGCCACACAATCAAATATGCATATACTTCATATATTCATATAAGTCTATATCTCACTGGGGTAGCAAGTCAATCATTCACAATTCAAATTCACAAGTCATAGTTCAACATATCATCATATAGAACATGTCAAGTGTAATTAATCATCAAAACATAACACTCAATCTTGCATCATAACTTGACAAATCAAAATGCAAATGCATAACAAATGACTCGAGGATTCCGTGAACGAAATAGAGAAATTGAAGTTTACTCCGTGAACAAAATGAATCCACTTTTCAAATTTTGTGTGTCACAAGCGGGCAGCCGGGAGAAGGCTTTACGTTAACATGCACGTGACTACGAAATGGTTCCTCTCTCACCCAAACATAATCAAATTTATGCTTAATATAGTCAATCACAAATTTGCACTCTCATGCTTCTTTCATTTCATCATATTCTCATATTTTCATGCTTTTTCTTCTTTTCATTCAATTGCAGATGTTATAAACTTTTTCAAGGTATAACATAATCACAACGCATCATGCATTTATAAGCATTCACAATTATTTCAATTTCAAGCATATCAATTTCAAGCAAAACCAAATACACACACATAGGTGAGAATTTGCCCAATTACACAATAACTATAAATACATTACCCACCTCATTTACTTGTAAAAATCCAAGTCAAGGTTGTCTTTTCCCTTGCTCTTTGGTAGGATTCTCTTGGTTCCCTAATACAAACCAAGTCTTATTCAATAGGAATCCAATAGAAAATATCACACTGCAAAATCATTAAAATTTATTATAAAATGCTTAAACCCAAGCATTTGCTAAATTCTATGAACTAAAATCTTTTCAAAAATTTGAAAAATCCAAAATGATCTTATCGTCATTCTTCACCAAATGAAAGAATCTTTAGCTCAAAGGGAAGCTCTTCTCTCCCTCTACCTTTTTTGTTTCTTGAATAGCTCTAAAATCTCTCTTGATGACTAACACAATTGAATCCCTAGCTTGTTCTCTCTTCTTTCTCCCTTTCTCTTCTTCTCTTCGTATTTCCCTCTTTTCTTCATGACACTCTTTTTTTCTTCAATTTTCATTCTCCTCTCTTCTTAAAATGCCAGACAACACTTCTTCTTCCAATTATATCCTTAATGAGTGAGAAATGTCTCATTTTCCCTTCCATTTATGCCTTATGTCTTTTTATGCTTAAGTGTCTTACCAATAATATCCTTGAACATTCTAACATAACTATTTCTTCTAAAAAAATGTTCTCCCTTGTCTTAAGTTTCTAATGACACCTAAATCAATCCATTTAATTCAGAACTCCAAAATTATTTCCCCAAACATTTTCGGACTGTTCTTATATTGAAACAGTACACTATACTTAAATTCCTCCCATTCATACTCTTCCAACTGATACCCTTACTTTGATTCAATTCATCTTTGTCAAATCAATACTAAATGCTATCAAATTCTATACAGGTACAGAATGTGTTAAGAAACTATTAGTTTAAGAATCACTTCATTTGGAGTTCAGATAACCAGGTTATGATCGAAAGAATCAAACAAAGTTTTATAATCAATCATATCAAACCTATCTCGGGACAAATTTGTATAAATATCTCTACAGATTTCGAATTAAGGTATTATTTGGATTATTTAAAAGAGGGCTTCAAGATCTACAACTTTCATACAGACCTTGAAGATGAATTCTATCATCTAGAGGGTCAAAAATAGAGCAGACGATAGCATCAGGCAAAACCAGTTGAAAAAGCAAACGAATTGAAAAATAGACAAAGCAAAGAAAACGAAACAAAGCAGACAAAGCAAAAAACAGACGAAGCAGAAAGTAGACGAAGCTAAAAAGTAGACGAAACAGAAAACAGATGAAGCAAAAAGGCAGACAAAGTAAGAAGTAGATGAAGCAAAAAGGCAGACAAAGTAAGAAGTAGATGAAGCAAAAAGGCAGACAAAGTAAGAAGCAGACGAAGTAGAAAGCAGACGAAGTAGAAAACAGACGAAGCAAAAAGTAGATAAAGCCAAAAAGCAAACAAAGAAAAAAGAAGACAAAGCGGAAAGCAGACAAAGCCAAAAAGCAAACGAAGCCAAAAAGTAGACGAAGCAGAAAGCAGACGAAGGAAAAGACAGACGAAACTTGAGTCAACTTAAGATGAAACAAAGTTAATTTAAGACGATGCAATTCTTAAGACAAAGCAAGGTCAACTTAAGATGAAGTAAAGTCAACTTAAGATGATGCAACTCTTAAGACGAAGCGGAGTCAACTTAAGATGAAGCAAAGTCAACTTAAGACGATGAAACTCTTAAGACAAAGCGTCTTTACAGATGATACAACTCTATAGACGATATGATGACATCACAGATGAAGAGACGTCATCACAGACGATACATCTTTACAGATAATGCATCTTTACAAATGATGCATTCCTATAGACGTAATGATGTCATCATAGACAATGTGATGTGTCTTTACAGACGATACATCTTTATACTCCTAAGCAGTTCCCTTTCTAAAGACCATAACCTTCGATCTAAAGGTCCAAAAATTTCATACTATATACCGTTGGAAAGCTAAAATAAAGACCTATAGCTTTCTAGAAGGCAATTTATCCTAGCTCAGCCTAAATCAATCCAGTTTTTCCCTTGAAGTCGTAACACAAATTTTTACCCTATGGAAGGCTTATAATTTTTACACTTTGCAAACTTGGAATGTCCTAGGCTTAACCATTCAGTTACCAAATTGACTTTATTAAACTCTTAGATCTCAACTTATTTGTCTCTTCATATCCAACTACATCTCATCAATCATAATTCATGTTTTGCCTTCCTATGAATCTCACTTAGGCATACATGTGTTTATGTGTGTGTGTGTGTGTGTGTGTGTGTGTGTGTGTATCCACAATTTATGCTCAAAACCATCTGTTCAAGCTGATAATCATCTCAATATCATCCATACACAATTCATATTTCCATAACCTCAAAAGAATTAAGGTTTTACAAATCTTTGATGGCATTCTAAGCCACATTACAACATCATCTCAAATTTGCATATGGCTCTTGAACAAACAAACTTGTGGCCTTCCTAAAATCAAGTCAAAATACAAATTAAGCAAATTTGGAGAATTTCCCATAGGCTCTTGATCAATTGATCTCTTAGCTATCACCTGAAGATGGGGTAGAAAGGGGGTGAGCTTAAAAGCTCGTGGGTAACAGTTTATAACAAAAAGATAAGGAAAACTTTAGAAACCATTTTTCTTGTCATAAAAAATTTTCATTGAGTTTATAGAACACGTGTTTCTTAGGCTTTTAGCCAAAATCTACAAGTCACAAAGCATGAATGCATCAAACTTGCTAACGTAACATAAGCACATAAGCACAACAGAATGGTTTGGGTAGATCCAAAACAGAACGTACTACACAATTCCTATAAGGCTCTTGTATAGCCGTGAACTTATGGGAGTCTATAAAGGAACTCCATGTCACTAGCGGGCAGGTGAGAGAAGCCTTTAACTTGGTCAACGTGCACATGACGGAACTTAAGGGACCATCACAAACCCACATAACACATAATTCATGACTTGTAAACTTATTGCCCAAAATGGCACTTTTTGAAAACTTGCTTTTCATATACTTGAAATATTTCGAAAACATGGTTTCATAAACATGTTATCTTTTCATAAATCACTTGCAAAGTATTTTTATAAATCATTACACAATTCATGTAGCAAACATATAGCAGATTTCACAAATCATTCAGGAATAATGAATGCAGCAATTATGATGCAATTGAAATCAGTAACTTCTTTGATTTAAAGAAAAACAATAGTGCCTTATTAACTCTATTGTAAACATGTACCCATCTTGATTTCCTTCCTTAGAGACTTGCTCAAAAATGCTTCTTCTCTTGTTCCTCTTGCCTCTCCTGATCCCTTGCTTCTTTTGTCTTTTTTTATTTCCTTAATTCTTTACCAAGTTAAGAGATCCTTAGCTCAAATGAAAGTTCTTCTTTTCCTCTATCTTTTCCCCTTCTTAAATAACCTTAAAATCTCTCTTGAAGGCTTAGAAAATTGAAACCTTATCTAGTTTTCTCTTCTTTCTCTCTCTGCTCTTTTTGGTTCTTCTTTCTCTTCTCTCTTTTTTTTTCATCCACACTTCTAGCTTTTTCTGGAAAATGCCCCAATTTATGTTTTCTCCTTCTCTTAAAAGCAAGCCAACACTTTTTATTTCAATTTTGCCATTAATGTTTGAGAAATGTCCAATTTGCCCTTCCTTATAAGCTTAGGTTCTTTTAACCTTAAGTGTCTT
>JAOQMP010000209.1:40392041-40407583 GCA_027563575.1 Erythroxylum pedicellare | reverse complement strand
ATATCAACAATATGCTTAATTGAAATATTGTCCTACGATTTTAATCTATACTTCTAATTTAAGTACAGATCAATACACATTTTGCTAAAGAAAGTGCATATTTATTTGATTGCAAGTGGCATTTGAAATAAATGATAGTGCTAAACATCACTCTTTAACTAAATTGATAGATCTAACTGCTAGTGTATGATGTTGAAGTACTTGATGGTTGAATTCAAAATTCATCTCTTGATAAACATCTAAATGGAGAATACTTTATCATTCCTCTATAAACATCTAAATGGAGAATACTTTATCATTCCTCTATATAGGTTCTTTCTACTACACATACAGTTCTTTCGACATGCAACTGGGTATTAATGCAGTTTGTTGGGGATGGCCGCTCTATTATTTGCCTTTTAAACTCTCTTGTTGCCTTTTAATTTTCTTCACTTAGATAAACAACTTTTTTTTCTTATTTATACCAATATTTTTCTTAGAACATGAATAAATGTACACGAACAAACCTATGAGGAGCATGTCTGGTATAATGATGTTACATTAATCTAAATGTCTTTGGTTTTTATTATTGATTTCTTGCTGTGAGATAGAAGTGTTGAGAGTACATAAAAGCTAAAGTGGATTAGTGCAAGGAGCTTTTTCAAATTCTGTCCTTTTGAATCAGCTTTACAAGTTACAAGCTGTGAAGAAGCACTAGAACTGTGTATGTTAAGTGCATGCATTGAAGAAAGTGTAAGAGGTTGAGGGCAGATTTGAATCATGAAAAACTTGTAAAATATGGAAGAAGAATTCGGAAAAGCGTGTAGAAGAAACTTGTTCAGGAAGATAAAATATGAGACTTGGGTGGTTTTCATCTTTTATACATGAATATTTTGGTCAATTGGGTAGGGCAATGAATAAGTGGTTGATGGTTAACATGTTAAATACCACCATGGGTCCCAAGTTTCAAGACATGTGGCATGCCTATGGTAGATTGTTCTTGAACTTAACAAATCAGTCTTTTAGACAAGTAAAATTGTTGGATCAAATAGTTTATTCCTATTAGATTGTGGTCTACTAATTATTGAATTGCAAAATTGTTATTTTCAGAAAACATCAATCGAGATTGTGGCGGCTATTCAATGTATTGCATTGATTATATTTCTAATAGATAGGAACTTTGAATGTGGAGAAATACCTAGGTTGATTCTTTGATTTTCTTGAACAATTTGTTTATATGGAATATTTTAACTAGAATGTAGGCAAAGTATTTTCCCCTTTACCTGTGTAATTCTAGCTGTTTCAGAATAGGATAAACTTTACTTAAGATTTCAGCATTATATGTTCTGACACTTCATCCTACTTTGAATACTTAATTCATTGACTAAATGCTGCTAATGAAGACTAAAGTTATAGGATTATATTATAGACGTGATTCAAAGTGTTTTGGGTTATGTTGACATGAGACAAATCTCAAATTATACATCCAGAAAATTATCTCAAAAGTCTTGTGTTTCTTGACTTTGATCTGATAGGACTAAACAGTATCAAGGACCATAATTTGAAAATTATTATGACTAGGTGCAATCTGAGAAAATAATTATTGTGACCTTGATTATACATTTGCTTGGGCTAATTCTATCTGATGGATCCTTCCAGCTCAATGGCAGCTCCTTCTGTTAAGTAACAGAGATTAGGGCCTGTGGGCAGAGTAGGCCATGGCTTTGGCTACTATTCTGTCCAAGTGTGCACCTACTTACATAAACACCAAAAGGTGGCTGCACCTTTTGTTATGGTTGTTCTTTTTATCTGCCAATTTCTATGCATTTCTAATACTTCTGTTGCTATCACTTGCCATTATTTGTTGATATTATGAATGCCATTACTATATGACTTGTGAATTGGAAAGTGAAGCGTATAGAATTTCTGTATTTTAAGAAGTCAATCTATTATTTGCAGAAGTAATTGAAAATCGTTGTTACAGGGACTTGATGATACATGTCTGACTAGATGTTTCCTCATAATTGTTCGATGGAATACAAGTAACATATTGACTCATATGCAACAAAATAATTGAGATTTATATGTTTTTGCTGAAGCTTTACATTGGGAAGCAAAATTTTGAATATAATTCTTGCTTTGGACTAATATAAAGTGCTGCTTGAGAGACTCAAAAGATAGGAGTCTCTTTTTACTCCTCATCACAATGTCTGCCTACTTGCAGTCACAAGAGTAATGCTTGAGTGCACGTACTTGAAATATAGAAATCGTGAATTGGTGAAAGCCTCAACTATCATCCTTTATCTGCTGAGTACACCGAACTGGCCTTTGTGCATAGAGTTCATTTGTGAAGATCGTTTCTGATCCTGACAATGATGAATTATGAACGATGTCCATCTTTAGTGAAAATCAGATACTGTTCTTCCGGCTGTTATTTCTTGCCAAAAGGCATAGTATAATGTTCAGGATGATGTAAGTTGAAAACTTGTGATTGTATATTAAATCCTTATTCTTAGTTTAAAGTGTCAAACAAAGAATTCTTGTTTCATTTGTTTCTTGGTGGGGCAGGTATTGTTGTCTCCAGGCGATTAATGCGGAGACAACAATAAACAACTCAAGTTTTACATGGAGGAATAATGACATTTTCTGCTGTATAACTTTACCACATTGACGTAAATAACTCAAGTTTAAAATTCTAACGAACAAATAGATGCAGGTTCCTTATGTCTGCTACAAGATTACTAATGACATATTCTAGTATTGTCATGGTTTTTTGTAGTGAAGAGGATATTGTCATGATCTGACAATGTTTGCCTGTAACAACTTTATTTCCCAAAATGTAATGGATCTTATAGAATTTCATATGTACGTACTTCTTCTAAATTCATTTGTTTGTTTTAATTATTTGTCTGCTCTGAACTCTCTTTAATGAGTCAAAGAATGCACAATGCTAGTGGAACATTAGTATTGAACTTATGTTTATTGTTTACGATGCCAAACAAATCTTCACTAACACAATGATAGTTTTATCTTCACAAACAGTTCAATCTCAAAGATATAGAAAAATCTAGTAACATCTGGAACCTTCCTTTTCTTTTTAGTGTAGGGAACATGAAAGCACCTGTTCAAATTGAGGTTTCCACTTATTGGGTAACATGCTGGTCTTTGATCATCCTGCAGCAATCTTGGAAATCTATCTTGCAAACGTTTGTCATACCAAATATGACAGCCCTGTTAGTCCTAGTATCCGATGAGAAATCTCCTTAGATGAGCTCAACCTTTAAACTATTTAGGAAGTTGCGGGCATGATAACCCAAGGATGCTCTATTTCAGTTGTAATCTGTCATATATTTAGGAGAACATTCTCACAAAAGATATTAAAAAGAATTGTTTTCTACTGAGCTCCTACATTTCTCAATAGAGTGATAGAACGCACCCCAAGTTTATTGGTTGTGCTGCTACTTTGTTGTTCTGTTGTTGTGGCTGGCTCAACTCAAGGTGAATAGGGATGTCCACATCGTATTTGTTGCTTAGAGTGTATGGTGGGTGAGGACTAATATTTGCTTCAGCAACTCCATGCACCTGGGTCAAAAACTCTGTTAAGGCATCTATGTGTAGAGAACTTAATTGTCTTCATCAGACATAAAGATAGAAAAATGACATCCTTTGATGCAGTTATGCATACTCCTGGTATAGTCATATGCTTGACTTTGGACTGCTACTCAACTGTGATTGTGTGATGTCTTCCTGTTGTTATACAAAAGTTGCATATGTGATGAATACAATGTACTTAATTTGTACCTTTTTACACAAGGCTGCATTTTCTTGATGTATGATGTCTACCTTCTTATGAAGTTCTAGATTTTCTTGATAAATCAAGTTTCCCTGCATTCAGTTCCATAAAAATCGAACTTGAAAATTTTCCCTTATAAGTGTGTGGAATATGAAATTAAAGGTTGGGAAAGACCTTGTGCTTCAATTCTTTGATTTCATCGGTTAAAATCTGTTCCTGCCAAAAGAATGAAAAGAAAGTTTGTTGCCTGAGGAACATAGCTCTGTTATAGGAAATGAAGTTTGCTACAGGTACAGTTGCCATACCTTTCTTGCTCGGATGCCTTTCAAACTCATCTCTAATTGGCTTTCTAGGTTCTGCAGATCCTTTATGGTCAAACCAGAGAGCTCTTGTCCCATTAGTTTCCTGTGTCAAACTTTTTTAGTAAATGCTCGGTAGGTTTTCCACAATTTAGGCACTTCATAGGTTTTGTAGACCATGTCTTGGTGGATATGATAGTATTCATTTTCATCCATGGGCTATTTGGCTTTCTTAGAAGAGTGCTGAAATCATCATCGAGAGCTTTGTAGTGCTAGTAA
This sequence comes from Erythroxylum pedicellare, assembly GCA_027563575.1. Lineage (NCBI taxonomy): Eukaryota > Viridiplantae > Streptophyta > Magnoliopsida > Malpighiales > Erythroxylaceae > Erythroxylum > Erythroxylum pedicellare. Next base: position 40,403,233 of record JAOQMP010000209.1, on the reverse strand, counting down.
TCAGTTGATCTAGCAATATCTACATGCTTAGTTGTCAATAGACAGTGATTGTCAACTGGAAATGTGGTATTGAAAATCTAAAATTTGTTTGTATAATGGCCAAAAGATGTAGAAGAAAGTTGAAAAGGATTAAGAAGCTGGAATATTGGGAGAGAAGGGGAAGGTTCCCTGGAAGTGATATAATGATCCTGTCACAGTGGAATAGCTGAAAATTTGAAAGCAAAACTGCTGTCTTGTGAACTATGGAAGCTTTTACAATTTGACCATTTGCACATCTAAATACATGGAGGTCCTAAAGCATATTGTTGAATTAGACAGTATATAGACCTACAAGAGCAGATACTGTACTCAAAAGTAATTGACGTTGCTTTTGTAAACCTTAACTAGTGTGGAGATCCCGAACCCTGTTCTTTCTTCTGATGCAATAACATAAACTTCTGTAGTTTTCAAGTATCTTCATGTGACTTAATGACTTTTGATTCATAATGATGCTCTCTTGAATGGGGATTCTTTTAGTTCTGCTCTTCTAAGCAATGGTGAATTACATCTGCTTTATTTATTTCACTGTAGGATTATTTGATTTTATTCTTGCCCTTTAAGACCTTCCTAAGGTCTCACCTTTACAAAATAGGAGACAGACATTAAGAGAATCAAAGTGATCAGTTTCTTGGGGGTATTATAGCCACCATGTGTGTTCTAGATGGAGTGCCCAAGGGGATGAATGTTGAGATTCAGAAGTCAGTTACATGCATATGCAGATTTGGGTTAGTGGTAAGCCAGATTTGGTGAGTAATGCTCTCGCTTATTACTACTCTAAAAGTGTAACCTACACTATCTCTTTTTGTATATCATGACAATCTATGTTGAGTCAGCTACCTATTCTTAATTAACAATAACCATTTAGTGGAACTATCTGAATACTATCAAGAATTTAAAAGGACTGTTACTAACTGTTATCAAACAATGCCATGTGCATGAAATTAAGGTTTTTTCATTAGTTATAATCCATGATATATAATTTAGCCATAAAAAAAGGTTGGTTGGAAGAGTTGGAGCATCCTTGGATGAGGCTTTTTGCAGAAGTCAAAAAATTAGCGGATTCATGTTAATGATATGCATAAACTGACGGACCATGTACATTTTTGATTTAAGAATTTTGTATGCTTTAATACCAGTAGCTGTGTTAAAAGATTCAGTGTTGAGTGGCTTATACTACCTATGACATTCTTGCAAGAATTGCAATTCCTTCTTCAAGCTCGCTGCCTCCCTTTGCCAAAACTAATGTGAACAAATAAAATTGATTGCATAAGAAGAATTATCAAGAATAAAGTAGAACTCAAGCACTAGGTAAGTCAAATATACTTGCACAGTGTATTGATGGGAAAAGTCAGTACCAAACGTTATCCGATAACCTAGCAATATTGCATACAAATGTCTTGCAATGACTTTCAAAGATGATAACTCTGATATATCCTCTGGTTTTTTGAACCACATCATCTGTTTATGAACTTTTTCATATGTTTTTTTTCTTTAGCTACTGGAGAAAAAGTGTTAGAAATTGAAATTCATGCAAAGTTTTTGGTGGTTAATTATGTTATTCACCCAAATTTTTACCCCAGGCTAAGTTGGGAACATATAAATGATGCAAGGATAACCAAATTTTCGGTCCTAATATATACTATTTATTCCTAATTAATCCTATTTAATACTTTAAGTTGTTCTTTTTCAAAGTTCTAGTACTGTTTTAAAAAATAATTCAATCCCACATTACTTTTGACATTAATGAACATATGTTTACCTAATGTAAATAATAAATTAAAACTAATAAATTACTAGTCTAAACAATTACTGGTATTCATATTCAACTGGATGTTGTTCTACTCGTGTGGAATGATCCCACCAACTACTAGGAAAGGCCATCATCTAATGTGACAGCAACCAATTACTGGTTCAAACAATTACTTTGGCTGTATGTATAGTCAAGGGGTTATAGGCGACTTGAATACCGGTTGGCTGAGTGTTAGTTGTTTGGCATGGAAGTCAGTATATGCCAAACCTTCTGACATATTTCGAGTTCATCATGCCCTGGGATTCAGCTTCACCATTGCTACATCCCACTTGAGAAAATTCATCAGACTAGATTGTTACTTGGATGGTGAAGTTCAATAGCAGGAAAGTCACAATTATTGAGGTAAATGCAGCCAGAGTAACCTATTGGTAAATTGTGTGAAAAGTTTGTATGTATAACAGGGTTTTGTCTTTTCCAAGAACTTATGCAGTAAAACCAAATGATTAAATGACAATGATGCAGCTGATGGAGTTGCCATGAACTGAACCAAAAAGAACCTGCACAATTGATGGCTATTTATCCTCTCTGTCTGTAAGCAGGTAGGTAGTTGAAATTTATTCATTTTTTGTGTGTAACTGTTTATTAATTTTCTATTAACCGAGCCTTCATTAGAATGTAGAATTATTCCCATCAAAATAGTGTACAAGTTGATTTAATAGGGCCTTGTCAGGCAGTATCCATAGACACTACTAAATGGAGACCAATATGAGCCTCCCTTCCCTGTTGATCTTAGAGTTAAATCTACATAGGGGAGGGAGAGACTAATTTCAACCGAATTCTTTGGGCATTGACAACCAGTGCCTGCATAAGATATGCTTATGCAAGCTTCATATTGTGAGGTAGCTCTTTTACACGATGCCAACCATTTAAAGGTAAAGTAAAGAAGACGTGAAGGTTCCTCGTACTTACTAGTTTTGATTCTAAGAAGATGGCAATACTAACCATAAGAAGACAATACCGTTCACATTTGTATGCAAATGAAATACTTGAGGGTAGAATCTTATAAAGGGATCTAACGGGAAGAGGAATTTGCAAATAGCTTATGAAACTTTGTAATACCTCAAAATGCTATACTCAACAAAAGCAAATTTGAGCAGAGAGTACCTTAACTTCTGCAGCAGGATTTAAAAGCTCGTCATGTTCCTCTTTCTGTTTGTTGTAGCGGTCAATTACTGCCTTCATACTAGAAACAAACGTACAACAGTAAAACACATTTGGTAAGATGGTATGTAACAGTGGTAAACAAGACTTTAGGTGCTTTACAAGGAGCGACTGAAATAACTCGAAACTTTTAACACATTAGATTATGACTGATTTCATTTATACGTGTTTTGCTCCTACTTTTATTTTTTTGTTTATTTCATCGACCCCTTCAACACCTCTTTTCTAAAGACAACTGAAATCTTGAATTCGACATATTTTGGTGTTGGGATGCATCAGTCGGCGTCTATATCAACGCAACTATTGATCAAGTCAACAACTTGGCCCAAATGCATATGTGTCCGAGTGATATTTCACCCCTAATTATCTGCTGAATCTTCAACATCAGTTGGTTTGGATCTTCATTCAGCTTCACCCAAACTTCATAGTAGATGACATAAAATGGGATACATGTTTTATAAAAAAAATGAAAGTGTCACTAACGAGTATACAAACAAATCCAAAATAAACATATTTTATTTTATTAGACTAATTCTGCGTCTATTAGGATTCAAATCTCAGTAAGTATGATGCATGAGTCTTCCATACTAATGGAAATGAACTTGTTGGATTCGTACCTTCCTCCCATCCAACCGACTCAAGCCTTGGATACTATGCGTGAACAAAGGAAGTCTTTCAACTGGACTATCCTTAATCAAGAAGGTAACGAGTACCTAAGTATTAATACATTACATGTAATTGCTGTTACGCCTATCGTTTACGACCATTATATGCAATTACATGCTTACATCTGTTCTTGTTGGTTCCTACGTCAATGCAGGCATTGGCAAACAATGTAGTTTCGAGACAGTCATGCAGGCAGCCTACTGTGTATTCAATAGACTAAACAAATCCTCTTCTCCTTGTGATCACCGTGATAATTGTGGCTTGTTTTTTCAATTTCTTATTTAGTGGCTTCGTTATAAAAATATAGTTCTACAAATTTTGAATTAGAAATTTTAAATATGTACAACTACTGAATGGGAACTAAATGAAAGGTTTTCCCATTGGGGTTGATTACTCTTTTATATGTAATTTAGACTGAAGATCACTCCTTCCTCTCAAATTTTTTGTTGATACAGTAATTATACTTGTCATGAATAGTGTTATTTAGGATCATGATTTGTGATAGTTACGACTTCCAATGACCGCAATCATTCTCACTGCAATTTATGTACACTAATTGATCACTTAACATGTTTGCGACTTGAAACTAAATGGTGTTATGTCAGCCCAAAAGACCTGCTACGTCTAAAACGATAAAGAGAGATCCTTAAAGTTTCGTATCTGAGGGGCTTTGCGTATACACAACACCTTATGTACACACAACACTCGTACTATCAAGTGTCCATTAAAGGCCCAAAATAGTATAACACACAACACAACTATTCAATGCTTTCTGAGATTTACCAAATCCCTTTAACGCTTCTCTATTTTATTAGGAGGAGGAAACTTATTCCAAACTTTTAAAATACAAGAAATATACTGTCAAATTCTAAAATTTTAAAGTGCTCAGACTGGTATATCTAAACTCTTAACAAATTGAGAAGCCAATCTATAGCAACAATAAAAGAAAATAAATATTCAATATATTAGTTGATATTTGTCTATAAAAGGAGGATAAACAAAAAAATTAAGGATTCGCATGGTGAAACTGGTGATAAAGGAACGTGTGTCAGTACCTATATATACTGCATTTCATTCATAATCAGAAACTAATGATGAAGGAACCTTGTTTCCATTAAGCATTGAAAAAAAAAGTGAACGTTACTAAAATCTAAAAGAATTACATTATCTCTTGATTAGCTTTTACAAAAAGAATCAAGTTAAAAGCATCATACATGAATAAAGTCTTAAATTGATGTGAATTGAAGACTTAAAATCCTAAACTTCACATAATTGACTTGCATGCACGTCAGTATTTGTCATATATGCATGTCAATCACATTTCAAGAGAAAATAATCTAAAAGACTAAGGGAAAAGAAGAAAACATGCATCATCACCAGGTTTGTTAGAATCGGGTAAATTTGCATGAAGGTATGGGATGCCTTATCCTAATTCTATTTACAAAGTAAGACGAGGGAAAAGATCTCATTTTCTTTCTTTCTGTAGTGGGCTTTCTCCATCGCAATTTGAACATGGGCATTCTCTTTAGGAATTGTTGTGTGTATTTTCTTTAAAGAAATTTTAAGCCAACATTTTAAACAGCCGTTTTTGTAAGAGATATTCTCATTTTAGGTAATTAACTAGTATGATTGAGAATCAATGTGGACATTATTGAAGTTAAACACTTCAATAGCAAATTCAATCTTGAACTGCAATTATACAACAATATCAAAATATAGTTAAGTTCATACAATTAAATTGAGTTGGATATTAATCCCAATTAAATAGGCTTTTTCCCTCGCGAAGAATAAAGAGATAGACTATTAATATCAAGAGCTAATTAAGTAAGGAGATAAGGTTTTGAAATTAAGAATTAGTAACTGTTGCAGTAATTTTAAAAGATGTGAGTGTAATTGTGAAAAATGTGGTTGTAATTGTAGTAATATATTTAAGCACAATCGTAATATTGCAAACACAGCATGTAATTGCACTCTGCAATTTAAAACATTGAAACTGAGAAAGAGAGCGGAGAGGCATGAGGGGTGTCCTTACTTACTGCAATTACGTATCGCAGCCTACCTACTAGACATGACATATAATAAGAACCTGGCTAATGAAAGCCAAGTTCCAAAGAACATTGGAACATGTCTATGTGCCTGCTTCTTGATCTTGAAGAATTTGTTACCTTACATTGCCTAGGACAATGTCATTAACCATGGTAGAAGTTATAGGTGTTCTTTATCCAAGATAAGTAAAATAAGAATCACTACTCCATACACAGCCTTGAATATCCTACAGAACATTCTATAGTTGTCTACAAGTTCAGTTATCTGAGTTTTTACTAATTCCCAAAATCATCAAAGACCACTAGATTTTCATGGTTGTTTGACACAACCAACGTTTGTCAGAAATAAAAAATTTTAGCTACTATCTGGGATCTTTTTGGCCGAATGGAAATTAGATTCTTTGAGCTAATATATCTTGTTACTGGTTCTCTTTCTCACATAAATATAATATGCATTTTGGATTCTCTACTATTTTGTGGTCGACAACTCTTGCCAGCTTCACAATTACCAGGGGTTTGTCTTGATCCCTTACTAGCTGATAATAAAAACTTAAAAAGGAAAATTGCAGTAAGACACACCCAGATGCATCTAGCAATGTTTTTTTTGGGTGTGCAGATTGCAGAATGACCTTTGATATGCTCTAGAAAGAAGCAACAGAAAGATAAGAAGCACTACCCTTAATCAAAAAGATACCCTTTATTCTATGTGATCCTAACCCTAGCTAGAGACGGTAACCTGAATTTGCTTGGTATTATTTTCACTTGAATCATATGAAACTTTATTTATTAGAAAGTGCTTGGAAGAGGAAAAACAGGAGAAGAGGAAAGACAAAAAAGACGGAAGGCCCATACTTGGATCAAACACGTTGATAGATACAAAAACCTCGCGTTAACAATCACAAGCAGACGAAATTAATAAAAGAACATTTTGCTCTATATTGGGGGTGGTGTTAACTGAACTGTTGATTCTGGCTGTGAGTGAAGAGAGAGAGAGAGAGAGAGAGAGAGAAGAGAGACTGACCTGGTGCTTGCATAATCATAGAGCCTGCTGGTACTGGAGAAGATGATAACCCCAACCTCTGCATCACAAAGAATAGAAAGCTCTCTTGCCTTCTTGAGCAACCCATTTCTTCGTTTTGAGAAAGTCACTTGCCTGCTTGTTGAGTTATCGATCCTACGGATCACAATCTTCCCTCTCCCCATCTTCGCTTCTTCTGCTAACTTGAATACTTCTATTATTAGATCCAAGGTTTCAATTTACAAAAGAATCAATTTGTATAGATATTTTTAACGCAAACGAATCATAACTTCCAAAAGGAAACAAATTTTGGAAGAAAGGGATAAAATGATGCTAAGATTGGTGAAATAAGAAAGACTAATCAAGACCAATTTCAAGGTCAACTCTCATACACAGAAAAGGTGATAAAAAGGAAAAGAAACAGAACATGAAAGCTTACTTCTTTTGAGCAATGGATTAGATAAGGTGTAGAGGTTGAAGCTTCTGTTTTAGAGAAAAATGCCTGTGAAGCAAATATCTTATGATCTTTAAATGGAAAGCTGAAGCTCAATGTGGTTTTCTTCTTTTCCTCTTTGAAATCCCTCTTTTATAGAAGAAAGATGCAAAACCCTTCAATTTGGTGTTGAGTTGAAGCCCTACTTGCGCGAGTATAAAATGTTTTTATACACGCACTCCCATAGAGGCAAATCTATTGGTGAATCAAGAAAAGCTTGCTGACCGTTGCCCCAGGGCAACCGGAAACTCAATTGAAAAGCTGCTTGTACACACGTCGCCTCACGTCAGCGAGTTTATATAACTCATACTCGAGCGAGGAGGCTTCAAATTATCCTCGTACTGTCGGAGAGTCCCCTGATTCGCCAAACCTAAAAGAAGCAAAAGTGTTGTTTGTCTTATAGATCATCGACACGTACTTTCACCAAACCTAGAGGATCATTTCTATATGTTTTCTTAATGATTTTGCTACTTTATTTTATTTATTTATTTATTTTGGCCTACCTCTCACTCATTTCAAATGAAATTTATAGACTTATTTAGTGCTAGGTTCTTCTTTTAGAAAGAAGTTACTTGAAAAGTTTGATAATACGAAATGTTATCTTTATATAATATATAGACTGTTTTTAAGAATAGAAAGTATTTAATGTCATCTACTAATGGCACGACTTGTTTATATAGCTTTACTAAACTATATATGTTAATTTGATTGTACGTTACTTAAGTTTTCCTCTCCATTATTTTGTTTTTCGATTTAAAAGAAAAGCAAAAAGCTACGCGAACGTCAGCTCCCACATTCGTGACTTAATAATGGACACTTCTCTATCATTAATATAGACTGTAGTTCTTGTTACCATCTTTAACAACTAAATTAATTTGTTGACTTGGTGATAAATTTTATGTTGTAATAACTACATTACATATGGGATGACCTAATAATGTATATTTTCTAACTAAACAATTTAATTTGATTAGCCAAATAAACGCCATTGGATCAGGCGGCATAAAATATAAAGCACTCCTTAGTTATGGTAATTCATAAATTTAAACTTAATCTCAACTCAACTGAGTAAAAATACTTTATAAAGGAAGGTTTTTATACATTTATAAATTATTTTAACATTCTTTACTTGCTTAATATAAGATTTTTTTACAGTAACTTAAGGAAGAAAGTTTTAACAAGTTGAAACCCTAGTAAAAATAAATAATGTTGACAAAGGGGTAGGATTATTCTAGGTATAATATCAAATTGACTCATTTATATTTAATAATAATAAAAAATCAGCGGATTATTTTGTGCTTCATTTAAGTTCTCCGTAAAAAAAATTCAAATATTTAGAATTGATTGTGAACGTAATGGTTTCTTTTGAATTACAAGTTGTCTTAATAAGTAATTAGCTTCAATTTTTGGTACAGGAATAATTAGTTGGTTTCTATGATTAATTTAGCAAGTGACACACATCAACTATGTAACAATCGTCAATCGTACATAAGACTTATGCCTTTGTTTGCTTTATCCAAAGAAGATTACATATAAATCGCTTTCACAAATAGTTGTCTGATATTAGTTATGACCTTTTGGTCTTGTCCAAGGATTTCTGATGTCTCCTGGGAAGTTAATTTATATTATGGATTTTCTCCAAATGTATTATAGGTCCCTATCCCTATTTGGGGTTAATTTTGATAACTAATGAAGTCGGCGACAGAGTGAGATGGAATTGCTGGCTGGTCTTCCAATAGAGACAATGTCTAACGAAACGATAAAAGAACTGGCTGTGGCCAAATAGTGAAAATGTCCGAGACAACTCATGTGAAATATTAAAAAAAATTATTATTTTTAATTTCAAAGATATAAACAAAGGTAGGCAACCACTAAGACAAAATAGGTGCCATTTCTTTATCTCACCTATATCTTTCTTCCTGATTGAGGGTTGAAAGTTCAACATAATGGCCGTCAGTGCAATTCTAAGAACATAAAGAAACAAAAAACAAAGTAATAAAAGAGAGGAAGTACGGAGATATAGCAAGTTGCATTACTAGTATAGGTAAGTACCAATTGATTGTATTTGAACAAGCTCAAAAGAGAATCTCCCATCCCCATTAGTTAGTTAATCAATTAATTAAATAGAAAGAAGGTTGTCATAGCATAAATTGACGAAACGAGAACTTATTATCTACGCATATGATGCGATCATATGTTTGTTAAGTATTACAACAGTTCCATATTGGTATGATCTATTGAATTGGAAGTGCTTTATTTTTTTATTCCCACTCCTGGAAAGAAACATTTTTATGAAATAATAATTAATTTCTTGATATCAACAATAAGGTTTCATTTTTAATTTCTAGAAATTGTAGATTAACATAATGCTAGTAATTAAGCAAAAGTCTTACTTAAACTACCAGAATTGCTTTAAAGTGACTGCATCCAAGTTCCAATGGTTGTTCAAAACGTGCGTACAATGTTAAGAAGGCATAGCAAAGGATTATTGAAATGGTAACTTAAAAGCGGAGCAGGTTGGCAAGGGGATGATGTCATGGATTACTTGTAAATGCCTAACCTTTTGTTCACAGACGATTCTTGCAGTGATTGAGTCATTATATCATTCTCGGTTTAGTTAATCACTATCACAAATAAAGCTACATGGAGTCTTTCCCTTTAAGTTTCTGCTTATATGATTGTATTGAGGTAAAACTTGGTATAAAATTCAGCTACTCTAGATGGGCATTTTTTATATGAGTGTGTTCGTGTCTCGGAAAAGATATGTTACCAGACCCACCAAGAAGAAAATAATTGTTATGTTGTGATGTAAATTTATGATTATTTGGTATTACAGTTTACTTACATTTTTTGCATTTCGGATTTTATTCTCAATGTTGTCGGGGGATTTGAATCCTAGTTTGTAATGAAAGCTCACCCCTTAAAGAACTGGGTAAACCCAATTTGCTAAATTAGAAAAATATTATTGACTAGTAGTAGCTATCGATCACTTGTCATCTCAATTTAAACCTAATCATATACTCTTTTATTAAGTTCCAATGGAATTTAATATGGACCACTGTCACGTAAAATTTTAATTATAATAACAATGCTTGTACATCTGTCCCTAAATAGAATTGATTAGAAACTGATAATTATACACATTTTATATTGAAAGCTAATTAATTCATAAAATTTATTCTTATAATTCTTTTGCTACGAAGTAAAACCGCTTATTTTTATTAAAAAATAGAAAAATGATTTTTAAGCAATTCGCTATATATATATAATTTTAACTACTTTGCTTTAGTTTCTAGCAAGAGTAAACAAATTAACTTCCTGACAGTCCACTGGTCTTAAGTGGCAAACAAGATATTGGTGCGTATATATAGTTGAGTTTAGTGAATTCATCAAGATCTACTAGTTTGGTGATCTATTGGTGAAAGAATGAGGAAAAAAACAAAAGGTATTTGTGGACTTCATGATCAAATATTTAATCTAAATGTTGACAAAGAGAACGTACATACTGCGCTATTACAAAATTGTTAAAAGTGTTTTCTTTTCTTTTTGGTGATTTAAAATTGTTGAACAACTATTGTGTTTTGGCAAGGAAAAGTGTTGGAATTTGTCACAGAGAAATTGGAATATTAGGTTAGGTTGAAATATCTCATGTTTTATGCAAAATTTCGAAAAGAACGCCTTCATGTTTAGTCAATGTGAAGGTGTTTCAAGCGTAGATCATTGATCATCCATTCAATCGGCCATATTTATTAATTAAAAGAAGGCGTTGTGTTGTTTTGATTAAGGAATCATTATCTGACAACTTTATATTTTGAGTAAGTGATATAATCTAAATTAACGTTTTAATTTATTATGTTAGAAATATACTTAATTATGCAAATCATGTAGTGCCCCCTTACCGCAGGGCACACACCGGGACGCCCGCAGGTCATTCCGGTACATATCCTCCGATAAGGGTGA
>JAOQMP010000209.1:40370768-40380884 GCA_027563575.1 Erythroxylum pedicellare | reverse complement strand
AATGCACTCTTTCTTTAGATTTGTGACCTAAATGTCTATGCTATAAGTAAACAAATACATTCATCCACTAAACTACATATAATTCCAACTTTAAAATGCAAGGTTAATAGAGTCTTATAAACAAATTATGAAGCTTTAATTTTTATAAACCATCACAAAGCACACTATAACTAATATAATGATTATTCTTAACTAAACTGCAACATGCATTTCCAAACTTAAAAGAATATCCAACCGTATCAATTCTTGATAAAGAAATTAAATTTTGAGATACAATGGGGACATAAAGTATCTAGAAAAATCTAAATGATGTCTATTGTTTAAAATTAAATGATACATCGTAATGATTTTAACTTAAGATTGAAATGCATTACCTATAAACAAAATTTTTTTATTTAGGCTTATGGTTTATGTTATAAAGAATCCTTTGATCATATTTAAAATGTGAATAGTGCAACCATGCCTTAATTTTTAGGCAATCTTTATGATAATGCCCATTCTTTCCATATAAATGATACTTATCATTCTTTAGTTCCTTCTTATAAATTTGGGGAAGATGATGCATTAACCTTTTATGACCTTTTGTTGCCTTTTTGATCTTTCTTTCATGGTTTCTTTATAGCTCCTTTTTAATCCATAAGGTTAACCAAACGATTTCCATGTTTTTAAGCCTTTATTCATTCCAACAAGTATACTTTGGAATTCTGTCACGTTCTGTTTATACTTTATTGTGTTGTAATTGATTTGGGATAGACCATACTAAGGAGGTGAGGAGTTTATGTTAAATTGTATATGGAGATTTTACTCACTTCTAATCCCATATGTCTTACTAGGCATTTGGTTTGAGGGTTTGGGAACGAAGGAATGAAATAATTGTAAAAAACGGTATTTGCTTTGGGGTTTTCAATTTCAAGGAAATGGATTTATCCTATCAAATTTGAGAATCTACTAAACCCACCAAGGAGGGTGGGTATCGAATTTTCATTCCAATATAAGTTTTTATTACGTTTATTTTTTACTCTTTTATCCCCAGCCTTTGCCCTACCATCCTCTTTACTTCCTTATCGCCTCTCAATTCTTTACGATCTCCCATCCTGCCTTATCAAGTCTCATCAACGAAGGAATTTTTTTTTGTGTCTCCAAGTATATTTTCTGAAATCTCTCTTTTTAATTTGATGTTAAATGAACTGGATAGAACTTGGTTTCATCTCATTGTAAATGGGGCTTTTGCTTCTTTTTTTTCTTCTTATATATTCTCGTCTTATGATTTAATCAAGAGAATAACCAATCTTCTATATGGTTTGCTGATGTGAAAATGCATATGGTTATAGATTGAACGAGAATCATAAAACCAATCTGCTCATTTTTTCCCTTATAATTATTGTTTTGTGATTTAATTTGATTTTTCGTATATAGTTTTAACTCTTTTAAAAAAAGAAAAAACACATAGCGAATCATCTTCTACGTTGGTGTTTGTTTATTTGTTTTGTAAAGCTCTTAATGGTTTTCAAGAACAACGAAACATAAGCACTTTTTAAAGTTTTTAACCTTCTTATAAAGATGTAAGTCCTTTATTTTTATCTTTCATTCCCATTAATGCAACAAACCAAACAACATTATTGATATTAATACAGAAACTTAAGTTACAAACTAAACATCAATTTTTTTTATTTTTCATACCCATCCTCATCCCCTTCTACTATTATACCCATTATTTGATATGATTATGTATAGTAGAGAACCATCAAACTTTATGGTAATCAATATGGCCATTATTGTAGAAATAAGTGACTTACTAATACATACTTTTAAAATATTCAAAGTCTTGTGTCCGTACAATTTGATAATAAGTTTTCCATATTGTTCTCTAAATAAAGAGAAAAAGAATGATTCCTGTGTAAAAATATTCGTATTTAAAATATTTTTTCTTTCACAGACTGGCTAGAGGTTAAATTATGATCACAACAGACAAGATGCCTGTGCCCAAAAAAAAAAAAAAAGGGACAAGATGCCTGAGGGTGGAGGTTTTATTGGAAAAGATAAGAGCCTACATCGGTAGGTGTACACCGAGCATGCGAAACATTCAAGAATATATATAAATGTACATTAGGTTTGATGGTTGAATAAAAACGGAAGCTAAAACTCGTACGAATAATTTAATTCAAAACAATTAAAGATATAATCAAATTAGTTGAAATTCACATCAATTGATGCGATAGTTTACTGAATTGTTTAAACCCACGTAGAGGATACGGTAACCCACGTAGAGGATACGGTAACTTTATTTAGAGTTGGTCCGAAATGTTTGTTCAAACATGTGAATTGTTTAAGAATTATTCAGGTACCACTTTAACCAAGATAAGATCCTGAAGCACGAGCTTGAGACCATCTATACCTGTGGTAATGTAATGGAACATGAATCGATAGGCTGAGCGTTGGCTGTTACTACCATGTTGAGGCTCTGAAGAAGACAAAAAGTCAACACTTTTCTAACCACTAAAATAAGGAGTGTTCACACCCGAATCCTTATTTAAATACAAAACAATTCAATATGTAGTTTGAAGTTTTGCTAACTAAAATTGGATAGTACGAGGATGACTGAAAATGGTTTTATTTATTCTCATGTGAGCTGTAGGGATTAAGATTTGCTAATTCCCAGCATTTATCAATTACTTTCCTAAATCAAACCGACCCCAGTTGGCACGTAGGAGTCAGGGTCGGTCGACATTGTTATTTTATTAATTGCATTGCCTAACACTTCTCCGAGTTAGGTGTGACATTGAAAGTATGGGATTCAGATATGGATTAATGTAAGGTTGTACCGTCTCACCTCAATCACCTTAATAATGTAGGTGTCGTATTTTCGACCTTTTGGTCCTTGAAAGAGTATTAATTTGCGCTTTATATAAAAATTTAAATTATAAATTACAGATTACAATGCAACTTTGAATCTCGTTATATACATATATATCCTTTAATTATAATTGCTCCAATTTTGATGAAACACACCCGTATAGGTTTGAGGAATTATAATTAAAGGCATCATTTTTAGATATCAGTTTCATATCATGAGCTTTAGATCCTATATACTACAGGATTTTTTTATTAGTGATAGTTTGTAGAGGTTAATTGATTAAGTCACCTTACTGGCGACTAAATTAATTTATGCTGCATAGGATTGAGACAGAAGGCACCTCGGTTCTATAGCTCAGTCTAGCCAATGATTTGATAGCAATTAATAATGCAGGACGTGCCGGATATTCGGTTGATTCGGTGCTTATATATAATGGTGTGAGAGCCAACAGTCCATTGCTTTTAACTGTGAAACAAACAAATTACAGCTGTGTATTGCATGATCATTAGAATCTTTAAAACTTCTTGACAAATAAGATTTGTTGACACCAGGAGGTCGACTCTCACGAGCTTAACTTAGCAAACTCCAACTTCCTTTGAAATTTTGGACAGTTTCATAATCAAATCTTCAATGACAATTTCCATGTACACTATAATTAGCACAGGTTATGAGTACAGAAAATCTCGTTTAGCAATATTTATTATTTATAACCAAGGTTTTAAATTGCAAAATGTGCTTACTATATTGCAATTATGTATCCATAATTATTATAATAATTTATGATCATAACATAAATCGCAACAATTTAAAACTTTTGCTTGTAATTGTGAATAAAAATGACCTTGAGTCAGTATTTAATTTCCGAGGGTTTTTGTGTTCTAACTTGTAGCATAGTTTTAAGTATGAAGGATTAGCGATGTATCTCAGCAACCCATATTTTTTATCTTAATTTTATCCTTAGACGTTGCTTCTACTCTCTATTGGTGTTCTAAATTATTGATGCACAACACCAAACACTCAGAAGAATTGGAGAAGAGAAGAGAAGGGTTTTGGTCGGAAGAAGATGAGAAAAGAGAGAGAATTAGATGAGAAGAGATAACCTTTTGGGGTAATTGCCGAACAATATTCTCTTGCATATTCATTCATGATTATATGATAAATGGCATAACATAAAGGCATAATACATTTGAACAAATATACTCAATACTAATAACTAACAGAGTTTGTATTGGGCCTGTTTCCCAAAGTGACTGGACTTGCTACAATTACAATCGTAGTATAATAATTTTTGGAATTTGTGTCAGTCGTATATAAAAGTAATTAGGACTAACCATTGCTCCAAATATACTTGCGTAAATTTCAATTCTCTATTATTATATCAGCACTCATATATAATCCGCTTTCAAGGTATTTTTATTCTAAGAACTATGGTTTTTTTTATACTAAAGTTTGTTTTCTATGACAATATTCATGATTAAATTGTTAAATTTTAATACAAAAAGTATCATGAACTCATATTATTCATGTCATGTTATCAAGAATAAACTCTATTATAGAAACGTATCTGAATTATAGGAATAGACGTTATTGAGGTGTTGTGACTTCTTTTGACTTTTCGAGAGATACATATAGGATATTTGTCTTTTCTAATGATGTTATATTATAAAAGAAACCCTAATGCTCCTTACGGGGACCGTAATCA
Source organism: Erythroxylum pedicellare (assembly GCA_027563575.1). Lineage (NCBI taxonomy): Eukaryota > Viridiplantae > Streptophyta > Magnoliopsida > Malpighiales > Erythroxylaceae > Erythroxylum > Erythroxylum pedicellare. Next base: position 40,376,328 of record JAOQMP010000209.1, on the reverse strand, counting down.
CTTACTTTGTATAAGTAGTGCTTAATCCTAATTTTTTAATCATAAGTTAGAAATACAACACTATGGTTTCTACACATATAATAACCATAGTTAATTTGATGATTTTGGCCCGTTAATCTGAAACCTCCCTATATTTCTTTTAATCTTAGGTCAAACCTCATAATAGCTCATGTCATATATATCAGTCTACTAAAGATTTCAATAATCTTTCAATTGAACTACATATACATAAAACTTTATAATTATCTCATCATAAACCTTATGAGTTTTAAATAGCTATTATTATAAAAAATCATCGTTAAATAATTCGGTCCATTAATCATATTAATTTAGGATCAAAGAAATCTTTATCATGACTAGACCTATTAGTGGTTACATACATTAATATAATCAACAACATGGATTAAGTATGGATGTGTAGCCTAAAAATTTCATGTCATATGATCTTAAGATGCCTATTTTCAACTAGTCCTATTTTATTCTTTAGTTAGATCAAACCAAATGAAATCAGAGTGTAAACTAATAGAATCCTTTATACTATAGTATTAAATCATAAAAATCCATAAGACATGTCTATAATTATAAGTATCCATAAATACAAACTCTCACTAAATTGACATCTCATCATAAGACATAAAACCCATATGAGCAGTGTGCTCATGAAATACCTTGGGTGGTAAACCTCTTATTAGTGGATCGATAATTATAAAGTTTGTCCTAACATAATTTATGAAAAATAGACCATTTTGCATTCTTTCTTTAACAACCAAGAACTTAAAATCGATATGTTTTGACTTTGTTGAGCTCTTGTTGTCGACTTATTGTCATAATATAAGTTTAATGGCCCTTAATTTCATCTATAATTTTTAGCCCCATGATAAAGTTCTACAGCCATGTCCTATGATTAGATGCCTTATAACATGTTATAAAATCAGGTATCATGGTGGAAGAAGTTATGAGTATCTGCTTTGCATTATTCCATGAAATAACTCCTCCAACAAGCAGGTAGTTATAGCTTGAAATAGATCTACAACTTTCTTGGCTTCCCATGAAATTAGAGTCAGAATACCTAATGATCTTTAATTGAGCCAATATTTATAAATGAACATGTAGTCTTTTTTTTTCCTCATAAGATACCACATAACCCTTTTGGATGCTTTCCAATATTCAGTCAGAGATTGCTTAAATATATGCTCAACATTCCAATAAGGTATGCAATATCCAAACACATACATACTTGAGTATGCAATAGACTTTCTATAGCTGAAGCATAAGGAATATTTTTCATTTCTTTAGTTTTTAAATCATTCATGGGGCATTGATTGTAACAGCCCAGACCACCCGCTCGCAGATATTGTCCGCTTTAAGCCAAGGCCTTCGTGTTAAACACTCGTACGGTTTTGTTTTTCCAACGTGTAAGCCTCTTTTGGATACTACTCCCACAAGACTTCCCAGGAGGTCACCCATCTTGGTATTGCTTTTATCCTAGCACATTTAACTTCGGAGTTCTGATGAGATCCGGTGCATTAGGGCATGAAAAACGAGTCTTCATAGGTATCAGAGTACGCAGCCTGCAGATATTATCCCCTCTGGGCCAAAGCCTTCGTGCCAAGCACCCTCATGATTTTACTTCTTACAGCCTTAGTGTTGCCGAGAACGCGTCTGCAAGGAGAAGTTATCCACAGTCTTATAAGGCATGCTTCGTTTTCCTTCCCAACCGATGTGGAATTTCTCCCCTCCCACGTAGAGGCCCAGCATCCTTGCTGGCCCATCGGCCCGGATACTGGCTCTAATACCATTTGTAACAGCCCAGACCATCCGCTCACAGATATTGTTCGCTTTGGGCCAAGGACTTCGTGCCAAGCACCCGCACAGTTTTGTATTTCCAGCGTGTAGGCCTCTTTTGGACACTACTCCCTCAAGACTTCCCAGGAGGTCACCCATCCTGGTATTGCTCTTGCCCTTGCACATTTAATTTCAGAGTTCTGATAGGATCCGGTGAGTTAGGGCATGGAAAATGCGTCTTCAGGGGTATTAGAGTACGCAGCTTGCAGATATTGTCTCCTCTAGGCTAAGGCCTTGGTGCCAAGCACCCTCAGGGTTTTACTTCTCACAGCCTTAGTGCTGCCGAGAACTCGTCTGCAAGGGGAAGGTATCCATAACCTTATAAGGCATGCTTTGTTCTCCTTCCCAACTTATGTGAGATTTCTCCCATCAAAGCCAGAGCTTTTGTTTTAGCCCGGTATATTTAGATATACTGTTGCCCCTTGGTTTTCTAAACCATGTTCCTGTTAGCCTTTGTTGCTACAGAGAGTTTTCCACATACGCTTTGTGGTTAGCTTTGGAAACATACCAAACCTTCGCATCTTATCAGAGCGGGTAATATTGAATCTTGTCGTTCATTTGAAGTGAGTAAGGAGAGAGCCTATAAGAAATTATGGAAACATTGTCTTCCGACTGTGTTCATTTATCGTTTAGTTTGTCTTTATCTAGTTTGCCTAGAAGTGTGAAGCGTGTATTATCCAACAAAATTGAAAATTTAGTAGAAATTACTCATGTACTTGTAGAAAATCGTGTTTGTGAGTCTTCTTTACCTTTGTTGAGTCCGTATAGTATATATTATTGTGACCGTTCTTGGATGAGAAGTATTTGTAGTATTTTGACTACTTCTAGAACTCATGTGAAAGAAATTTTCCAGAATTCCAAATTGGAACAGTATGGTCTCAGATCTATAACTACAAAACAGTACGTAAAGCTTGAAATCCCTAAGAAGCTGATCACCTTATGGAGGGAACAAAATCATACACATCTTCATGTTGGAGCTATACGACTTGTTTTTACTCTTCATGGAAGAAAGGGAATACCTACGATGGCTAGGATATCTGTTATTGACACTGCTTATACAACGTACCAAAATGCACTTATTGGTACCTTGCTGACTACTCTCAACAACGGAAGTGTCATCTTGATCATAGCACCTGATTTCAACATCAGGTTGGATGATCCTACTTTGTCTGAACGTTTACAAGTGCAAATCCAGATCACTGGAATAGATCAAGATCCAGAAGCCATCATGTCCACTTTACATCACTAGAAGATCTACCGTCTACAAAATCATGCTTTGGATTTAAACTTTCCAAACTCTACTTCGGATGCTCTTTACATGGTTGCTGATCAATCAAATGATCAGACTACTATCATCCAGATCCTGAAGCATTTGCCTTCATAGGAGCTTGAAAAGTTGATGCCAACAGAATGGATTACCAACTACCAGAAGGTATTCCACGCGCCTCATCGACACTCTTTTCATACAACGACTCCTCTAATTCTGAAGACTTTGAGAGATGGTACTATTAAGTCCATCTATGCACGGCGCAGCGACGACACGCCTGGTCCATCAACATCAGGAGCAATCTTGATAATCCAACCTACTGAATAACCTGATCTATCATCTAGGGCAATAAACCTTAAGATCCAGCCCGTATACTCTCATACGGAAGGTAAATCTGGTCCTCCTGTTCATTACTTCAAATCTAACGGAGATCCAGTTTATGTCAGTCATCATTGTGAATATTTTGTATGGGACGTCGACCGATCCATGTGCAAACCAGACTGTGAAATCTGTCTCAACCCTGAGTCAGATCCTAATGATGATGATCCAAGATATCAACGGAGAAGGAAGAAGAAAAAGTCCAAATCTCGGTGTCATCCTTCTCAAACATATCATCCTCGTGGCAATGATAAAGATCCAGATGATCATAATAGTCTATCAATGATAGAAAAATCCAGAACAAAGTCTCTTAAAGAGATGCTTCGGTCATCTATGTCAAATATGTCTGATACATGCAGGTCTACTGGTGGATCATGCAGATCTAATCCAACAATTCCTGTTATGACTCTTACTCCTATACCCTGTATGATGGCAAGGCTATATGAGGATGATTTTTCTTAAATATCTAGGAGTATTGAGGAGACACAGCGGGTTGTCCGGGTTGTCTATAACCCTTATATCAAAGCATCAGGAATAACTTCACAAAGAACATTTGCATCAAATCCAACTGATGAAGTTCTCAACTGGCAGACATCTAACGTAGTAGCACAGAACAAAGTTATGAAAAGAATTGATTCCAAGTTGGATGGAATTAGTCAAAAAAACATTGCTACTCATAAAAAAGTCGATTATGTTTCAGAACAGATAAAATGATGTATCGATCTTACAAAGCTCAGATTCAACGTCTTGATGCTGAACTCAAACAATATATCTCTGCCCATTATATGGGGCCAAACTTTAACTTCAAAATTCGTGAGATACAAAAGATATAAGGAATTGTGTAACAAATGGAAGTTGATATGCATGCAGGTCAATCTAAGCAGATATATGGCTCATCCTTTTCGAATTTTCCAAATACTCAGCCATCATATCCAACTCCTTCGTATTAAAAGTATCTAGAAGAAGCTGACTAATCAAAGGTATTTAAATTCAATTATCTTTGATTAGATAGTATATACATCCTTAGACAATTCAAGAAAAGCCTCGAAGATCAAAGCCAAAGTCTACATCTGATTGTATGTCTAAGCTTGAGTATCTGAGTCTTCAAAGGTTCCAGAAGCGTCATCTTTTTATACACCTTTTGAACCAAGTAAACAGTGGAAAAAGCCATTAAAGATTAATACTCCTCCATCATCTCCACCACCATTTCAACCTTCCACCTCTTCTCTTGGGAAGGACAAAGCTAAACAGACAGAGTTCCTATTCTCTTGTAGACAATTCCTATTCTCAATTAGAGAAAACTGAAGTGGAAAATAATACATCTGAAGTTTCTACAACATCATCTGAAAACTCAGAAATCTTGTCTGAGTTAATCCCTGAGTCATCATCTGAACCTATTTCAGAACCATCATTTGATGATTCAGTACAGTTTGCTGATCTTTCAGAGTTATCTAATGTTCTGATGACTATGCCTCAATATACCGAAGAACCAGAAATCAGTGAAGCTGAAACCATAGATAGTGAACCCATTAGGCCTAAACCAACACCTAGTGTAACACTAGCTATAGCAGCTGCATAGTCGACAACTAATTCTACTTCAGGACCTTGGTTTACGTTCGATGATCTACCCCCGAAGAAATGGAGGGATAGACCACATGAATTCGGTGCATGGATTGATCTACAAATGACTAGACCAAATTATCACTTGCCAAATATTTTATCTAAATTCACATCCAGATTTATTGGTACTTTGCGAGAATGGTGGCAAAGTATATCTGACTATCAACTTCTTCAATACATAAAAGTATCAACTGCTAGAGCATTGCTCTGTGTAATTCACAAAGAATTTATTGGTGATTTCCAGTTGATTGATAAACCAATCCGTCAGGAGTACTCCGCCATGAAATGCTATTCTTTTAATAAGCGTGATATCCAGAAGCATTATAAACACATAACGGAAAGGTATTATCTTTTGAATGGATGGAATGATGTTAATCTTCGATATACTTTTATATCATCCCTTCCAGATGAACTACAAACAAAACTAAAAGGGACCATAGTTTAGATCGG
>JAOQMP010000209.1:40353151-40363881 GCA_027563575.1 Erythroxylum pedicellare | reverse complement strand
TAGGTCTTGATTTCCTAAGTGAGTCCTTACATTTTGGACCAATAGAAATTTGGGTGGTTTTGCTACCCTGGAGTGTACATGTTCCAACAAGGATCGTTACTTCTCTAACCATACTGTGCCTCATTATAGTTCGCAAAAGTTCCTTGTTCCCTATAATATCTATCCTTCATCATTGTTCTTTCCATTTCTTCTTGGCATCTAGTTCTTCAGATGCCTCATTTCTCATTCTAAGATGTTTTGTTGTGTCTCTACTTTATGCCCCCAAACTTCTTTCTTTATTTTTTTTCCTTTTATAAAACAAAAGATATTGAAAAAACCTTAGACTAAGGAATTAAACTAATCGACTCCCTAGCAATGGTGCCAAAAACTTGATCGCGGTTTTCCAATATGATTACATTTTAATGATTAACCTCGATATTCTGCAAGCATACCGGTCATTTTCGTAGTACCTAAGGTGTCAATCTTACAAGGAGGTTTAATCTAATCCTAAAATCTAAGACCAAAACTAATCACAGAAAGTCAAATTTAACTAAACTAAAATAATGATGCAATTCAATCAATCAATTCAATCAAACAACTCAATTTAAGAATCAATCACGAAATATTAACAAATCAACAACTTGCAACACACACATCAAGAATCAACCTAAGGAACTACCAATTGAGAGAAAGGAGAATTTTTAATTATCTTCAACACTAATCTAATTAATTATGAATTGTCAAATTATTGGTCCTGGACGATCCTAGGATTATTACTCACTCTCGAGTTATAACCAATAGCCCTAAATTATAAACCCTAATTAGATTATGAAATATTGCAATTTCTCAATTTACAATTTATCCAACCCTTAATTAGATCTGAAGTTTTCCAATAGACTAACGAGAACTTATGTGAAATCTCTCTTCACACAATTACTAATTTGATTGATTTCTTGTTCTTGTTAAATTACCGAACTCTCATTATCCCAATTTAATTATTTTTCATTCGATTCACTCTCTCAGTCTATCATCAAATTATGCAAGTGCAGAAATCAATCACAGTGAATCCAAATAACATAAACAATCAGAATTTTATTGAATCAAAGATAAAACAACCTGAAGTTGAGTTCAGACATTCCTCAACATTCATAAAATCCTATCTCAACAGCTATCCCAATTTTATACATAAATAAAATTTAAATACACCAGAAACCAAATCTGAATGGATGACGGAGGCAGCAATATTAGAAAACCTCCTATTCCGGGAAGTACTTCGCGTCAACTTCCTCTTCATGTCTCTTTTCCTTCGTCTCTTTATCAAATCTCTGTATAAGCTCTCTCTAGGATTTCTTGATGGTGGCTGATGTAAAAGCTCTCATCTCCTTTGTCTCATTTTTTATATACTTGATGTGTTCTGGGTAGCCTTAGGATTTTTTTTAAGGTCGAAAGGTTCAAAAAATCCCTCAAAACTTGACTTTTTTGTGTGTTTATGCATCTAGCCGACGCAGGCGACAATCATGGGCTACTTGTAAGCTTTTTGTCACGATTGTGGGCTGTTTCCCTTGCTTCTGTCAGTTGTTTTTTTGATCCAAGTCTTTCCGAAACTTCTCCGTTCTTCGCTGTCGACGTTGAAATACTAACAAACAGATAAAGGTACCTCAAAAACATAATAATTAAGCTCAAATGCTTGTACTAACTTATAAAAATACTTAAACACGAATGATTCACAAACTAACACAATTCTACCGAAAACACATACTAAACAATCAAATAAACAGATAAACACATACTAAACTATATTCTAAAATACGATACATTTCACACCTATCAGTTATGTAAGAATTGACTTTTCCGTGACAAAGCAAATTTAGTGATCACAAACATATATCCTTTTTACACGTACGTTCTACGAGATTTTGACCATTTTTCTCATAGTTAAATCTTTTATTTTGCCTCTTGGGTTATGCTTTGCAGTCAACAATTCTGGCTGAATCTACGAGAAGATAAAATGTTACAAAACCTTCCACGCATGGCCATAGATGACCGTATGTGGAGAAGCCCCTTGTACGCAAATATTTGACCATATTTAAATCAGGCTTAAAGAATAGAAAAAACTAAGCTCCACTCCATTTTCAACAGTTTCAATAAGTTTGTAGTTCATTTTAAAACGAATTTAGATAGGAAGATGCCCTTTTAAAGATTATGATTAGCACATACAACAAAAGCAATTTTTGGTGGCTTTTATCGTCAAAAGTGTTCTGATACGCTTTATTATTCCATCACTAGCGAACAAAGAGAAGCAAAGGATATGGAAATGATTAGAATAAATAAGTTCATAATAATTCGATCGTCTCTACTCCCTGGAGTTCAGTTCCTGTTCGTTCCTCCTATAAAGAGTTTCCAAACGTTACTGGAATCTTTCAATGGTGATAACATGGTCTGCTATATATATAACTCTTATTATTAAAGTTATCGAGATTTTGTGAAATTTAATTAATATGGAAAAATATTTTAGATCATGATTGTTGATAACTTATACTGACAATTAATTTCAACAGCAGGATATGTAAGGACAATAAATGATTTTTATTATTGCAACTATTAAATTTTAGTAAATAATTACTTTATGATAATCAATGTATTATTTAGTATTAAAAATATAACGTCTAATAAAATATAAATTTTCGTAAAAAAATAGTTTCTAACATTCCATCTATGATCTATTTTAGAAATCATGTTTTGCTTGTTTGCTTCTTATCCGTTTAGATAGGGTCATAACGGAATTAAAGGTATTTCAATTAGTTTCTTTAAAAATGTTTTTCTCTGATAGCTTGTTTTCTTGCAGCAATCTAAGCACAATTTTCTGGATAACATATTTCTTGCATTGAATTCAACTTCTTTGTTTCAAAATTGCATCTCTGCTTGTTACAAGATACATGTTAAACGATGTCATAGGATCGGCAGCATAGAAACTTGTCAGGCTATACCAATTTGCTTAACTACGAGGGTAGGCAAGGATACTTTTGTTAATTTGGTGTAGCAGAAAGGCTAGGATTGGATGGGCTCCAAGAAGCTAGATATTGTACCATACACAACAAACAAGCTATGCTCAACCGCTGAAACGTTAATTAGCAATAACAAAAATTAACAAACGAAACTAAGTATATTGTCTGCAATCAGCTATATTGAGGAAACTTACATATAAATCTTGTTAGTTTATGCACATATATATATGCGCCACTACACGACATAGATAAAGATAAATGTTTTTGCCTGCTTTCCAATACCAACTTCTTCTTTTTTTTCTATCTTGGAATTACTTGACCCTAAACTGCTTCAGCCGCTTTCAGGTAATACTACTGACTGCATGAAACAAAAATTTGAGAAATCGAAGAAATTTGTTCGACCTTACAATTTGCTGTACTTTTAGACCAAAAGATGATAGTTGCTTAGAGAAGGAAAATGCTCTCGAGCCGAATCCTGGAAACAGTACAATAAATAAAACAACAGAACTGAAACTGTTAGGGCCTGCAACTGGACAGCTAGCTTGATATTAAACAAATATGCGACTCTCTGATTCGTTGAGCAAAAGTGACAAGAGAAATGGCTAGCATGGTTTTCGGGACAACAGGAGATGTATACTTGAGTAGGTATGTAATCTAAGTTTCATGTGAATCTTATTGTCGTTTCTTATGTTGCAAGCATATCCCTGTATATTAGCTTGACGGGATATCTGCAATCTTTTGCGTGGTAATAAGCAAAAACCCTTCAGGACTTTTAACTTCCTGTATAGTTCAATCATCAATGGATTGAGATTGTCAACAATTTTCAGTTTCTTTGATCTGAGGTTGTACTTACTCTTCACCATGTTAATCTGATATATTCATCTAGTTCACAAATTGGTCTGTGCTATCAAAATTGACCAACGATCTATAAGGAGTCACTAACATGATATTTAATTCGTACTTATATAAGTATAAATCAAATGTAGTCACACATTAGTGATATGTACATGGTGTTTCAGGCCACGGTTGTTGAGATGTACTAACGGATTTACTCATAAGTTAGGCTGCAATAAGCAGTATTTCTTGTAAATTAACTACCTACCAAAATTAGATACAAAGAAAAAAAAATGTTCAACCTAAACTGTACATTCTAGGCATTTTCTTCTGAGAGGTATACAGGAAATAATAACTAACAAATGTAATTTTTATAGCTTAAAGAAGCCAGAATTTCATAGTTTTTTAAGATGTCTACATATTGAAAACTATGCCAAGAGTGCCGTTTCAACATTTCACTGCTATCTAATGTGGGAGACTATCTTAACTGGGCACTCTGATCATATCAGGCAGTATAAGTAGTAACAATGCTCTTAATGTCAGATAGTAATTTTTGATTAGTTTACTAGACTTCCCTATCACGAGTCATTTGGTAAGTTGGTATATCTGTTATTATCAAAAGCATCCTCGTAATTCTTTTCATGAACTTTTTGTTGATATCCCAAAGAACCACAATGTCTTTCATCCATTAATCTCCCATTCTTTAGTGAAAAACAAGGTTTTGAATAATGGATTGTAAATAATATATGATTTAGTACTTGTTTGGATAAACTTTTGGGAGGCAAATAAGCATTTTTTTCTACTACAAAAGCCTTTTTTTACGAAAAATTAGTGTTTAGCTGTAAAATAAAAATCACTTCATTAATAGATATGACTTTTTTGACAGCTAAAATACAATTTTTTAAGAAGCTCAAATTTGGAGCTTCTAAAAAAAACTCTCAAATGACTTTTTCAGGTAGATTTTTCAAATTAATTAATAAGCTTATTTTTAGTCCCTTTTGCCATTATGTTTGAAATAACCTTAAATTCAATGTCGCCTTGGGATTATTTCAAAATTTAACCAAGGATTGCATATAGTATAACCTTGGGTCGTTATCTCTGAAGAACCAACAAAAAATGAAATTAATTTCCTAAGTAACTAAATGCAATGCAGCCTAAACTATAGAATGGGGTGTGATTTGATCAATTACCACTAAAATTGCAATGAATTAGAATAAACATAAAGGATTTGTTTTAGTATTTTAAATTTAAAATGAGTGATATGAAATGGTAGTGAATGAATGTAAAGAGAAGAAAAACACAAGTAATTAACAATGATAAACGCAACTCTCCAATTCAATAGCACAGGCAATCATCATTTAAACAAATATTGGAGTTAAAGCAAACGAACCAAGAGTTATAATCAAGCTCTTAATCTAACAACCGAGCCACCTCGAATTGTTAAAAAAAATATTTTTCAAAATTCCAATCTACTAACTGCCACCAGAATAGTAAAATAGAACTAAAAATAGTAAAACTAATGCTCAATTTTTTACTCAATAATTGGGAAAGCAGAATTAATGTCAGCAACAGATATAACGATCCAACAATTCAAGTCACCTTGAATAATCACCAATTTCACTAAAATCTCAATACAAAGTCTTGACCCAAAACAAAGTAATAAAATTAATTCAAAATCAGCACAATATCAATTGCTAAACAATAATCCAACCACAGAATCTTCAAATTTAAAGATATAATCAATACGTAACTCCAAATAATTAAATAGTTATCTTAAAATCTAGGAATCACTAAATAATCAATGGATAGAAGATAAATGTAGTTTAAACTCTCCTATAAAAATCCAAGCTCCTGCCATTGCCACTGCATCAATGGATTAGGATGAACTAGCTACGAAAAATCATGGGAGAGGCTGTCAACATGGTGCTCCGGTGGTCAACCATGAAAGGTGGAAGATGAGAATTCAAATTTTTGGGAGCTAAGAACCAAAGACGAAGCTTAGATGGAAGACGTTGCCCAAACTAAGCACGCCTCATCTTCACATCCCCAGACCAGACCATGCACCACTGGCAATTTTTTCCTTCTTTCCCAGACCAGATGCACCCCACACTGCCTCCACGCTCACACCACTCACAAAACCACTTGCGCCATCTCCCCCTTGATGTGACAATTCAATCTTATGGTTCTTGTCCAACCCCCACTATTCACGCACACACCACGCAGCACGACACCTGAAAGAACAGAAGAAAGTAATTGAAAGTATAATTGTTTTGTATTGCTTGCTTTATTATGAGTGACTTTACACTGTATTTATACATGTATATGATATCTACAAAGATAATTAAAATCACAAGATAAAATCAAATACATTTAAAAGGAAATCAAATATTTGTTGTTGGGATTGCATAAGGATATGTATGTATCTGTATATGTTTATCAGCCCCCTCAAGATCACGATGGGTAGCCACTGTGAGCTTGCCACAAAAATTTTGAAAAGCAGATGAAGGTAGAGCCTTGGTCATAATGTCGGCAATTTGATGACTTGAATGAAGATGTTGAATTGATAATGCTTTGCTGGCAACCATATCTCTGAAAAAGTGAATATCAATTTCAATGTGCTTTGTACGAGTATTATTGATGGGATTGGTAGCAAGAAACGTAGTGCCAAGATTGTCACACCAAAGAGTCGGTGGTAGGTGAGAGAAGCCAATTTCGCCAAGAAGATATTTAAGCCAACAAACTTTTGCAGTAACAAGAACAACACTTTGATACTCAGCTTCAGTACTGGATCTAGGAACTGTATGTTGTTTCTTGGCACTCCAGGAGATGAGATTTGGACCCAAGAAGATACAATAACCAGATGTAGATCGACGATCATGAGGACACCCTGCCTAATCAGCATCACAATATGTATTTATAAAGAGAGAGGTTGTGTGGGTTAAGTGGATACCAGAAGAGGATGTGGAACGAAGGTATCAAAGTATCCGTTTAACAGTAGTATAGTGAATGCCGGTAGGATAATGGAGAAATTGGGAGACTTTATTAACTGCAAATTGAATGTCAGGACGAGTAAGACAAAGGTATTGGAGAGCACCAACAGTGCTTCTATATTCAGAAGGATCAGAGAGGGGTGTACCATGATTTTTGGACAGAGGAAGAGTAGGAGTAATGGGAGTGATGGCGGGTTTGGACTGAGCAAGTCTTGGGCGAAGAAGAAGATCTTTGGTATACTTAGTTTGGGTAAGGAGAAGGCCTGTAGATGTGGTTGTAACTTCGATGCCAAGAAAATAATAAAGAGGACCGAGGTCTTTGATAAAGAAGGCATAATTAAGTTCAATAATAAGATGTGTGAGGAAAGATGGGGAGGAGCTAGTGATTAAGATGTCATCAACATAAACTAAGAGGAACGTGGTATGGGAGGAGATGGAGTGAAAAAATAAGGATGTATCAGATTTGGTGGAAGTGAAATTGAGTTCAAGTAATTTTTGACTTAAGCGATGAAACCATACTCGTGGAGCTTGTTTCAGACCATAAAGGGCTTTGTGAAGATAGCATACATGAGAAGGTTGATAAGGATCAATAAAGCCAGGGGGTTGGGTCATGAAGATTGGTTCGTGAAGATTTCCATTAAGAAAGGCATTATGAACATCAAGTTGACGAATGGGCCAATTTTTTTGATAGGGCAATGGTAAGGATGAGGCAAATGGTTGTGGGTTTGATAACAGGACTAAAGATATCAGTATAGTCAAGACCAAGAGTTTGATGATATGCTTTGACAACATAACGAGCTTTGTATCGATCTAGGGTACCATCAGATTTTTGCTTAGTTCAAAAAACCCATTTACATCCAACAATGTTGGCATTAGGAGGTGGAGAAACAAGGGTCCATGTATGATTGCGATGGAGAGCATTGAACTCATCAAGCATGGCTTAGCGATAATGTGGAAATTTGTTTGCTTAAGTGAAGGAGGTGGGATCTGGTTCGTTTGAGATTTGAGTAAAGGTGCAATAGGTAACATAGTCAGAAAGGATCCGAGGAACACGAGTGTTATCACGTGTGTGGGTGGTCATGTTGTGTTAAGGTAGGGGAGATGATATATTTGGGGGTGGTGGAGATGGTATGGTTGGAACTAGTGGAGAAGAGAGTGGTACAGGTAGTGAAAGAGAAATAACAGAGGGAGAAGATGTGGAGGATGAGGGTGGGGAGGAAGTAGCAAAGGGAAAAACGGTTTCAAGAAAGCGGACATGGCGTGAGATGTGAATTTTGGAGGTGATAGGGTTAAAGCAACTGTAGCCTTTGTATTATAAAGAATACCCAATAAAGACACACTGCAAGGACTTGGGAGAGAGTTTATCCATACGTTGAGACCCAAGAAAAGGGAAACAAGCACACCCAAACACATGAACGTGAGAGAGATCAGGTGGGGTGAAGAAAAGAGCTTCATGTGGGAATTTTTGATTAAAGACTGGTGTGGGAAAAAGATTGATGAGATAGGTGGCTGTAGAAAAAGCATCAAACCAGAATGAATTGGGTAAAGACGCATGAAAAAGAATGGTAAGGCCAGTTTCAGTTATATGACAAATGTTACATTCAGCAAGGCCATTTTGTTGAGGAGTATGAGGGCACGAAATGCTGTAAGAGATGCCATGTGTAGTTAAAAACGTTGCAAAAGAACCTTTGATGAGTTCATGAGCTCCATCGCATTGTAAAGATTTAATAGTGGATGAAAAAAGGTTTTCAGTTGTAGTTTTGAAAATTTGGAATTGGGAAAAGCTTGGCTTTTGTTAGTTAAAGGAAAAATCCAGGTGTAGCGACTAAAATGATTAATGAAAAGAATGAAATAGCGGTAACCAAAAATTGAGAGAGATGGAGAGGGACCCTAAATATCACAATGAATAAGTTGTAAAGGCATAGTAGAAACACGAGATGATAATTGAAAAGAAAGACAAGGGCTTTTTCCTAGTAAACAGGAAGTACAATCTTTTAGAACATTTGAGGACAATTTGAAGGGGAGAGACAATCTGGAAAGTATGGCGGAGCATGGATGACCTAGATGTTGATGCCACAGAGTGAGTGCAGTGGAAACAGCATGGAGAGCAATTGGATTTTGAAAGCAAAGTGGGATCTTCATAGGATAAAGGTTATTATGGAATGACCCCGTGAATAGTGGTGTCTTGGTGTTAAGATCCTTCACAATGTAACAAAATGGGTTAAATTCAATAAGACAAGAGTTATCTTTGACAAATTTGGCTACAGAAAGTAAATTAGTGGTAAGATTGGGAACAATTAAAACATTGTGGAGACGAAGAGGACGAGTTGGAGTGGATAAGGTGACATTACCAGTGGAGGAGATAGGTAGGGTCTATCCATTACCGATAATCACTTAATGGGGACCACTGTATGGAGTTTCATAGCCAACAAGGTGGGGATCTGGTGTCACATGATTGGTGGCACCAGTGTCAAGAAGCCATTCGGTGAGAGTATTAGGGGTGAAGGTAGATGAATTGGAGGTGTCTTGGATATTTAAGGCAGTAAAGGTAGTGGACAGATGTTTATGGTCAGGTGGAGGGTGGAGAGGACCATTTCGAGATTCTGAGTATCTATACCGACAATAGGCTACAATATGACCCCATTTCCAGCAAATTTGACATTGGGTTGGGGGTTTATAGGAGGGATTGGGCCTGGAAGAATGATAATTGGGCTGGGGATTAATGGAGTAGGCTTGTGGGCTGGTGTTATAAGTTGTTGTAGGCTGAAAGGCAGGGGCCTGATCTATTAGGCCAGCGGAAAAATGTCGAGGCCTATGTGAATAGTAAATGGGCATTGGTCCGTGGATAGAGGAGAAAGCGTGGCCTTTAGGGTTAAACCGACGCCCTCCTCCTCTACTTCGACTATCCCCGCGCGTATGGTGAGATGGAGAAAAGCAATGGCTATCAACAGTCGCCGTGAGGGCCTTGTCTGGTGAGGGAGTTGAGTGAAAAGATAACAGACGCTGTTCGTGGATAAGAAGCTTTGCCCTGAGTTCACCGAAGGAGAGGCTAGACTCGCAATGCTCCACCGCCGTAATGAAATATTCAAAATCTACAGATAAACCATTCAAGGTAAAAAAGATAAGGTCAGAATCAAGTATTTTATCACCTATAGCTA
Organism: Erythroxylum pedicellare; assembly: GCA_027563575.1. NCBI lineage: Eukaryota > Viridiplantae > Streptophyta > Magnoliopsida > Malpighiales > Erythroxylaceae > Erythroxylum > Erythroxylum pedicellare. Next base: position 40,353,915 of record JAOQMP010000209.1, on the reverse strand, counting down.
CTAATTCATCTACCATGGTCGAGATTGTGGCAAGATATTCGATAATAGATTTTTGTCCTTTTTGAATAGTGTGCAGTTGTCGTCGGAGTAGAGAGCATTGGGAGCTCGATTTTTGCATGAAATATTACTCGAGATTAATTCAAAGGTCACAGGCTGTGGTGCATCCGATGGCAAGGCGGGCAATGGAGGTGGAAAGTGAGGCAGTGAGGAAGCAGTAGACGAACTTATCAAAATTTTTCCATTTGAGATGTTCCGAAGGTTCAGTATCAGAAGTGATGGATGGCGGTGTGATTGATCCATCAACATAGCCAATGAGATCAAAGGTAACAAGGATTGCATGAACTTGGTTGCGCTAGATGAGGTAATTTGTATCATCCAATTTTATGGTTAGAAAGTTGGTAATCTGATTGAATGGTAATGATGGGGAATTGAGATCTGTCATTGAACTGTGTTTGAGATGGGCTAGGTTGAAAAAAAAGATGGATGTTTTGTGTTTGTTGTTTCGGTGTGAAGAGAAGGGTGAGTTTTTGTGGTTGTTTCTGCTGTTTCTGTATGTAGAGTAGGTATTTGAGAAAATGACTATTGGCTTGAATGTATAACTCAGTAATAAGACTAGTGTAAGGGCTCTGATACCATGAAAGAACAGAAGAAAGTAATTGAAAGTATAATTATTTTGTATTGCTTACTTTATCATGAGTGACTTTACACTGTATTTATACATGTATATGATATCTACAAAGATAATGAAAATCACAAGATAAAAT
>JAOQMP010000209.1:40336701-40350577 GCA_027563575.1 Erythroxylum pedicellare | reverse complement strand
ATTGTACCACAACTCCGATTCCTTAGGACTCATGGCTTATGAAAAAGTTTTAGGATCATTTTTGGCTCCAATGTTGTAATCTGACTCTTGTAGATACACTAAATAATCACTAGGTATTGCTGACCTTCTAACCCTTGTAGATCTCTTCAATGTTGTATCATCATCCTCACTAGGAACTTGTTGCTCAATAATTTCTAGTTGTTCATCATTTACAATAGCTCATGGAACTTCAGTAACTGGTTGTCCCACACCCGTTTAAACTTGAGGTGTGTGAATGATAATCAATCTATCATTTGAACCTAGAGGGTTAAACTTCATAATGGCCCCTTTCAAAAACTATGTCTGGAAAAAGACCACTCCCACTGATTAAGTCATTCTCAAGAAATTTTGCATTTCTTGATTCCATAATTCTAGTGCTGTGAGATGGACAATAGAATCTATACCTCTTAGACCTTTTAGCATATCCAATGAAATACCCATTAATGGTCCTTAGGTCTAACTTCTTCTCCTGTGTGTTGTAAATTCTCACTTCAAACAGGCATCCCCAAATGCATATATGCCTTAGACTCGGTTTCCAACCGTTAAATAGCTGAAAAGGTTTCCTTGAGACAGCCTTGGTTGGAACTCGGTTTAATATATACACAGCCATCTTTAGAGCTTCAGTCCATAGGAATTGAGGAAGTATTGTGTTACTCCTCATACTTCTCACTATATCCATTAAGGTTAGGTTTTTTCTTTTTGCCACACCATTCTGATCTGAAGAACCAGGCATGGTGTACTAGGCAATAATCCCATGTTGCTGTAGAAACTTTGCAAAAAGACCAGGTGCTTGTCCACTTTCAGTGTATCCATCATAGTACTCTCCACCTCTATCTGACCTCATGATTTTAATCAGCTTTTCACATTGATTCTCCACTGTAGCCTTAAATATTTTAAAGGCATCCAAAGCTTCGTCCTTAGAACGAAGTAAGTAGAGATACATATATCGCAAATAGTCGTCTATGAAGGTGATAAAATATTTTGAACTATTTGCATCCATATCTGGACAACAAATATCTGTATGTATGATTTCTAATAGGTTTGTACTCCTCTTAGCACCCTTTTTAGACTTGTTAGTTTATTTACCCTTAATACAATCTACGCAAGTCTCAAAATCAGCAAAATCCAAAGTACCAAGTACTCCTTCATTTACTAATCGCTTAATTCTCTCAATAGAGATGTGTCCTAATCTACGGTGCGACAACATAGAGGATTCTTCATTCACAACACATCGTTTCAATCCAGCAGTGACATGCATCGAATTATAGGCATCATTATTTTGTACCTGAAGGGAATAAAGACCATCAGCTAATGTACCATAACCAATAACTTTCGGTTCATTATACAAACTGAAACCAGAATTTGAAAAGTTAAAGGAAAAACCAAATGGTACAAGTCTGGATACAGAAATCAAATTTTGAGAGAAATTTGGAACATAAAAGGTCTTTTCCAAATACAAAACAAAACTACTGCTCAAAACTAAACTGCAAGTCCCAATGGCTTCCACATGTGAACTCGTTTTGCTTCCTGAATAGATGACTTGTTCACTTCCCACCGACTTCCTTAGGTTTTGCATACCCTGTAAAGTATTTGAAACATGGATTGTAGAACCAAAATCAATCCACCAGGTGTTATGATGAACATTAACCATATTAGACTCATAACAAACAAATGAAATATGAGTACCTTTCTTCACGAGCCAGTCCTTCCATTTGGCGTAGTCTTTCTTCATGTGTCCCCCCTTTTTGCAGAAGAAAAACTTTGACGGCTTCTTTATATTGGCTTGAGGCGCAACTTTGCCCTTTCCCTTACTCTTGGCATCGTCCTGCCTCTTCTTCCCAGAAACGGTCAAATTGACCCTTTCACCATCTTCCATCAACAACCGCTCCTCCTCCTGTACATATATGGTTAACAGTTCGTTGATTGACCACTTATCCTTATGTGTGTTATAGGATATCTTAAAAGGACTGTATTGTTGAGGTAAAGTGCACAGAATGTAATGCACTAGGAAAGATTCCGATATGGTACATTCCAACGCTTTCAACTAAGCCGCTTTGTCCCTCATACGCATTATATGATCACGTATCCCTTTGATTCCAGTGAGCCTTAAAGATGACAACTACATAATTAAAGTGCTGGCTAGGGCCTTGTTGGATGCAGCAAATTGCTCATCAATGGCCTTTAATAGATCTTTTATGTTACTATGCTGGTCAACTGAACTACGAATGCCAGCAGAAATTTTGGTCTTTATGAACGTTACGGAGAGGCAATTAGATCTCTCCCATCTGTCATAAAGAGCAATAGCTTCTGGAGTGCTGGTCTCAGTCGTACTTGGCGGTTTGGTTTTCCTAATAGAATAGTCTATATCAATCCAGCCTAAATGAAGCAGAATTCTCTCCTTCCAAACCTTATAGTTGTCACCTCTTAATTCGGGAATATCACATTGAATATTATAGGATGGAGTAGCTGCAAATTGAGAAATAAAAATATATGCTCGTTATATATATTTCGAGACCCATAATAATTCATGATTTACCAATGTAAATCATGCATTTAATAGATGACTTTAGTGACGTAATACTTGCTTATGGGCTAAAGAATTACCCAATTAGATTCATCTGAAACGTTATGATAAAACTATAGAATTATGTTCCTTTTCTTAATTCCTATGGGTAAATTAAGAAATATAATCCGATATTTTATCCTAATTAATCATATAAATATAATAAAATTCCTATGGGTAGATTTTATTATATCACATACGATTAATTACAATTTATGTATTAATGTGATATTAAGCTAAATATATAATTATAATTAATTTGAGATGCTGTGGCTACTCCCAATTAATTAAAATCATATGACCACTAACATTATTTTAAGCTTTAAATTAAAGCCTAAATATTTGCATCAAGTTATAAATAACACAAATAAATTCAATAATAATGCATAAAATATTTAATATAATTTTTGCATGTATAATAATCATGAATTTATACATAAAAAATGCAATTAATCACATAAAATTTGTGCAAAATTAAACAATGATTATATGCATGTCATAAACTTAAAGAAGACATACAAAATTCAAAATTAATATTTTCATAAAATATGAATACCCAAAATTGATTTTATAGTTGAAATCATAATATCAAGGGTAGATCTAAAGTAGCCCAAACCCAATTTATTACTACTATTAAAACAAAATTAATATTAATAATTTATATTTTTAATTTAAAAAAAGAAAAATTCATCGTCTTCAACCTCCAGTCGGGTCGGGCGTGACCCAGCTAGAGCTAGTCGGAGCCCCGACACTCCAGACCAACAGAGGGCGCTAGAGCTCGCACGGATGTCGGCGTTGGGACAACGTAGACGACACAAACCGCACGAGACGTCAAAAACTCGACCATACAACGCTTCCCGAATGAAAACGTCTGAAGCTCCATGTACGGTTGGCATCCCTTATCCTCCTTCATGGTCCAGACAACATCGCGTGTGCTATGGATGATGAGAAACACGATTCTAACGTCTCAACGAGGTCCAAAATGTTGAAAACTCAACAACCTCAAACATATATACATATACATATACAGCAGAAACTCAACCAAAAACAAAGTAAAACAAAGAAAATATTTCGGTGGTTTCTAAGGCAAGACAGAGGTAGTAGATGCTCTGATATCAAATGCAAGTTTAAACCAAGCAATAGCATGCATTTCATACAAACATTTACATATAAAATCCATGCATATAAAGACTATATATATAACCATATATATATCTATGAAGCAAGCAGCGGAAATTCAACTGAATTACCTCTAGCCATTTCCCTCCACTGAAGATCTGAGAAGTTTTGAAGCTCTGAGTTTTCTATCCTCTTCCTTAAGTAAGATCGATGGTGTTCTGAAGCCTTTTTCGAGAATAGGACCCAAAGCTAACGTTTTAACAACCAAAACCTATTCAAAGCTTTGTCCATCACAAAGACGATAAGTTGAGTAGATGGGTAACACAATATAGTGGGTAGGGCTATAAGCTTTTAAATGGACCATAGTAATAAGTAGGAGATAAAACTTACACTACCATCAGTTATTCTCTCCCAGCTCCATTCAAGTCCGATGGTATACTTTGTTATAGAGCAATACTAGGATTCCTAATGCCTCTTTCATCACCTAGATTACAATTAAGAATAGACTAGACTCAGGACTCAAGGACAATGGCGTGGAAATGAAAAAGATACTTGTATTTTATATGAAATGGAAGTGAAAGAAAGAGGTCATATTTTCTTTCTTTACAAATACTCCAAAGCAATTTGGAGTAGGATTTTGCATATGCTACCAGAGACTAGCAGCAAATATGAGTGGGAGCCAACTCTAGACTGGATTATTCGAAAATCCAAAACTGGGACAACCAATGCAATTCTTTGTAATGCAACTTTTATCACCAATGTTTACACCATCCAGAAGGTGTGAAACAAGCGAAGATTTATAGAGGTGAAAGTAAGAAAATACCAACTTGCTGATCGACTTATTAACTGAATCCAAGCTTCCATATATGCTAAAAACGTACAAAATACTCTTTCAACTAAAATGAAGAGGAGATGGGAACTATAACTTAGTTGCATTGTACTTTATGTTTATCTGTATGTAATGTTTTAACCCTCCTAATTTTTCATTTTTTGCAAATTAAGTTAAAGCTATAAGCCTTGAACTCATTGTAACGTAGATATATAGCTTTGTCTATTACTAATACCAATTCAATTTAAAAAACAATGTATGAAAAGAAAAACTACAAATAACCAGCTTACCTCCAAGTTTCCAATAAAGTTGTTTGTTTCCTAACTCTTGTCAAATCATTTTATCACTTTTTCGAAGTCCATGAGCTTTAGGTAGGATTCGCCAAGAATCATATATGAATCACTCAGCTTCTTTTTGTCACAAAGTTCACTTGCAATTCTCTTCTTTTGCTTTACAAATTTGTGATGCTAATAAATTGCACAAACAATGAAGAACGAGATTCATTACTAGCTTGTTTGCCTTATATTGATAGCTTATTCTAGTCACTCCTGAACTGAATGAATTACACTTATGAACATAATTTGTTTAAAGGTATAACTCATATTTGGTTTTCAATATGTTTTTAAAAAAATACAAACAAGAAGTTAATATGTAACTAATTCAGATTCCATGAATCAAGTTACATCATCAAGTCAGCATTTTTTTTCAAACTGTAACAAAAAATACAAAAGGAAAACATAGACCCAAAGAGGAAGTTGGAGTAACAAAGTATAGGAAACCACATACCAAAGAGGAACTTGAAGGAAATTTGGTAAACACAGGCTAAATGTCTTTTTGATGGTACCATCATTGTTCACAAATATATTTGCCTCAATATATTGATTCCAAAATTTTTCGTAGGAGGCAAGGAAAAAAGCTTCAAATGATATACTAGGAGAAATTGAAGAGTTATACCGATAATGTCAAATTTGGCAATCATACAAATTAAAACTACTTTGACACATTTAATGTACAAAAAAAATTAAGAAAATCTAATCTTGACTAGTTGTCCTTCCTATTTCTCGTATGTAACATGTTACTAGCTAAAACTTCAGTAAACTAGGTTGTTCACTGATGGAAGACAAAAGGATATTATTCTTCAATCTCATAATCAACTGAAATATTTTTAGCCTTTCCCACCGTTCACTAACTGTTTGACACGGATCTAGCCTAACTTATGCATTTTTCATCAAATGTAGTTAAAATACCATGCAACCTAATCATAAGTTTTTCAAAGAAAAGAACATATATTTAAAAGTTATTTTAATCTTCAAGTCATTCTTAGAAATTTTATATTTTTATTTCATTCCATCCATGACAAACATATGACCAATCAAAAACAATATCAAAATTGCAACAATATCAAATTATTGGAAAATTATGCAACAATTGAAGTAACGAGCAAATCTTAAAGCAGATTTAAGAGCTACAACCTCATCAAATCTCCCACACATGCCCAAGCTTAACCACGGCATGAACCATTGTTTGAAACCAGTAACCATGATCATGACAAGAGATATAGAAGCAATTCAAAAAGAGAGATCTTAGCAACCCAGTTGGTCAAACCAGTACATAAGTGCATCATCCAAGCTTTGCCCTTCTAAGATCATAATTAGAAAGTTAAAAATTAAATCAGATCACAGTATATCTTAATGCAATACAAGTCAATAATTTTAAACCAAATGAACATAGAACTTCACAACCTTAATTGAGTATTGTAAAATTAAAGTAAGATTGTGAGGACATTAAACAAAACATGAGCACTCTTATAGCTTACAACTTCACACTTTACTCTTCAAAATATATCAATCCTCCTATATTTTAAGGTACCTTAAAAATAAACTTAACTCTCTGGCTCGATCGCAACCCACTTCTTTATCCATCTGTGTTATTAATGGATTCCACTGGAAACAATCTTGCAACTTTCCAACTACGTATAAAGAGAAGACTATGAGTTTCTCGCCCAAAACTAAGTTTAAAAGTTCATTATTTAGCTAACATGAGTGGGCCAAATGGGTTTCTTTAGTTAGTCTATCTCGATCTATTCATCTTGGTACAAACCCGTTTTTACTGAAACTAGGGGATGTAGTGAAAAGGGAAATCGAGGTTGATTTGGGAGGGATTAATATGGTGGGTGAGTTGGTGGAGCGAGTTAAAAATTGAGAACAAGATGGGTGAGAATGAGTTAACGAGGTATGGCGATTGTGATTCTAGATTTTAGTTAGTGAGATTTGATGCGAGATCATAGCGAAAGGAGGAAGTCAATGATCGAAACCAAAATCTCTATACAAGAACCTTAAATCCCTCACTTCACTGAATTAAAATGAGCTTGAAGAGATGATCTTAGCTTGTTATTGCCCCTAAAATATTATACAGGATAAATATTATTTCAAATATTAATATTTATGACAAAAATATTATAGTTTAGATTGGTTTTGGCCTAGGGATCAGATGTGATTAAATTTGAGTCAAGTGTAGATTTTTAAACAAAAAACAGTGTTATTCTAAATCACAGTTGAGCTTGAGTTACCTAACCCAAAACACAAATTTTCATATAGAATAATGTCATTTTGAATAAAATAATTTCATTTAAGCAATAAATAAAGTTCAAACTTGATTTGGCAGAGATTCAAGGCGGGCGCATTCAGCAGAGACAAACCTCAAGCTTAAGGTTGTGAGAGTTAGTAATCTGCATGATACAAATACCCAATGACCCCCGAAATCACACCACACACAATAACGGAGGCAAAGAAGAAGGGTTATAGTCTTCTTTAGTATCCACCTCCATGTCTTACTAACAATTAGTGGGTAATTTAATTTTTCTATATAGAAAAGTTTTATATTTTAAATATACATTAGGAAATAACTACATAAATAAATATATAACATTACTAAATACCCTTTAGTAAATAGGTGATTAAATTATAACACAATTCTAGATGTTGCTTAAACAAGACTTTATTGCAACCCTTTTTTTAATTTGTTGCCTTTATTATATATAGCAACACATTATTATTATGGTTGCCTTTTAGGTGACACTTTAAAAGTTGTTGTGTTATATTAATTTTTAGCAACACATTTTTAAACTATTACAAACATATTACGTAATGCTCTTTTTGTTGTAATGTCATTTGCAATATACATCTATTTGATGAATACCTTAATCAATTGGTTGGTTGTATTTTAGTAATATAATTATTTAAAAACATTCTTTATTTTATATATACTGTCTATTATAGCACTAAGGTGTCTAGCTGATTTGAGCAATAGTTCTTTTTTTTTTTTTTTGAAAACTGAATGGTATGTTATACTATAGATAAAATTATATCTACCTTACAGTGGCGTTAAGCCAACAATCATATGTACAATGCTTCAAAATTTTTAATCAAATTATAAGATTATCGAGGCAGTTTTTGCAATATTTGCAACCACTCTGATCATTGTTGGGATGTTTTTATTTCTGTAAAAGAGATACATTGGGAACTAATAGAAAACGATATCAAAAACCAGTTTCCAAAAGAGAAGGCATTGTGGCTGCAGAATAGACAAGAAAATTTGGTAAAAAGGTTAAAGGATTGATTGTTGGCTAAGAGTCAATGCTGGAGAGGCTAATGCAAGAAAGCATAAGAGTGTTGCACAGAAATCAGAAATTGTGATTTTACACCCCACCCCCCATTTCACTTGACTAAACTTTGACTTGAGGTTAATTAGTTTACACTAATTTTTATAATATGAGATTTTTTAACTAGTGAATGACTTAAATTCCCGTGGAACCTTATAAAACCAAAATATATTTTTTCTTTTTCGTGTTTACAAGATAAGAAGATCAATTTTGGTGTCAGTAATTATAAATTATATGACTAAATATATTAATTTAGTAAAATATAAAGATTTTAATAAATAATTTTCCAATTTTATATACATTTATGTTTCTACTAAATTATACATTATATATTTTTATCCTTTGTGGAAGGATGAACGAACTTGGGAAATGAGACGTCCAACTATGTGGGTTCTTCAGGTTATGTGAAGTAGAAGACGAAACAGTGCGTCTTCCCTTGAGTTTCCGGGGATCTTTCTAGCAGGCCTAGTTTTCAATTAACTCTCGTACATTTCAATCAAGTCACGTAAGTCAACGCTTCGGGGAAATCGACTGTAGTGTAGTGGCTCCGTTGCTGTAGTTTCGAAGGACAAGACAAAGCGACAAATTCATTTTACTTGGTCCACGACAATCAAATAGTAACTCTTTCTTCATTATATTAATTTGTCAGTCTTGTACACTTTCACACGCTCGTCAGCATTACCCTCAACTATGGCTCTTCTCAAGTCCTGCGTTTTACCCCCCGTTCATCTTCTTCTCACACTCTTCCTCGTCGTTGCCTTCACTTCTTTCACCATTACAGAACCCTTTGCGACCGCACTGAGCTTCAACTTCACAACATTTGCTCGAAATGATCCTGAAATATTACTGGAGAGAGATGCCAGAGTGTCTGATGGCGTCATTCAGCTGACCTTGAAAAAGGATGAGGAGACTATAGGAGATAGATTCGGTCGAGCAACTTATGTGAAACCATTGCATCTTTGGGACAGACGCTCTGCAAACCTCACAAACTTCACTACTCATTTCTCCTTTATCATTAACTCGCTTGGCAGTGATTCTTACGCTGATGGGATAGCCTTTTTCTTGGGCCCTAATGGTTCAAGGTTAGATCCTGACGTCAGAGATGGTGGCGGGCTTGGTCTTGTCAGAGACTATTGGGTGGCTATAAACACGACGAAGAACCATTTCGTCGCGGTGGAGTTTGATACGTTTCAAAATGACTGGGATCCAGGTCACAATCATGTTGGTATTGATGTGAATTCAATGCAGTCTGTTGCAAACGTCTCTTGGAATGGTGGAATTAAGCAGGGGAATCAGACAGATGTTTGGATTAACTACGATTCGAGCCATAAATTCCTGGACGTCATGTTCACTTACATTGGACCTGATAATTTATCATATATCAGAAATATTTCCACTGCGATTGATCTAGCCAAATATTTGCCTGAATGGGTTACTATTGGGTTTTCTGGTAGTACAGGCTTTTTTAATGAAACAAACACCATCTGCTCCTGGGAATTTAACTCGACTTCAGACATTGTTGAAAGCGATTCGTCTTATGCTGTTATTGACCCTCGGGCTACTAGATCAACAAAAAGTGGAAAATGGAAATTAAGATTGATAGCGGGATTTAGTATTGGAGCATGTGCTCTGATTGTTGGTCCATCTTTGGTATATTTCGTTTTAAAGAAAAATATGAAGAAACAAAGCGAAGAAGATGATCCTGTCTTTGATTTGTCCTTTGGTGATGATTTCAGGAATGGAACAGGGCCTAAGAATTTTTACCACGATGAATTGGTTAGCGCAACGAACAATTTTTCTGAAACAGAGAAGCTTGGTGAAGGAGGATCAGGTGCAGTTTATAGGGGTTTCTTAAAGGACCTGAAGTTGCACATAGCTGTGAAGAGGGTGTCAAGGCTGTCTAAATGCGGCATTAAAGAGTATACATCAGAAGTAAAGATCATTAGTCGTTTAAGGCACAAAAATTTGGTGAAGCTTATTGGTTGGTGCCATGGAAAGGAACTGCTAGTTGCATATGAATTCATGCCAAATGGCAGCCTAGACGCCCACCTATTCAAATTAAAGAGTCTGTTGTCATGGGAAGTCAGGTACAGAATTGCACAAGACTTGGCGTCCGCATTGCTTTATCTTCATGAAGAAGGCGACCAATGTGTTTTGCATAGGGATATCAAACCAAGCAACATTATGTTGGACTCGAGTTATACAGCCAAACTTGGAGATTTTGGACTGGCAAGACTTGTGGATCATGCGAAAGGATGCCAAACCACAATTTTGGCTGGAACAATGGGGTATATGGCACCCGATTGTTTCAAGTCAGGAAAGGCCACCAAGGAATCAGATATATACAGCTTTGGAATTGTAACTCTGGAAATAGCTTGTGGAAAGAGAGTTGTGGAGTCATGGATGGAAGAAAATCAAGCAACAATAGTTGAATGGGTATGGGAACTGTATGCAACGGGAAAAGTTCTCGAAGCCGCTGATCCAAAGCTGTGTGGGAATTTTAATGAACAACAAATGAAAAGACTAGTGGTTGTTGGCCTCTGGTGTGTGCACCCTGATCAAAAGCTCCGCCCACGGATACGGCAAGTAGTCGATGTTTTGCTAAATTTTGAGGCCCCTCTTCCGGTAATTCCATCAGAAATGCCTACGCCATCATATCTTGCTCCTCCGTCAAATCCATCTTCATTCTACTATTTGTCAGCAACAACTTCCGGTTCTGCTAACATCCTACATAATAGTTCAAGCCATGGTGAAGAAACCAATTCATCAAAATATGTAACATCTTCTGCTCAATCATCTTCTAGTACAGGTTCATGATCAATATATACAGTTTGCTCACTGGCGGTCAATTCCCTCTTCAGTTTATTCTCATCACCTTCTTTTTTAATTGAATAGACTGTCATGATGCTTGCTTACAGATGCTTATCATTTGCATGCTTTTAGAACGTTAGAAATGAGAACATTTTCATGTAAATTGCCTAATTGTAATTTTGATGAGGAGTATGTATTTCCCAACATATTTAGTCTAATCATTCAAAGTTTGAATTTGTGAACTGGTTCAGAAAGGAATTACTTGAACCTTTTGAATTGTGGAGTTTGCGATTAATGTTTCCTGACTACAGCACTAAAAATAATTTGGGCCTCCTAGTTTACTTGTAGCAAAATTAGTTAATCTTTGATACGTTGGTCTTTCGAAACTTTTTGCCATCGATTGAAATAAAAAAGGTCAAATATTAAAAAAAAAGTTTTGAAAAAATATGTTAAAACATTATAATTTTTATTGTTTTTTACAAAAATAACTCATCGTTTTGATTCATTGTCACCGGTGTTGATATGACTAATCATGTCAGATTATATTTTGGTCACATATATTATTTAATATCTTGTATAAAATTAATTTATAATAAAACTATCAAAAACTTTAATATACTTACAAGTTCTCTCGCACTTCTAAAGAGTAGCTACATAGAAATCTAATTTAATAAATTTTTTATAGGCGGGTGAGTTATTGTTGTAGTTTCGGTTGTTTAAGCAAAATTTTCATTAATTTAATAATTGTTTTGTTTTTATTTTATTTTATTTTAGCGAGGATGAAGGTGCTGTGAATGTCTGACTTCTTAAAATTTTCATTTCGCTAAACGTGTTGTGAATGTCCGACTTCTTAAAATTGTCATTAGACGTTAGAATACGAAACAAGTTCATCATCGACTGCCCCTTGTCCATTTCATATTACGCATTAAAAGCCTTTGGGACAATCGATTAGTGGCTTCGACACAATCCGACAGCTACTTCGTTTGACAATTAGCTTCGTCCAATCAACGATCAGTTTTTACTAGTCCTGCATTTCATGATGAACAATCATTAGTCAATGCAACTACTGCGTTGTATTAGTAGTTAGTACATTCACTCTAATCACGCCTTAGGCCCTCAGCTATGGCACTTCTCAAGTCCCGCACACCACGTTTCCAATCACACCATATCACTTTCTACTCTACCTTCTTCGCGATCGTACGTTCTTGTCTCGTCTTCCACCATTACCAAGCCCTTTGCTACGGCATTGAGTTTCAATTACACGAAGTTTGATCAAAATGACCAGCATTTTATATTAATTTTTAATACATAATTTGTTAAACTCGTGTCCATTTAATGTTTAAATTGTACTAATTAAACGTTATTTATTTTAATTTTAGGCATATATATTGGATTTGAAAATTTTAAAAGCCTAAAACAAGGAAGCTCTAAAGGAAAGGGAGGATATTAAAAAAAAAGAAAAGAGAAAAATGTTAACATTTTGCATAATAGCAGCCACGATTTTTGAATGAAGAAGAGACTAAAACATTAAAGAACCAAAAAAAAAAAACAAGAGAGCAAAAGTCAGCTGGCGGCAAAGAGATAAAGAAGGATTGTGGTTAGGCATGAAGCAAAGTTTGACATTCATTATACAACAAACAAAAAGAAAAGAATAGCAACAGCATAAACAAAGAAATGACAAAATAGTGAGTTAGGAGGCGTGATAGCTGTATTGTGTATGAGTTGGAGATTTTTCAACCTGAAAAATACAAGAAGATAGCTGCGGCAGTAAAGAAGATAGCAGTGCTGGTGGCAAAAGATTGAAAAAAAAATGGAAGAGTTAGGTGTGAGGTGCGTGAATGGTGGAGAAACTAAGCAACATTAATTTGTCACTTCAGCTACAATGGGTTTAGCATGGTTTGAGAACAGTCGACTGGCGGCTTGAGGAGGCTGATTAAACGTGATTATGGGCGTGAAAGAAGATGGCAACTAGGGGTCTAAAAAAATGAAATGAAAAGCACGTAGCTGGGACACTCCTCTCGACTGACGTTACACCACCATTGACAATAGTCTATACTTACATGTTAGCTGGTAGAGATTAAACAACGTAGCTGTTGTGAATAAGGAGGACGTAAAAGCAAAAAAAAAAAACGTTGAGCTAGTGAGCTGGAGATTATTCACGCAGAAGCCCACCCAAAAACACTCTCTATATGCATGTTGAAGCAAGAAGATTTGAGGCAGCTACGTGGAGTGGCTAAGGAGGCTGGTGGTGGCATAAGAATTAATACATTAGCTGAAAAAGAAGAGGGACGTTGGCAACCTCCACAGAAAAAACACCACTCTCACACACTCTTTATCCTCACGTTGACAGCTGGTTGGGTGAAGACATATGGAGCAGCCACGTTGAAGAAGAACACACGTTGAAGCAAAAGAAGCAGCTGGTGGCTAGAGAGTTAAAGAAACGGGCGCACAACCAAGGAACGCAACAACTGGAAAAACACTGAACAAGGAGAACAAAGCCAGCAGTGTGTGAGGAGAAGGAGGTTGCATGAGCAAGGGGAGTTTTTTAATTTTTTCTTTATTCCTTATTTATTTTAATTGTGTGGATTTAATCAATGTAAATATATATTATGACCATGATTTATGTTACATTGTGTGAGTAAGTTTTTCTTTTCGGTTAAGATTGATATTGGATTAGGATAATTTTTTGTGGTATTGATTTTTGCTTGATTGAATGCATATTTAGTCTTAATTTAGTTTGATCACCTAGATTAAAACCTTAGATGATTGAATGCCACAACCAATGGGATTTAATTTGTCGGAAAATTAATCAAGCGACATACTTGAGACTAAAGTGTGGACCAACCTTAGGATC
>JAOQMP010000209.1:40326468-40336601 GCA_027563575.1 Erythroxylum pedicellare | reverse complement strand
GTGCAAAAACATAAAGTGTCAATTGAGCATATTGGTACTGATCTCATGATAGCGGATCCGTTGACGAAAGGCTTACCTCCCAAAACATTTATTGGTCATGTTGAACGTATGGGCCTTATAGATAAGTCCTTGTTAGTATAGTATTCTGACATGTATGTATACATCTCATTGTCTTGCTCGAATTGTTATGACACTTGTTGAATTCAATTACAGTCTTATGTTTTTGCTCACTTACTGGTTATCCACATTATGTTGTATACAATAATTATTATTTGTGAGATAACAATTACCGAATTACCCACTTAAAGTTTGTTGAGTTAAGTTGATTCTGTGATACATGGAAGGAATCAGGTTATATAACGTGTGACCGCCATGATCCCATCAGCTTAATTCAATTAAGGATGACTTGATCGATTCCATGTATTGTGTGCACTTACAGTTTTATTATTGGATCATCAAGTCGTAACATGGGCCAAGTGGGAGATTGTTAAACTATTTAAAATGTCCCATGTAATTTATTGAATTGAGTCCTATGAAACGCACCCAAGATAATAGTTATTGGGTATTACACGAATAGGTCTCAAATGGTTCACAGACCTTTTTCCTCTCTCTTCCAATTACCAAAAGACATGTCCGTTGGTGAGGCTATATAAGTTGAAACAACTTATAAAATGATAAGTTTTTCTGAACCATTGAGGAATTCTTAAACGGAAGAAGACGAGAGGAAATCAATACGATCAAACCAATATCACGATAAGCAATCATGGATATGGGTACACAAATAATAATTCGATCTGATAAATTGTTTACAGACATCACTATAATGGTTATGTTCTTCATTTCACTAACACCATTATGCTGAGGAGATTATGGTGCATAATGGTGTAGTGAGTTTGTGTTTTATGTCTATCTGTTCACAAAACCTACTAAACTGATCAAAATTGTACTCCTTTCCATTGTCAGACATTATGATCATCATTTTACGGCCACTCTTTCTACCTAAGAACACATTTTCAACCTCATATTTAAACTTGACAAAGAAGATCTAGATCCAACACATTCTTATCAGATTATCTATAAAGGCTATGTAGTCCTTACTAACTTTGAGTGAAGGTGTTCTGAAAGGTCCTCTGAGATTAGTATGCATGAGCTGAAGCTTGTTTGTGCCCCTCCAAACCTCCTATGAAAAAGGCAATTTGTGTTACTTGCCATTTTGACAGGCCTTGCGGTTTGATAAGTTATATTTAACAGGATCTAATCCTCCTTCCATTCCATGCCTTTGCATTAATAAAATTGCGAAATGATGGTAATGACCTAATCTCTTATGCCAGAGATTAGTGACTTTCATAGAAGCTTGATATACACACCCTGCTCCTCTTCCATTAAGTCAAGAGTGAAACACTTTCCCTTCATCTAGACAAGAAACACTTGTGGCCACTCTGCATCCTTGATCACGTAAGTTCTATCTCCAAAACTGACTTTTTAACCTTTATCCAGAAGTTGGCAAACACTTAAGATATTTTGATCAATCTTTGAAATATAAAACACATCAAGAATCTCTTTGACTCTAGTAGTAGTTTCAATTGCAACAGAACCTTTTACCTTTGACAGATATGAATTCTCCATTCCCAGCTCTTACCTCTGAAATGGAGGTTCTATCAAGATGCTTGAAAAGCTCTACATTGTTGGTCTTATGGTTGGTACAACTACTATCTACAATCTAGGTATCACTTTCACTAATCGTTATGTAACAGGAAGCTATAAAAGCTACTCCTCCTCCTATTGATTTAGAGCTTGAGCTTCACGAACCTGTTGTCTTTCCTTTACCTTATAGACCTTTTCTTTATGCCTTAATTGATTACACTTTGTGCATGTTGCATCTAGTCTGTTCTAGCACTTAGTATAGGAATGGTTAGTTTTACCACAATACTGATAGGGAGGAAAATTACCTTTAATGTTGTTTGCATAACTGCTATTGACATTAGGAGCACTATTTGAACCTTTATTCTTCCCTATTTTCTCTTTTTTCCTTTGATCAATCCTTGATTTTATTGAAGTTGTAGCTTGGCCTACATGTCTTCTTCTAGTGATCCTTCATCTCTAATCTGCCTTCTTTGTTCATAAGCTTCTAATGCACTAATAAGCTCAAGTAATGTGATCTTTATGAGGTCTTTTATTTCCTTTAATATAGAAATCTTGACCTCAAACCTTTCTGGTAGAGTAACCAATAACTTTTCTACCACCCTGTTGTCTAACATTTGTTCTCCAATTAGCCTGCATTTGTTTGCTATTTGCAAAAGTTTGTCTACATATTCATTGACAATCTTTAAGTCCTTCATCCTTTAAGGCTTTAATTCTCTCCTAAGATTCAAGACTCTTATACTTCTTGTTCTTGAATTGCCTTAAAAATCTTGTCTAAGATACTGCTAAATTTGAAATGTTGTTTTCAAATTCGTGATTTTGGTAAACAAAGCTTTAGACATAGCAGAGTAAAGGTAGGTTTTGGCTTTGCAAAGCTTTGAGGTTTTCTCTTTGTGAGTTTTTGTTAGTTGCAAGGTTCATTCATCTATGAGTGGAGGAATGACAAGCCCCTCTACCACTGCTTTCTAGAGATCCCATGCTTACAAATATGCTGTCATTTTAATAGCCCAAGACTGGTAATTTTCACCACTAAAAGTAGGAGGGGGAATAGGAGAAATTTTGTTTGAAGCTATTGAGTTTTACTCATGGTTTAGGCTAAAAGGTTTTGGTGTTTAGGTGACACTCACACTTTCAACTCACGCACTGATTGCACATAAATCCCTTAAGAAAAAAGAGCTCAAATATCACTTTTTATTAAAGAAGACTAACCAAGCTTAACAACGAATGGAATAGACTAAAAAATGTCATATTTATTTTGATTGATAAAAGTTGTATTATACATGAATAAATGAATAGAAAATCAAAAAGCATGGATCATAAGTGGAAAATCAACAACTAAACCTAAAGAATTGATCTTTGATTGTACTCCTTTACTTATTCCTGAAGATCAACAACTTCCTTTGACTTTTTCTGCTTGTTTAATAACTCCAAAAGGCTGCTCACATATGTCATCTGATCTTAATCAGCATTGCTTCAACATTGTAGCTTTCCTACAGTAGCTTCTAAGGCATAATTAAAATAGATGCAAGGTCTCAACCATTAGTGATATGCTAACTTAACTACCTATGAAAAAGCTTTATACTTTCACTCTTTTTTGAACTTGAAAATTGTTTTCACGTACCTATTTGATTTCTACATTAAGAAAAACCTTTTGAATATAACTCTTTCTTTGCTACCTTTTCTATCACTGGCTCCATTAATGATTGTCATCTATATTATAGTAGGCTCTACATCCACCGTTTGCTCCACTTATTGACTACTCTTTCTACCAAGCAATCAACTATCATTTTTTTACTTAAAAGACATTCTCAATATGTATTGAATGCTGTAATTACTTAGTTTCACTAGCTACTTGATCAATCACCCAAAGTATTTAGGTTTATGTAACGTCTATTACAATGGTGAATATATTCTTAAGCTTATAAATAAGGCTTAATCTTCTTACAAAGAACATTAACGTCAAGGCTGGTTTCTCTAACTTTTTAAATCTCTATTTATCCCTACAGAGGATTTTGTTGACATAATATTTTTATGGTGGCTTTGCTTATCTATTACTATTATTTAGTTGACCACACAAAATAGCTAAGTAGAGAAATAAAACTTCTTTTGAGCAATAAGTGAATAATAATGAATGTTATTGTAGGTAAAACTTTAACTACCTAAAAGTTTGTTGGTGTTCTAACGACAATTAAAGCTTTTCACTTGTCTAAGAGAATGAAATAAAGGAAAGTAATGATCAATAGACTTAGGAATATGACACCAGATACAGGGGAACATCATTTTGTACTGGATCATCAATGTAATAGCTATCGAGACTCTAGAGTGAGTAGGTCGTAGTTAAATAAATTTACACACAAGTTTGAATGTGCAATTAATTACAGAAAGAAGAAAAAAGGAATAAAAAATAACGGAGTAGATTATATTTGAAGAGGAGAATCTTGAAATGACTAACCCCAATAATTATGCAATAGTAATTATGATGACCATAACCAACTACAAAGTAAGAAGGATCGTGATTGATAATGCAAGCTCCATGAACATCCTATTCTAGATGAGTTTAAGGCATTAAGATTCACAAAGACATAACTCAGGCGTACATCAACCCCTTTGGTTGGTTTTAGAGGGGATAGATATATGCTTTAGGAAATATCACCTTATTACTGAAGTTAGTAGACAAAATGAGGTAGAATTTTAGGTTTATAAAAGTTATATGTGGTAAATAAACCTTCAATATACAATATCATTCTTGCAATACTGTAACTACATTTTGAAGTCTGCAATGATTGCTACTAGAGAGATCTGAATATTCAGATTAAGTGATTGGTAGTTTTTTGACAACCTTAAAATCGTCTGGGTTGAGTCGAAAAAGAAACTACATTAGCAAGGAATAGAACTCTACACTAAAAGAAATTATATTACATCCTAAAGACAAAGATCCCTCTGTTTAGAAGATCACGTTGTTCTTATCTTCTGGGATTTCCTATACAGTGTAGAAGCGAAGAAGGACTCTACTACTTAGCTCTATAAAAGGAGAAGTCACAGCAACAAAAAAGTGTGAAGAATTCAAGTGAGACACAAACTGAGAGTTGTTAACGTATGTGTGGGAGAGGGGTTAACGTATGTAGGGGTTGTAGTTTAGGGTTTCATTCTTTTTGGTGTTAGGAGTTTCACCATCTGTGTAACGTGATTTAGATTTGTGGCAAAAGAGATAGAAATATTTCCTTCTGTGTGTTAGGCATCTGCATGAGAAGTGTTTAGAGAGTGGTGAAAGGAAAGTTTGTCTCTTGTGCACGAGATAGTCTGGGCAACTACAGAGTTGTCTGAATACTACTTAGAATACTAGAAACTTGACTTTATCTTTGTGTATTCTTTCTGGAGTTTATAGTGGAAACTTTGAAACTGGGCAAGGCCCCGCTGATGTAGGATATCTTTGATATCTGAACAGCGATATCATATTATGGGTATTTAATTTCTCTGCAATTTATTTTTGTCTGTTTTATACGACACTTTGTCAAGCTTACAATCTCAAGGCACAATGTAAAGTTGGAAATTTCAAAACATTCTGCAGTCATCATGCACAAAAAGATGTAGCCTACCTGCTCAAATAAACCAACTTGAGTAGTACATATCAACACGTTTTGGCTTGTTACGCCTTGGTCTAGAAGGCCAAGGCACTCCCTAGAACATTATAGGATAATTAGAAATATTGAAGCTGAAAAACCAAAATCTAAATGATGGTAACTCTGAAAATGGCATGAACACGATACAAGCCATAGAATGAAGGCAAGACATTTCTCATTGAGAGATAGATGTTATCTGCCATCTGAATTCTTCGTGTTCTTCACCTGGAACATTTTCTTTCTTGTTCCTTGTCAATGATGATTATATCCGATCACATTCAATCCTATTTCACAAATAACTTCAGGTTTATAATGGAAAATTTGAGCCACTCAAATCTAGCAGTCCATATAGAATCTGTCTAGTCCTTAGTATTCAAATAACATCATCTGCATCCAAGTAGGACCTCCATCTTTGACTTCAACGAGCTGGTATAAATGTTTCAAATCCTCCCCCGTCACAAGATGGGCGACTTCAGAACATTCTTCTTTCAGCTGTGATGTACTGGTAGAAATGGTTGTAAATCAATAAAAAGCTAGTTAATCCGACATATATAATCAATTAATCCCTTACGAGTTATCAATTACTTAAAGTTCAAATGAAGAACTCGGTGTATTTCAGTTTTAACATGAGAGAGACGCACAGACCAAATCAATTCATCAAAAAGAACTACTTTTTCGTTTAGAACCCAAATGGTTAGAAAATGAATTAGATACAAGCTAGTACCTGCAATCTTCATATTCATTTGGCTGAACAAAAGGTTGCTTCTTCTCCATGGAATTCTTAAGAAGCCATGTTTGGCATTTTGGTGACCTTGCCAGTGGTGAGTTCAAGCAAGGAGAAAACGCGAAACTCTTCAAGGATGACGAAGAATCCAATAACTTGGAAATACAAGATGATAACTTGCCTCTCTTGGAATCCACCCACTTGGATTTCCATACCCATCCAACAGTTACCCCAACAAGGAAAGCTACACATACGGAACATAAAAAGATCACCATCTTTGTACAAAATCCAACCAATGAATGGTTCTCCACAAGCTCATACACAGGTCCAGTCAAAGCAATTTCTATCAAAACTTCATATAAACATCAAAACCCAGAAAGGAAATGAGAAAAAGGGGTCATCCCAACATTAAGTTGGGATTTTTCTAGTCATTGGAGGAAAAAGAAAACGTCTTCTGTATACTCGTATATGTATATATTTCAATATCAGGAACGAAGATTAACAAAATTGAATTCTTGAGGAAGAGGAGAGGCGAGAATAAACCGGGAATGAAAATCACGTGAATTTCTGAGAGTAGAGAGTAATGGGTTAGTGTTGTGTTGATGCGAATATGTTTGGTTACGGTAAGGAAGATGAATGATGGAGACACGAGAGGTGAGGAAGAGAGGCGGTTGTGGACAAGAAAAGATTGGGTTTTCATGTGACCATCTGTGTGCTTTTTAGTTTCCGGAGATGGGGACAGAAACCCCGTGTCCTTCGATTTTAGGAGAGACAAATACTTTTGTCTTCTGTCATCCGGAGACAGAAGACAAAAATGGTGAAACAACAAGCAAACATGAGCGAGGGACAGGATTTATTTGTCCTGTCATCTGTCTCTGCTAACAGGGACAACAACCATACACGGGGTAAGTAACAAATCAATCGTGACGTTTTACAACGTCGTGGTTTCTATTTCGTGACATTTTAATAAAAAGACATCACAAAAAAGATTACAAATTTGCAACGTTTTTATAAAATGTCACCAAAATTTTAAACTTTTTGTGAAGCTTTTTAAACATTCCAAAAAGTCTTTACAATCCGTGACGTTTTATTAATAAAATGTCACGGATTATATTAATTTCTTGTAGTGAGTTCTTTCCTTGTGCCAGCAAAGATAAGAACTCTTATGAGAGTTAGAGAGAAAAAAGTGTGTGTATAAGAAAAGAATCTTTCTTTCACTTGTGTCTTACACAAAGATGCATAAAAATTATCTCTATTTTCTACCCTATTTGGCCTTCTATAACCCCCATCACTAATAGAGAGTTATGGGAAGTTAATGATCATGAATAACAAGCATTAATGGAAGTTATGGGAAGTTAATGACCATGAATAACATGTATTAATGGAAGTTTAGGAAGTTAATGGCCAAATTGTCAGCTAACAACACTTGTTTTTAATTCATTCCATACAACGTTTTCTACCATGATCACATCGCGATACAATCCTGAAACACTTTCTCATATCTTGAATCACCATTCAAGACCATTTTACTCATCCTTCGGATTCTCCTTTGTGTGTGACCCATTAGGTTCTTGGTTATGTTTGTAGCGCCTCCTTATCCTAGGGTACATACCGGGACGCCCAGAGGACATTTCAATATATAACTTATGATAATGGTGAGCTACTTTCATTCACAATACTCATTTAGCATGGCATCAAATATCTTATTCTCTTATGAATGTCATTAAGCATTTCACCATATTTTAAAACCCAAAATTTTCCCATTTCATTTCATAAAAAGTAAAGGTCTATGATATGTCTTTTAACATTTCCTATAAGTACAACATCACAACCTAATACAAAAATTTACTACATGAAAGAGGAAAATACACAAAATCTATCTAACTTGTCCAAAATCCAGCTAATCGACCTTTGAGCTCTGACTTCTTTTCCCAATTCACGAGTCTACACTGCTTGTAGCGTCTCTCAATAGCTAGAGTCGTCTCTCAGTCCTAAAAAGTCAATGTTGCAATTTTGATGAGTTTTACGAACTCAATGAGGTAACCATCATCGATGGTTTACTCGATTCATGCATCACATCAATACACGTAACAATTTATTAACATCTTTGCATAAAGATCACATATCACTTTATCACTTAAGCATAGGCAACTTTTCATTTCAATCAATCAAACATACTTAACAAAATGCATATGGCATGCTCATATGACTCTTTTCCAATTATTATGTTGTTGTGACTGAGTGCCTAAATTGTCCCATATCCATTGTAGATATTGGGATCATTTGTACTGTCCCTTTATCCGTTGGGGATACAGAGCTCATTTTTATAGTGAGCCCTTGGCTCTTAATCACATTTGGAGCTCTAAGCTTAGTTTCGGTGGCTATTTAGGTCACAACTCCCATTATTCGATTATGCATTCATTTATGGAATGCATCTATCAATATCAATCATGTCATGAAACATTTAGTTCGTCACATTCACATACAAATAGTACTTCAATATCTCATTCCTATATCGCAATCATCGTACCATCTATCCAAAAATCAACACAACCAAATCACATTCATCCAAATAATTTAAACTAAATAAAAACAAAGAATCAATCGAGAGAAATCATCTAGGTTACTCACAGTTTGCTCTGGAAGCTATTGGCTCGAAGTCCTGGCAACGTCTAGAAGATGGTGCTCAATATATTCCTCTATATCATGTAAAACATACACATATCACAATTTGCACAATTATAAATGTTTCATAATGCACATGTATGCAATGAAATATGTACCGTGTGTATTCATGACAATCCCGGGTATTTTCCCATTATCCTTGACATATAATTCACTCCATCTCAAAACTAACCTAAGTAATATTTATACTTAAGTTTGTACCTCAATAAAACCATCGAAATCACAATTAATAACTCATTGAATCAATTTCAAAATTTTCCAAAACTGAATTTCGGGTATACTATTCTTATACTGAAATAGTACAATATACTCAATTTCCATCCATAAATTGGAAGTCTTAGAGATTGTATCAAATTTGACTTCTTCATGTAATTTGTATCCCTATTTCTCTACTTTACTCCAAATAAAAAACCATTTCATTTGGATTACTAAAGATCAAGATATAACCGGAATACCCCAACATGTTCAGTGAATTCACACCAGTTCTCACTATTCCAACAAATTCCCTCACTTTCCTTCAATCAAACTTTTCCAAATAAATTCATAATGCTACAAATTTTAGATGAGTATAGAAAAATATGTTAGGAATCCGTTGGTTTAAGAATCACTTCATTTGGAGGTCAGATGGTGAGGTAATGGACAAAACAATCAAACATGATTATGTCCTCAATTATATTGTACCTATTTTGGTACAATTAGCATAACTTTCCCTAGAGATGTCGAATTAAGGTCATATTAGGATGGTTTCGAAGAGAACTTCTAGATCTACAACTTTTATGAAGACTCTGAAAAGAGATTTTGTCATTTTGTGGGTTAAAACATACAGCCGTGTGAAATTACACAGGCAACCCGTGTTTCTTTCGGGTCTGATTGTGTTTTTTCGTCAGGAACACATGGGCAGTGTGAATTTACATGGCCTGACAGTGGAACCATCGGGTTTACTTAATTCCCCTTCTCCAAAACCCCTCCAATGGATCCTACACCCATTCTAACCTCACTTCCACTCATAATCTTCCCAAATTCACTTCTTCTAATGTAATTATCACTTCATAACTATTTAAACACCAATTAGATTTCATTCACTCCCAATTCTTAACTCATTTAATTCATCATCTCAATGGATAACTTCTTCAAATATACCCAATTTCAACTCAACATCATCCATGTACATTTTATATTCCCCACTTGATCATGAACACCTAAAATATAACATAGTCTCATACATTCAAAACACAACACAACATAAACATTCATCCATAAATTTTGCTGCACCTAGTTCCTAATTTCATGTCAAAATTTGAGATTCTTAAAAACATAATTTAAATTCGATTTCTTCATAAGAAATGTATCCATATGTCTCTATTTTAATCCAAACTAATAATAAAATCAATTGAACAACTACAGAGCAAGTTATGGCCAAAACACAGAAGCATACTCATAGGTTATGTTGCTGCAACATTTTC
>JAOQMP010000209.1:40306861-40326368 GCA_027563575.1 Erythroxylum pedicellare | reverse complement strand
TGATTGATGTGTTTCAAGACTTCCAACATCTTGATAGTTCATACATATTTGGTACTTTATAAGCCCCTCTAAAAAAATTGGATCATATATTCTATTAAGTCGTGTTCAAGCGGTCTTCAAACGTGGCCGAGCCATGCCCTAGCTGACAATTGTTTTTAATTCTGACATGTACGGACACTTTTCGGACATGTATCCACCGCATGTTAGTAGGTGTCCGACACTGAATTGTGTCTGACATACGAACACGACTCCATTTTGCCATGTCCATGCTACATAATTATTAAGTAAATGAGGAAAGCAACGAACCCATAAATACTAAATAGTAGATGCCACCAAAATTTTCTTAAGAATACACTTGTCAGAACTGGTTAAGTGAACAAAAAGGTGGTGATTCAATGTAGGAAGTTGAAATTTTACCATTCCTATTGATATGTTGTGAAAATGGAAAAATGTCCAGGCTCTGTGATACTTTGTCTTTGCTTAAAGGTTTGAGCCTCTATTAGGGCCACAACTATGTAGACCAAAGATATCCTCTGCATATATCATAAGGAAGTGGCATAAATATCGAATACCAAGTAGCAACCTTTTCATAAGTGTAACTACATTTTTAAGTCTGCAATGATTACAACTAGAGAAATCTAAATATTCGGATCAAGTGATTGGCAATTTTTTGACAACCTTAAAGTCTTCTAGGTTGAGTTGGAAAGGAAACTACATAAGCAAGGATTAGAACTCTAAACTAAAAGGAATTTTATTAGATCCTGAAGACGAAGATCCCTTTGTTTAAAAGATCACTCTGTTCTTATCTTCTGGGATTTCCTATACAATGCAGAAGCAAAGAAGGACTCTACTACTTAGCTCTATAAAAGGAGAAGTCATAGCAACAGAAAAAAGAGAGAAGAATTCAAGTGAGACACAAACTGAGAGTTGTTAATGTCTGTGTGGGAGAGTTGTTAATGTATACATAGGTTGTAGTTTGTGATTTCATTCTTTTGGGTGTTAGGAGTTTCGCCATATGTGTGAGGTGATTTAGATTTGTGGGAAAAGAGATTGAAATATTGCTTTCTGTGTGTTAGGCATCTGCATGAGAAGTGTTTAGAGAGTGGTGAAAGGAAAGTTTGTCTCTTATGTACGAGACAGTCTGGACAACTATAGAGTTTTCAGAATACTACTTAGAATACTAGAAACTTGACTTTATCTTCGTGTATTATTTCTAGAGTTTATAATGAAAACTTTAAAACTGGGCAAGGCCCCGCTGATGTAGGGTATCTTTTGATATCTGAACAACGATACCATATTCTGCGTAATTTAATTTTTTTCACTTTATTTTTGTGTATTTTATACAAAACTTTATCAAGCTTATAATCTCATCTGATATCAGAGAAAAATCCATACTTGTGGATTAAGATCAAACTGATCAAGAATGGAGGAAGGAGGATCGACTGTGAGGCCACCTAAGCTCATGGACTCAAACTACCCAATATGGAAGAACATGATGAAGATGCAGATCAAGTCTATAGATGAGCGTGCTTGGAGGAACATCATTGTAAGATGGACTCCACCAACATAGGTGATCAATGATGCTACCATCATAAAAGAAGACGCAAACTGGACTCAAAATGAGATAATCGATTCCAATTTCAACTCTAGGGCCTTAAATGCTTTATTTAATAGTGTTGATAAACAGTTCATGACTCTCATTGTGACTTGTGATACAAACTTTGATGCTTGGAATGTTCTTAGGGATACTTGTGAAGGAACAGAATCTGTCCATATAATTAGACTCCAAATTCTAACTTTTGAGTTTGAGAGTATGAAGATTGGGGAAAAGGAGCTCATTCGAGAATATGATAATAGAATCAGAAAGATCTCCACTGAAGCGCACATGTTAGGAGAATCAATTCTGGAAGCAAAACTCGTTAGAAAAGTCTTAAGATCTCTGCCTAGGTACTTTAGGCAGAAGGTGACTGCAATTCAAGAAACACAAAACCTTAGCATCTACAGGTATTCTGAACTCATAGGGAACCTTGCATCTCATCAACAAGAGTTATGGCTTGAAGAGGGCATAGATCCATCAAAACCGAAGAATATTGCTTTTGTAGCTAATACATTCAATCAGGATGACAATATTACTGAGAATACTCCAAAGTTGGAAGAAGCACTTGTCATGCTTGTGAAAAATCTTAATTGGTACATCAAAAAGTTTGGAAGAAGCAACAATTCTTCTGATAAGAGACCATTGTTAGGAGAAAAACCACACCTCAAGGTAGATCAATTGGCGAAAATAGTTCTAGAAGAAGGGGAATTAAATGTTACGAATGTGAAGGATATGGTCACATAGCTACTAATTGTGCTAAAAATAAAGACAAAAAAATGTTTAGAATGTGGAGGCACGGGACATACTAAGGATGAATGCGCTAATACGAAAAAAAAAGATTGAAAGCAATGAAGGTAACAAAATCATCTACTTGGAGTTTAGATGATGAAGATGACGATTCTGATGATAGTGACAAAGACATCATCAGCAATCTTGCCAAATATACTGCTTTTAACTCAATCACTGGTGCGTCGTTGGCCTGGACATCTGAACCTGAAAGATCACTTCTACAAACTGATATCAGAAAATCTGATGAAGAGGTAACTTTTGATAATGAAAAAATACTTGAACTTAACCATCTTTTGGCTGATACAGTGAGAAAATTAGAAGAAGAAAAGATCCAATTGGTGGTAGAATTAAAGAAACTCAAAGGTGAGCTCTATGAAAAAACTAAGAAGCTAATTGAATCAGAAGAAAAGTTGATTAAAGCTGATGGAATATGGAAGAAAGTCGCACCAGGAAAAAACTCTTTCAACAACATTCCTAACTATGAAAGAACTCACAACCACCGACAGGGTCTTGGATATACAAAAAGGTTAAGAAATCCGATTGAGAGAAGAAAAAGATGGAAGCAATCTATGGTCTGCCACCACTGTGGTATCAAAGGACACATCAAACCTCATTGTTTTGACAAAATGTTCAATTTATTTAAACCTCAGAGTGGGACTCCAAGAAAGAAAGTGAATCTAGAAAATCGACCAAAGATGCAATAGGTGGAGAAAGTTAAAAGTGAAAAGCACGTGGCAATGATGGTTCAAACTGTGGTCTCTACAGTCATTGTATATAAAATCACTAAGGAAGAGGAAGCTTGGTACTTTGATAGCGGATGTTGATAACACATGACCGGACAGAAGCATCTACTAAAAATATCACTTATGATGTTACCGAAATAGTTAAATACGCTAATGGAGGGGAAGGTAATGTTGTGGGAAAAGGAACTCTGCACATTGAGAAAAATGGGCTGAAAAATGTACTAGTTGTGGAAGACTTGGACAATAACCTCATTAGCATTAGCCAACTGTGTGATGATGACTATAATGTTTGGTTCAGTAAAAAGGTCTGTAGAGTGCTTGATGCAAATGGAAAGATGGTGTTTCGAGGCATAAGAATGGGCAATAACTACTACAAGTCAGTCACTGACTCAACCTACAACTCAGTTATGATGAACACAGCCAAAATTTGGCATAAAAAACTGGGACATCTTAACTTCAGAAATATCAAAGATCTAGCCAGATTTGAAGCTATTCGGGTACTACCTACACTTTAAGATCAGACTAATGAAGAATGCACTAACTGCACCCAAGGGAAACAAACTAAAGAGACTCACAAAAAGCTACATGCCATCACAACCTCCAGGAACTTAGAACTTCTACGTATGGATTTAATGGGCCCCATGCAATATGCTAGTGTTAGAGGTAAGTACTACACTTTTGTCTGTGTTGATGATTTTTTTAGATTTACCTGGGTTAAGTTTCTCAGGGAAAAATTAGAAACTTTTGGAGTGTTTAAAAAACTATGTAAACGGCTGATGAACGAAAAGGAGATGACAAGCAAACAAATCAGGAGTGACCATGGTAAATAATTTGAAAATTCGTCTTATGAAGAGTTCTGCAATGAGATTAGAGTATTTCACAAATTTTCAGCTCCAAAAATACCTCAACAAAACGGTATTGTTGAACGAAAGAACAGAACCTTACAAGACATGGCTCGGGTGATGATGTTATCACAAAAACTTCCTATGAATTTGTGGGTTGAAGCTATATCTACTGCATGCTACATTTCAAATAGAGTTTATCTAAGACCTAAAACAAAGATGACTCCGTAAAAAATCTGGAAAGGTAAACCCCCTTCTGTCAAATATTTTCAAATTTTCTGTAGCAAGTGTTTCATTTTGAAAGACAGGGAGCACAAAGGAAAATTTGACTCCAAAAGTGATGAAGGAATCTTTCTCGGCTATGCAACAAATAGTAGAGCTTATCGGGTGCTAAACAAAAGAACCAACATGATCATGGAGTCATACAATGTGAAGTTTCTAGAAATTCTAGTCAAACCAAAAGCAGATGATGAATTTAAGGTCGATGCCTCTAGAATGGATATATCAGATATTGAGGAATGAAAGGAAGGTTCAGCGATATCAGAAGAAGATCCAAAAGCTAATACCCTCTAACCTTCAGCTCATGTTACGAAAAATCATTCCATCTCCGACATCATTGGAGACTTAAATGAAAGAAGAACTAAAGGGGTATATAAACCTGACTATAAGCTGATGGTAGGTATATCTATCTTTAATATCATTCATTACTGTTTTCTTTCTAAGACAGAACTGAAGAAAGTTGAAGAAGCATTATTAGATGAATACTGGGTTGGAGCCATGCAAGTGAATTACTACAATTCAAAATTCTAGATGTATGGAAGTTGGTTCCCAGACCCACTAAAGAGAACGTCATTGGAACTAAGTGGATTTTCATGAACAAAAGTGATGAAAATGGGACAGTGGTCAGGAACAAAGCAAGATTGGTGGCCCAACGATACTAACAAGTAGAGGGAATTGATTTTGGAGAAATGTTGACACCAGTTGCAAGGCTTGAATCCATAAGATTATTCTTGACAGTAGCATCCTTCTTGGATATAAAGCTCTATCAAATGGATGTCAAGAGTTCTTTTCTAAATGGAGATCTTAAAGAAACAGTCTATGTAGAGCAACCTAAGGGATTCAATGATCCAGATTTTCCAGACTATGTGCTAAAGTTGAACAAAGCTCTTTATGGGCTAAAACAAGCCCCAAGAGCAAGGTACGAGAGACTTTCTGTCTTCTTAATCAAGCATGGCTATGTCAGAGGAAGTGTAGACAAAACTCTCTTCATCAAGAAAAGTAGTGAGGAACTAACTATTGTTCAAATTTACATCGATGACATCATTTTTGGGTCCTCTTCTAGTACCGACGTTAAAAAATTTGCTGATCTAATGAAGGAGGAATTTGAAATGAGTATAATGGGGGAATTAACTTTTTTCTTGGGGTTACATATCAAACAACAAAACGATGGAATTTTCCTATCACCAAAAGAATATGCTTGGAAGTTGTTTGAGAAAGTTGGAATGAGTCATGTTAAAGAAAGTAGAATGCCAATGGGAGAAAATGAGAAACTTTCGAAAGATTATGAGGTAATTGTAGTTGATCAAAGATTGTATAGAAGCATGATTGGAAGTCTTCTATATCTAACTGCTAGCAGACCAGACATAAGTTATAACGTGGGTGTATGTGCGAGATATCAAGCTAACCCGATGGAGTCTCATGTCAAAGTAGTAAAAAGGATAATTAGATATGTCAAAGGAACTATCAACATGGGCATCTGGTATACAAAAGATACCAACTCCTCACTAGTAGGATTCTGTGATGCAGATATGGCAGGAAACTCAGACGATCGAAAAAGCACGTCAGGTGGATGTTTTTATGTAGGAAACAATTTGGTGTCCTGGTACAGTAAGAAACAAAATTCTGTCTCCCTATTTACGGCTGAAACAGAGTATATCGCTATTGGAAGTTGTTGTACACAACTACTATGGATGAAGCAAATACTGGTCGACTATGATATCTTGCAAGAGGCTCTGACAATTTACTGTGATAATTCAAATGCTATAAGTATTTCAAAAAATCCAGTCTTTCATTCCAGAACCAAACATATCGAAGTCAGACATCATTTCATCCAGAATCTTGTTGAAGATGGGAAGGTAGTGTTAAAGTACATCCCAATAGAGAAGAATTTGGCAGATCTGCTAACTAAGAGCTTCGGTCCAGCCAGGTTTGAGTTCCTCCGTGGAGCTTTTGTTCTCTCTAGATCTTGTATCATAAGTTTTGTGGTGTCAAGAAAAGCTCAGTTGGAGGGGGAGTTATATCAATACTTTCTTTTGAAGTTTTGTTTTGGGATACTTTGTTGAGGGGGAGACAACGTTAATGATTCTCAGGTGGTTCACGTTCTGGTCTCATAAGCTATCGTCCTTTGGAATTTCTGACAAAAAGGGGAAGCAAATTAGTTTTCTGATGCCATAGCTTGGGAATGAGTGTTTTGTCAAAAAATACCAAAGGGGGAGATTGTAACTAGATTTTGAAGTCTACGATGATTGCGACTAGAGAGATCTGAATATTTAGATTAAGTGATTGGCAATTTTTTGACAACCTTAAAGTCATCTGGGTTGAGTCGAAAAAGAAACTACATCAGCAAGGAATAGAACTCTACACTAAAAGAAATTCTATTAGATCCTGAAGACGAAGATCCCTCTGTTTAAAAGATCACGTTGTTTTTATCTTCTGGGATTTCCTATATAGTGCAGAAGCGAAGATGGACTCTACTACTTAGCTCTATAAAAAGGAGAAGTCACAGCAACAAAAAAGTGTGAAGAATTCGAGTGAGACATAAACTGAGAGTTGTTAATGTCTGTATAGGAGAGGGGTTAATGTATACAGGGGTTGTAGTGTACAGTTTCATTCTTTTTGGTGTTAGGAGTTTCACCATCTGTGCGAGGTGATTTAGATTTGTGGGAAAAGAGATAGAAATATTGCCTTCTGTATGTTAGGCATTTACGTGAGAAGTGATTAGAGAGTGGTGAAAGGAAAGTTTGTCTCTTGTGTACGAAACAGTCTGGGCAACTGCAGAGTTGTCTGAACACTACTTAGAATACTAGAAACTTGACTTTATCTTTGTGTATTCTTTCTGGAGTTTATAGTGGAAACTTTGAAACTGGTCAAGGCCCCGCTAATGTAGAGTATCTTTAATATCTGAACAGCGAGACCATATTTTGCGTATTTAATTTCTCTGCAAGTTATTTTTGTGTGTTTTATAAGACAGTTTGTCAAGCTTACAATCTCACCAAGACCATTAATGTGTTCTCTTAGAGCCATGATATCTCCATATTAGTTGTTAATAAAGTTCCCCACTAATAAAGGTATAAAGGAGCATGGAGATCTATAGGTGGTTAGGTAATGTTATTTGACCTCCATAAATATTGGTAGAAGTTATATTATTCATAACATCGACTATAAGAATTGAGAAAGAAGTAAAGAGGGGAGCTCGTAAGAGATATAATTGAGTTCAATATAGGATGATCCAACAAGGATAAACTAATAAAGGCAGGGGTTAAAATTGAAAGAGCACCTTTGAAATCATTATTATACTAATATGCATAGATCTTTTTTTAAAGGCTTCAAGATATAAGGGGAACATATCTAGAAGTGTCAGTGCATAAATTGAATGTTGGTCTTAGTGTAGGCGTAAAAGGTAAAAAGAAAAGCAAAAATACTCTTAACAAACATATGACTCTTGAAAAGGAAGTATATAAGTTACTGATGGGTAGTTTTATTAGTGCATTTCAGTATTCTGAGTAGTTGGCCGACTTGGTAATGGTCAAAATATTAAGTGGAAAATGGCATAATTGTGTGGACTTTACATAGCTGGGTAGAACTTACTTAAAAATATTTATCCTTAACCTAAAATAGATTAGCTAGTGGAAGCAATGCTGGTTATGAGTGGCTAAGTTTTACTAATGCATACTTAAGATATAGTTAAATTCCTAAATATATGTTGGACATAGAGAATACCCTTTTTTTTCTACACTTAATGGCATTTATTGTTACTGAATGATGTCGTTTGAATTGAAAAACACTAAGGTAATATGCCAAAAATTAGATAATAAGGTGTTTAAGCCTCTGTTATGTGAGGGTATGGAGGCATATGTTAATGATATGACAGTTAAGACTAAGAGCAGTTGAAGCCATGTTACAGACTTGAGAAATTTCTTTGAGATGATGTAAAAATTTGGGATGAAGCTTAACCCTCAAAAGTGTGTATTTGATGTATTAGCTAGAAAGTTTTGAGATTTCACTATAAGAAAATTACAAATTATCAATGGAACATTACCGACGGACCAAATTCTATAGTAAATTAATGACAAAAATTGAGTTATGTCAGTAAACTTAGGCAAAATTGTATTTTGCGATGCAAAAATTTTGTCAGTAAATATGGAGGGAATTTATCTGCGCAAATTTTCTAATAGAATTTAGTGGCGGAATAGTGAAGTTCATTGTAAAAATAGGCGAAAATGGTTGGCGACAAGAATCAGCGTCTAGGTTTACCGATGGAAGAAATGCTCGTCGATGATATACTGAAAAAAATATCATTCCGTCGATAAATGCAAACGACATTGTTTACATTTAAAGTTAATTGACATTGTTTCATTTGGGAAGAAAATAAACACCTAAACCCCCCTCCCCCTCTATCGTTAATTTTTGTTTTTCTCTTCTTCTCCATTGGTCCTCTACTGCGCAAGTTGTCTTCTTCCATCTACTCATCTTCTTTCATTCTTCTACCAACTGCTTCCATTGTCTTAGGTTTTCCATCTCTAGGTTAGTTGTCCATTTACAGCCCTTGACTTAATTGTTTTGTCTTCAATTTTTCATGTGAATCGTTGTATGTTCAATGTGTTGGTGTTTTGTGGATTGAGTTTTGAAGGGTATTTAGGTGGTTAATGGTCATTGTTTGTTGTTGTGTAGTTATGTTAGTGAATAATGGAAGAAGACAATAGTTTTGAAACAAAGTAGGGATGAATTTCAATAGGGTACCAAGAGTTCGATGAAAGTTCCGTAAGAGGACTCTAACATTCTATATAATGTGGAATGTTTCTTTTAGTGGTTCATTAGTTTATAGAATGATTTTATATCATTTAGTGGTTCATTAGTTGCTGTTGCCATAATCAAAAGCAATTTTAGAATGATTTTAAAGAAAAATCTCTTAAAGTTTCCTCAACTTAGAATCATTTAGTGGTTCATTTATTTCCTCAAGTTTGT
This sequence comes from Erythroxylum pedicellare, assembly GCA_027563575.1. NCBI lineage: Eukaryota > Viridiplantae > Streptophyta > Magnoliopsida > Malpighiales > Erythroxylaceae > Erythroxylum > Erythroxylum pedicellare. The sequence continues at coordinate 40,317,153 of JAOQMP010000209.1, read as the reverse complement.
TCTTCACTTCCTTATCATTCACATTGTTGTCACTGGTTACACCCATTACCATTGTCCCATACTAACACCAACTTCTCTCTCATTATTTAAGAGTTTGTGTTTATGACCTTATATTTTTAATCTCTTAAGTCTCACCCAAACTTAATTATACGATTGAGTTTAAGTTTTGAGGTAATCATTTTCTTTCTTAGGAAATTACTTTAAGATATGTAATACTTTAGGCAATTTATACATATGGTTAAGTGCATCATGATTTTAAAAAAGAAATGGTTGATTAACATGAACTTCTTATTGAATAAAATATTTAAAATGTACGTTTATAGTTTTCACTTCTCCCAAATTGATGTAATTTTTGATTTATAGTAATAAAACAACTTATATCACTAAGGGCTTCTTCCATAGTCCTAGGTTCAATTTGAAAAATAAAAACAAGAAGTGATATATTTCTAGAATAAGATTTGGTAATTACCTCTTATTAAACATCGTTTTGATAAAGAAAACACACGCAAGAGGGGGGTGAATTGTGTGTGAAAAAAAAATTGCAACTTCTTTCAATTCATATAATAAACAAATCCTAGTCAAAGAAAAAAAATAGTAGGAGTCTGTCAGATGATAAAGCCTTTTAAACGACAAGAGCCTGTCAGGCGATACGAACCTTTAATGGGATAGGGCCCTGCTTAAATGAAAGGAGCCTATTAAATGATAAATTCTGTTAAAATAAAATCACCTGTTAAAACTGAAAGGAACCTTTTGTAAGTTGAAAGCAGAAGGAGCCTCTTGTTAAAAAGAACACATACACAATATAATATAGAAATTTAAAAGTTAAAGAGAGAGAGAAGAAGGATGCGATCAATTTATACTAGTTCGGCTTATAACCTAAGCCTACGTCTAGTCCCTAAGTATCCAACTTGAGTGTTTCATTGTAAAAATTCAAAGCTTTGCAAACTTCTGTATCGTTTAGTTCATCTTCACAGTTGCATTGGCTCTTCCTTAAATAGGCATTTCTTTCAACTAGTCGTTGCTTCACTTGCATCCTTAGTCAACTGGATGGATTTAGATCTAAATAACTTTGATGTCATCTTTGCCAAAAAGTCTTCTAGTAATCACGGGGCTAATATATGACCTTCATAATTAGTAGGATCCTTTCGGATAAATCATTCTTAACAAGGTAAGTTTATAATGAAGGTTCCTGTAAGAAAGAAAGCATATTTCTTATGATTTTATTTCCTTTTGAGAATTAGACCATTAATTGTACAAAGAAATAAATCCAATTTGAATTTTAAAATATTATATAGTTATCATCAAAATCGTTAATCATAAACTTTGAGCTAACATGTTTATCATTTAATTTAGAGGATGACCTTCCTATGTTTCTAATCCATTATAAGTATCTCATCCTTCTTATCTCCCTAACTTGATTAAACTGCCAGCTCTTGCAAGGTGCCTTGGTGATCATTTTTGTTCTCTTTAGGGGTTAATTTCTTTAATTCCTTAGTTAGATATGTCATCCTCTTCAAGACTTTTCTTATAGGCAAGAGGTTTAGATTCATCAAAACAATATGTATATAATTTAATAATAAGAGTTTTCCTATTAAACATTTTATATGCTCTGCTAATTAATAATAACTAAAACAAAATTCTTCCATCCATAATTCTAAATAAAAATTTTCAGATCTTTAATGTTCAAAATATGATTAGGACTTTGGTATCTAAAGGATGATATTCAAATATGGATTATGTTAGGAGCCTTTTAGATAGGAAGATCACATCTGAAACTTTTCAATTTATAAGCAATGCGTTAGTATTATAATTTTGTAAGAAACAAAATTTAGTTGCTCCATCAATTGTGGAAGTTGAATATATGGCAGCTAGAAGTTAATATATATAAAGTATATGGTTTAGACAACAACTTAGGGACTACGTTATGGTCTTTACAAACATAACCATAAGAAGTGATAACACTATTGTCATATACCTCACAAAGAACCTGATGCAGCCTAAGAGATAGCCTGCGCATATCTAGACAAATTTGACAAAATACGGTGGTAATTATGTTGAATTTCTTTACTCTATTTCCTGGAATTTGTGTTGAATCAATAGGTAAATAATGTTGTTACTAGTATTAGTGATTCGAATCAACAGTAATTTTAAGATTTTTCCCTTTTAGGTAATTTTTAGGGTTTGACTATTTAAGTCCCCCAAACTATGTATTTCATAGTTTTGATGAATAATAAACCCTGACGACTGTATGCCTTTCTTTACCCCATTTCCTAGCATTCGTGTTGAATCAAAGGGTAAATAATGTTGATACTAGTATTTGTGATTCGAATTAACGGTATCAAGTTGTACCCTTGTTTTGCATTATTTCCCCTACGTCAGTTGGTATCAGAGCTAAGTTCGACCTCTGTGATTATGTCTCTATGAAAGACTCACCAGATAAGAGAGGTGTATGGCTGTGATGAGATTTAACAATTGGTTGCTCAAATCATAAATCGATGTATAGAGACTACAGTAGAACGTATGACGACAAGATTCAACGAGGTATTAGGAAATCTAAATATTCCTGGTTGTCGCAGGAATCCAATACCTATAGATGTTGATGAAGATCCTGACAACAGAAAGGATGATGAGTATTTCGATGAGCCTGTGTGAAGGCATCCTAGAGTGCGTGATGAGAGAGATCAGTGGAGATGGGAGACTAGAATGAGGATGAAAATTCCTGAGTTCTATAGCAGTCTACAACCCTAAGAGTTCTTGAATTGGTTGGATACTGTAGAGGAAATTCTAGATTTCAAAGATGTTCCTGAAAATAAACAGGTGCAATTGGTGGCTACCAAACTTTGAAATAGGGCCACAGGTTGGTGGTAGCAATTAAAATTAACCAACACAGATTGGGTAAGTCTAAAATCGTCACGTGGGAAAAGATGAAGAAACATACACGTGCCAATTTTCTACCTTACAATTTCCAGCGATTGACGTATCGAAGGTTACAGAATTTGAAACAGGGCATGAGATCAGTAGATGGATATACTACTGAGTTCTATCAACTCCTAGTCAAAAACAAAATTCAGGAGACTGAGGGACAGTTGGTTGCGAGATACATTGGATGCTGAGAATGCAAATCCAAGATACTGTCAACATGTTAGATCATATTTTTGTTTCAGCAATGCATCAGAGGCATTGATGGTGGAGAAATAGTAGCGACACACAATTCTGGTATTGCAGGAAGTGCTAGCGGTGGTGGTGCTAGTAACAGTGGCATCAGTGGAAGTGGTGGTAATCGTGCAGGCGTAATGGTTTTATTAATAATCCATGGCAATTTGATAGATGGTTTACACATAATGGTAGAGCCAATACTCATGTTTAAGGGAGTGAAAATTGTATTAGTGCCCTCTAAGGAATTTGCCAGGAATAAGTCTATGAAAGACAATGTTTCTTTGTTTTCTTAGGCCAAGTTTGAAGAAGAATTGTAGGATGTCCATAAGGCTGTTTATGACAATCTGCTAAAGGATGCCAGTAAGTACAAAGAGGCTATGAATAAGAAGAGACGACATGTTAAGTTTGAAGTGGGTGACTTTGTGTGGGAAATTCTGATCAAATATCACTTTTCTGTTTGTGATTATAATACTGTTTGCTCGAAAGATTGTTCCTGTAGAGATGAACAAGAAAATCAATCCTAATGCTTACTGTCTAAAGTTTCCAAGTCATATTCATACAACTGATGTGTTCAATATGAAGCATTTGATTCCCTTTTCTAGTGATTCATCAAATGATGACAATTCGAGGGCGAATTATGTCCACTATGGGGAGAATGATATAGTCCAAGAGATAGCATGCACATATCTGGACAAATTTGACAAAATGTGGTTATAATTTTTTTGACTTTAAAAAAGTCAAATTTTTGGGTTTTCGGAATCAGTTTCTCATTTTTGCTATTTTTTGAACCTTTTTGATTTGTCATAACTTTTAGTAGGAATGTCTATTTTCAGTACTACTCAATGCTTTTTTCATATTTTTTGTCTATTTTCATAATCGGGATATTTTAGTTTTTGTCCTTTTTGGTAATTTTTAGGGTTTGACTATTTAAGTCCCCCAAACTATGTATTTCGTAGTTTTGGTGAATAATAAACCCTTATAGCTATGTGCCTTTCTTTACCCTGTTTCTTCGCATTCGTGTTGAATCAACGGATAAATAATGTTGTTATCAGTATTCGTGATTTGAATCAGCGGTATCAAGTTGTACCCTTGTTTTGCATTATTTCCGTTGCATCAGAACCCCATTGAACACTCTAGAACAAAGTGCATAGAAATTAAATATCTTTTCATTAGAGATTATATGTGAGATAGGGATATTGAGTTAGAATTTATGGATACACAATATCAATTGGCAGATACCTTCACTAAACCTATGAGTTGTTGGATCGGAAAATAAAATATGCAAGATTTAGTTAAACGGCAGATTTCAAAACTTTTTTAGAAATCATAACACAACCATTAAACCATTTAATGATACAATCATTACTCCATTTAATGATAATAATGCATGATAAATACCATCTTTAATTAGCAATTTAATGCTAAATGTGAAGCTGTACATTCAACCATTAAAAACCAAAATTCCCTTTCATTTGTTTAAGAATTTTGTTTTAATATAATTAATCTAATTAATTAAATTAAACCAAAGTGTAGCCCATTTATAAATGTTCATTTGTGCTTCTAATTAACCATTAATTAGTGTAAGCTTACATTCAATCATGGGCTTTAAAACCTCCATTTACATTTCTTACTTTGCTTGATAACCTTCCTTAAAGTCAAGTGGGAATCTTATTGGACTTAGATAATTCAAGCTCCAATAAGCCCAGAATTAATTTAATCTTATTATAATGAATTCTAGCTTATTAGCTAAATGTCATTCCACTAAAGACAATTAGTTGAATTCTTAAATTGCTAAATATTATGAGAAAACATATTTCAAATAATATGTCCAATTGCAAAACCTATTATAAACCTTATTATAATCATCCGCACAATAAAGGGTAAAATTACCGTTTTGCCCTAATGTTGGTTTTGCCTTCTAAATCTCCCGTTTTACTCTTTATGGTGATTAACACACAAGATCTCATCTTGGTGTTAAGACTTGATGGATAGTTAGTCCATCAAACTCTTGGCACTAGTTTAATCATCAATCTTCATAAAACATCTAGAAGTGATCATATCACTATAAACTCTTTATTTGAGTGAATGTTCCCTGATATATGTTTTAACTAATAATTCCAACATGCAGACACTAGACTAATACTCTGTAAAAATCCATTCCAATCATATCAAGAATTATAATGAAACACATATGAGTTTACTACTCATCAAGATTGTGGTCTATAATAAGCAAATGTTAAAATGTATATTTTAAGACTAAAGTAACGACCTACTTTATTCTTGAAAACATACTTAATTCCATATTCATTTAATAGTGCCATTATAGATAGTCGACTACTATCATGATATGAAACTCATCATTCCCTTGAAGTAAACTCCTTTACCTACATAGAGATAAATCGCAACACTACAGTCTAAATCATAATCAAGCGACCAACTTAATTTTTCAACTGTGAATCCATTATTTTAGATTCTTATAATATAAATGTTTCCTATACATCTCTATGTATACGTATATTACTTACAAAAGAATCTTGGTACCTTATGACAAGATGTATAATGCTCATTAAAACCAAACTCTTTTGTTTTATTAATAATAAATATTTTTGGTACAAAACTATAAGTGAAGAAGATTAAGTTACATGTAAATACACTTGCTTTCTAGGACAATATATTTACATAACTCCAACATGAGTGAGGATAAATTTTAAATAATTAGGAAATGATTGAGCATCATTAATGGAAGTTTTATGTTATTAGAGTCTCTTTTAATACTTATAATATTCCTTGATTGACATTTCCATGAATTATTATATGTTTTAAGTTTGTTTTTTAAGTCATCAGGTTATTCTAGTTGACCAATACCTTAGTATAGTCAACCAATGTTCTCAAACATCACAAAATTACCACATCCAATAAGTTTGTTTATAGTTTTATTGCTTCTCTGGTTGACAACTTACTTACTTTGTTCAACTAATTCCATCAAATGGTTAACCAATATCCCCTTGTTTAAAAATTCCTTTATTTCTAGTAAGTCTATTAAGCGATTAGTTACATATACTAGTCAACTACTTATTTATATTAGTCAACCAATATTCTCATGTGAATATAATCTTTTTCCTCATAAATTTTTCTTCTAATGAGATATTGTTTAGTCAATTATATTAGTTGACCAATATTACTGAACATTCAACCAATGCAGTGAGTTTAATATAAATTCTCAACCTCTTTCTCATTTTTTAACCGTTGCTTCACCTCTCCTATTTAAAATAGATACTAACCATAAGCCTCTCTTTGGAAACCAATAACTTTTCTCCTCCTTCCAACTCTCAAAAGATTTTCTCCTCTCCAATCAATCATCTTAAAACACTTTTAAAGAAGTAGAAACCTAAACGACTTCTCATGTGACATCTTCCTCATATCTAATAGATCCTTTATCTTTGAAATTTCTCCTTCTTCTCTAGTGAGTCTCAGATAAAACCTTCAGACCTAAAAAACTCCCCTCCAAGATTCATCGACATTCAACGCCAATTCATCTAATTTTATTTGGAGTAAACCATATTCCCTCTACAAGGATTTTTAGAAATCTATTAATTCTTTTCTAAATTGTTGATTAATTTTCCTTATTTTTGTGCTTTTAAATATGTTTATGTAGTCAATTTCATGACATTGATTTTATATTGAATCAAATTACAAATTAGGCAAGTTAGGGTTTTAGAATTGGGGATTTTTCAATTCCTTTCACACCTTCAATTAATCTTTCAAATTAATGGTTTATTAGTGACATTAAAGGTCAATTTAAGGTTTTCCAACTCTCAATTGCATTCGATTATATTCAATTCTGATTTTATTTGAGATTTGGACATTTTTCCTAATTAATTTTGGAAAATTATGAAACTACTCGAATTTATGCAATCTTTTGTGAAATCGATAATTTACTAATTCAATTAAGAATGTATTTGAGCATTTCCTATAACACCCTACTCCCACAAGATTCGAACCTAACATCGATGGGTGATATCCGAATCCGTGCCCCATGAGGATGGTGTGCTAGAACACTCAATTAGTCAAATCTCATTACAAAGTCTTTTTTTTCTTTTCTTTTTAAAACAATGCACACTTTTGCGGACCTTAGTTCGGTATTTAACATTAAAGCTGAGAATCACCCTTTTATATTCATATAAGCATTTAGTAGTTAATTAATACAAAATTCAAATAACAAACAATAAAGTGAGATCATCTCGGTCTACTCACAGTACGCTCCAGATTAGCATTAGCTTTAATAATCTAGAAACATTTGAATGCAGACATTTATCCTGCACATCAATATGTCAAACACATGATGCACACACATTAATAATTGCACAATTATAAGTATGCATTTATGCACAAGTGTGTATACGGAATATGTACAATGCATGTTCATGACAATCCCGGGTATCTTTTCAATTTTCACACTATATCCATATTCACATTTTATCACTCAATTACTCGTTATTTCGATTGTAGCATTATTTGCTCTAACAATTAACAATTTTTGATTCACTTTAACTTGATTCCTATTAGTCCAATCCTTTGAATCACAACTTCAATCATATGAATGTATTTATTCCTAAAAAAGCTCCTACCTTTCGTACATTGATATCAAAAATTCATTCACCAATGTTATTCTAACATTATAAGATCACACATTATCCAAACTTTCCTTTCTTCTTATAAATTTCACCAAATTTCCAAACCTTTGAGTTTATTTTCCATGATCAATTAGACAATTCAAATGAAGAAATTTGGAAACAGTTTATGCCATAAAAACTTTCCCCATTGTCTTAAGTTTCTAATGACACCAAAAACACTCAATTTGGTTTAGAAATGTGAAAGTTATACTTGAAATATTTTCGGACTACTTTTATTCAGAGACAGCACCCCATACTCAATTTTCACCCAGAAATTGAAACTCTTAGAATCCGGTTTAGAATTTGATTTCTTCATATGATTTATATCCCTATGTCTCTAGTTTACACCAAATCAAAAACCAGTCAATTTGTACAACTATAGAAGAAGATATGCTCAAAATACTGAACCATGTTTAGTGCAAGAAAACTTTGCCGCGGCGAACTCCTCCAGAGAGGAATTCTCACTACCAATTCACAAGTTTGCCGCGGAGAATTTCCAAAAGTTTGCCAGGCGAAGCCCTTCTAGTCCTCAAGTTTGTCGTGGAGAATTTCCAAAAATTTGCCGCGACGAACTCCTCTAGAAAGGAGTCCTTACTAAAATCTTTCAAGTTCGCCGCGACAAAAATACACAGACGCAAACCCAGTTTTCCACCAACTTCAGTTCATATTTTTCCCATTCACAACTTATACTAATATCACCTTTTATAATTCATTTACTCCTCATTCTTAACTCTATTTCAAATCAATATCATCCACAAACAATTCATAATATATATTTAACCATTAACCAAAAACAGAACTTATATGTTTACCCATTCAGAAACAATTTTCTGCACTCATCATTCTAGCTTCATTTAACCATACCCATGATATTTAAGGCATAACTTACTATATTTAGCTTCAAAATTCTTCAAATCACCGTGAACCCTAGCTCCTCCAACATACACACGATCATCATCTTCCAAAGGTGGAAAAGGTTGGGTCTTTTAGCAATAAGAAGGAGACCATAATTCTTGAAGAAGCAAGGTGAAATAATTGAACAAACATCAACATGATGAGGGTGAGAGTGAGGTGTCGTGAGTGAGGAAGAGAACACATGAAGAAGATGAAGAAAAGAAGAAGAAGATAGAGAAATGGAGCATGTCTCGTAAAAGACAAGAGAAAGACCCTAATTATGGGTCTTTCACTTAAGAATTTCGTGGCTTAAACAAGTGGAGTGGCAAGTGACACTTGTCACTTGCCACAAGTCACTCTCTCAAAGTCTCTTTTTTTGGACTTTTAATCTGCTAGTCCATTTTGTCTTCAATTTCTAATTCAATTGTCTCCCAATTTTCAATCGCGCTTGTCAATAAGTCTCATAGTCATTTATCAAAATTTACTTTGCCATTTGACAGTAAATTCTAATACCATTTATCATTTGTTTTACCAATTGGTATTTTTCCTAGTCCAGGAATTATCCCAATTCTTTTCAGAAAATTTCCCCAAAAACTCAAAAAATCCTAAATCAAGAATTCTAATCTCCAAATCAAATTTTCAATACAATCAAACCACAATTTCCAATAAAATCACATTTAAAAACAATTATACCCAGAAATGTCAATGAATGTATGTACAGTCATTTTGATGTGTGCAAAAATTCACTATTCACATATATGTGCATATCATGAAATGCATGAGCATGAAAAGTGTTTCCTAATTTCTCTGTAATCTCTCACATTTACAATTTTAGCCTTAAGATGGGTAACAGGATGTTACAACTCTCCCCTCCTTAAAAGAAATTTCGTTCCCGAAATTAATATTTGATTGATCAATAAGGCAGGGGTAATCTTTCCTCATATGCTCCTCCGTTTCTTATATAACCTCATCACCTAAATACTTTCTTCCAAATGACCACTATTGAAAGACTTAATAGGTCTTTCAATCACTTATTTTGTCACTCACTATTTTAATTATTTCCTTGATGAGTTTTAGATTACTAAAAAAATTTCACTTTGCAAGCCAACAATACATCTTCGTCAGATTATATCATTATTTCTTAACATATTCACATATTACATGTTATGAATCTAAGGCGTTTTTTTATCAGTAACACTAACTCATAATAATTTCTTACAGATCAATTCAAATCGGGCTTAGTTTATCCTCTTTCCTTATTTGAGCACACCTTATCTCTATTTAAGCACACCTTGACAAGGTGACACTCTCAAAAGTATTTCATCTTTTGCTTGCTATTTTGCATCCCTTTAGTGTCAATACACTCAACTCTTATGCCTATCTCACGACATTCCATAACCTCGATATTGATCCACTTAACTCATTCATCTTTCTTGAATCACTTAATTCCTATTACAGATTCATTTCACATACTAATAGTGTCTCAAATCAATTTTGACCTTTAACCATTTTTAGGTCTTCTTCATCTCAATGTAAGGACGAACAACCCTTTTAATCGAATAACACCTC
>JAOQMP010000209.1:40296220-40306761 GCA_027563575.1 Erythroxylum pedicellare | reverse complement strand
CTACCGCTTTATAAGCGGAATCATTGTTAGTAATAAACTGAACAATATTTTTCGGCCCTACTTCATTCACAACTTCAACAAATATCGTAAACAAAGTCTCAGGATTTCTAATAAGGCCAGATGCATTAATAGATTTCAAAAACATAAAGCCATTTGAAGAATAAAGCAAAAAAATTATAATAGGCTCTTGTCTCGTATTTGTCCGACCATCACACATGATTGAACATCTATAGTACCCCAATTCACTCTTCTTTCAGCCAAATAATTTCTAATTTTAGAAACAACACAACTTAAAAGCTTATCTCTAAAGTAATCAATCGAAGGACCTTTGTATCCTGAACCATAAGAGGTTATTACATCCATCATAAGTTGATAATAATAAGACTAAAAAGCACTGAATGACGAACTTATATCATACCACCATCTAGCTACTGCCATATCGACATTGTGATCCGCATCTCTTAATGGCATTGCACTACGAATTGAAGGTTGAGCTCTAAAAGTTATTTGTGGTGTAAAGAAACTAGTCACCTGCCTTCTTCTCTTTCTCACATCCTATTTTCTTGAATCTGAGATAGAAAACTACCAGTACTACTACCACTACTATCACTACCACTTCCACCTTCTTTATTTCCAAAATTACAATGGAAATTAAAAAACGAATTTTCACTACCAATTTCAAAATCCAACCTTTCCTTCATATCTCTCTCATATTGATATTCATCAAGCAGTGTTTTCATCTGCCACTTTACATTATGACTTACTTTTTTATAGGATTCCACATCTCCTTTAACCCTAGTTAAATTTTTTTCATCGGGTGATTACAACTAAATGCTTATTAATAGATTGAAAATATTTCATAAAAAGTCGAATTAAAATATGACTCTCATGGATGGTTTAAAAATTCATTTATAAAAAATCTTGTCCATCTTCTTATTTTTTATATATATGTAAGTGAGTATGAAATGCATTTTGAACATCAGATGGTAGACTAGAAAGGGTAGAAAACTTTTCATTCCTAATTTGATTTGGAATTATTTATTAAAAAAATCTCTTCCTTTCTAATATGATTTGAGATTATTTATTAGATGAAAGTGAATATTTTAATTACGTTAAGTTTTTTGAAATCTATAAAAAAGTATTTTAAAACCGAATAAATTATACACAACCAAAATTTTTCGTATAAAATTCTACCAACTTTCACTCTAAAGGCTTGTCTTGTGAATTGGTTATAGAGGCTTTAAATAATGACTAGTTACAGGAGTTTCATTACATGAACTTACAAGCCACAAATATAAACTAAATCTCCACTTTTCCATCCTTTATAATTACGTCTAATATTGTGACTTTAATAGCATAGATAAATTGCAAATTTTGGACGAAGAGAATATTCAAGTCACAAATAATGAACAAAGGGGCCAACTCCATCGTCCAATAAATAACAGATAACATATCATATCCTCTAGCCAATGCAGATTTTCAAATGGAGAGCTTCCTAATCGATGCAGATGCCCCTTTAACGTATACCCCATATCCATGGCTTCTTGACTCGTACAAAGATTGTTGTCAAGTCAATACATAGCTGGTGAAATGTATGGCGTGGATATGGGGTATACGTTAAAGGGGCATATGTACAAAGATTGTTGTCAAGTCTTCTCTACTCACAAACATGATTTTCCATATACCTTTTCCCAGGCACTCAGATAGTTAAATCCAAAACTCGAACCAAGTCAAAGCCCAAATTAGAATAGCCTGAATAGAATTCTGAGCCAATATCTTCGTACACAATCCTAAACCAGTAAACCAGTGGAGTAAACCGTTACAAATCCACACTCCACCAACTTCTCCACTAAAGTCTCGACCTTCCCACTCTATGGGAAAAAACAAAACCCCTCCAACAAAGTTCATTGCAACTCTTGAGCTAACACATGAAACAAAAAGCTCTTTTGAGTAATCTGATCCTTCTGCCCTCTGAATAGTCTTGGGTATATTTCTAAGTCATCATCTGACCAATCTACTGATGTTCCTAAACCATCTTCCGATTCGTCAAAACAGTTAGCTGATCTTTTAGATCTAGCTTAAGTTATGATGACTATGCTTGAACCTGCTGAAACTGAACCATATGTAAGTGATGCAGACTCTATAGGTACTGAGCCATTCAGACCTATAGCACAACTAGAACAACTAGCACCACCTCCACAAACTAAACTAACTTCTAGTCCTTATTTACGTTTGACGATCTTCTTCCTAAGAAATGGAGGGATAGATTTCATGAATTCGATGCATAAGTAGAACTACAAATGACTCACCCAAATCATCCTTTATAGGAGATCTTGTCCAAGTTAACTTCTCGATTCATTGGTACTTTGCGTGAATGGTGGCAAAGTATAAACGATTATCGCAGGCTGCAGTATATACAAGTCATTATAGCAAGAGCTCTTCTTGGCATAATCCATAAGGAATTCATTGGTGACTTCTAGTTGATAGACAAACAAATCTGTCAAGAATATTTTGCAATGAAATGTTCGCTTGATAAGCATGATCTTCAAAAACATTTTCAAAGAATGATGGAAAAGGACTATCTTCTCAATGGATGGAACGATGTTAATCTACTTTATACTTTTATTTCATCTCTTCTAGATGAATTGCAACCAAAACTTTAGAGGACCATTGTAGCTCTACAAAGGGACATGACTTATATCTCTATTAGAGAAATTTACCAATTTGCTTTAGCTTCTTTGGACAAGTTATGTGATCAACATGCTTTGTTTTAAAACATTGTGAAAGGTGGTCCAATTCTCAAAAAGGCTTGCAAGAAGCCTTATCTTTAAATCAAGTGCAAAGATAAGAACAACTGTGATTGTAACAACAAGAAGAAATCTCATCACAGACTAGTCTACTATTGACGAAAGTTTCATAGACTGATGGAAGAATATAAACCTTTCAGGAAAACATACATAAGAAAGGATGGAACAAAAAGACTTCAAGAAGAAATCTTCTCGATCTCAAAAAGATGATAGATGTTTTCTCTGTGGACAACAAGGGCACTTTGCACGCACCTATCCTCATCAAAGCAAGAAGGATATCAAGTTATTAGAACAGATACAATCTATTTAGCCTATTCATTCTTCCAATGACTTTGAAGATCTAATTGAGGAACAGACATGTGAAGACGAAGATACTAAGTTTGTTGTCTCTATTAGTTCCTCTAAAGATGAATCCTCTGACCCTTTGTGTCTTTAGAGGATGATTCACTATAAATGCTACATCAGATCTGTATGAAATTGGATCGTAATCTAGTTCAACATCCGTATGTCCCGATCCAACTATTAAGACAAGACAGATATGATAAACCCATCAAAGCTATTGGGTTTACTGGATCCAGCTGTACGATTACGAAGCCCAACATTCTACCTTCTGAAGCATGGAATTCTCATGATGAGTATTTTACTACTGCAGATGGCAACTCATTCAAGATCGGGCTTATTACCAAAAGAAGAATCGGTATACGATTCTTTCTACAATGCACAATGTGGACTAAAGTACTTGGCAACAATCTACTAAGCCTATATATTCTGATTGGCATGGATGTGTACAGTAAGGCCTCACCTTTACAAATCCTACCCACATGCCTCAAGTATTGATCATTTTATAGTCCCTACATTGAAGTTAAAAACATGTTTGAACTTACTCAAGTTCCTACACATTATACATCATTGTGAGGTAAACTATTGGAATATTGTCCTGAATCATATGCATAGTTTTCTTACCCTAATTCTCTGTGGGAAAATGTTGAATTTTTCATAAGTCCACCATTTAAGAAGAATGAGGATATCAATCCTACTAAAGTCACACATTCAGGGATGAACCTTGATAATCTTAATCTTGCACAAAATGAGTGTTTTATTCTCCTCGACGAGGATTAATTGAGCCCACAAAGTCAGATTGGGCTTACTACGCATTTTATGTGAACAAATGCTCAGAGCAGAAACGCGGTAAAAAGAGATCGGTGATTGATTACAAGCCTCTGAATGCATTCCTACAAGATGATAAGTTTTCTCTTCCCAAAATCAGTACTCAAGTACTATTTCTTAAAAAAACTATTATCTTTTCAAAGTTTGATTTGAAAACAGGGTTTTGGCAATTGGGTATTGACCCAAAAGAGCGGTACAAGACTACATTTTGCATTCCTAATGCACAATACCAATGGACTGTTATGTCATTTGGACTTAAAGTCGCTCCATCACAGTTTCAAAGAGCCATGACCAAGATTTATGAGCCTATCCTTTACAATGCAGTCATTTATATAGATGATATTCTACTGTACTCAAAGACCCATGAGAAACATCAGGCCCTAATTAAAAAATTATTGGATCTTACTACACAATATGGAATCATGTTTTCGGCCTCCAAAAGTATGATTGGTACAATAAATATTTAATTTCTAGGTATGCATTTAAAAAATGGATTCTACGAGCCTGGTCCACATATTCCATAGGAGTTGTTACATTTTTCTAATGATAATCTCACTGTGAAGTAGATTTAACAATTCCTCGGGATTGTTAACTACATCCGTGAGTTCATACCACACGTGGCAGCTTATACTTAATGCTTATCCAAGTTATTGAAAAAGAGTTCACCACCTTGGACTCTGGAACAAACTAGGGTCGTCCAACATTTAAAGCACATATGTCAAAATCCTCCACCTTTAAAGATTCTAAATACGGGACAATGCATTCTACAGATATATGCTAGTGACAATTATTGGGGTGCTGTGCTTATTAAAGAACTCAATGGCAAAAGACACTATTGTGGTCATGCAAGTGGACAATTCAGACAATCTGAATACCATTACCACATTAGTTACAAGGAGATTCTTGCTGTAAAACGAGGCATTGAAAAATTTTCTTTCCACCTCACTTCTTATCACTTTGTCATTGAAATGGATAAAACATCATTTCCTAAGATTCTTGATCAACCTAAGAACAAAATTCCTAACATTCAATTACTTTGTTGGGAGGAACAATTTTCCCATTATAAATTCACCATTTGTCATATAAAAGGTCACCACAATATCCTTGTTGATTTTCTCTAGATCTACTAAACCTATCTTGTTTTTCTTAGCCTCACTTCTAAATTTGATCCCTATCTTCTTCATTATGGAGTTTCCTCAGTTAATGGTAGAATTACATTCTTTCTTAGACTAATTAAATTAGTATCCTCAACCTTCTCCATCCAACATTTGTACCTCTCTTGGTCCCTATTTTGGAGAAACTATTGCTTTGGAACCAATCATTATTCTTTCAACGAAGCATTGAATGTCTATTAACAACCTTAATGTGATCAATATTAGAGATGGTGAAGTTCTTTGTCCCACCTATAAAGCATCTATAGAATCAAGTCTACCATCTAGACAATTAGAATGCCCACTTCTGTTCTTGGCCTATGGCCCTCTACTTGGACGCAACCTAATATTGATCAACTCCTTGACCAACTTGATGAAGACATAGCATTACTAGACGATTCTAACTACGACAATGATCTCACTTTATTGCTTTAAAGTGGGACTCTTCTTTTTAGGTGTCTACTTTTTACTCTTTTGATAAAGAAGAATCTTTGTGGCCCATAACTACTGTTTAAGATTCCTTCTTATCTATGTTTATATTACAAAAAGTGGTTTGCTTTTTCAAAGTTACTTTGTTAAATATGTGATAATTGTACTTAAAGTAGCTTTCTTTTTTAAAGATGTGATGAGTATGTCTCTTGGTTTTATTACCTTTGTACCCTTGTCTTGCCTATAAAAGTAAGGTTCCTCCTTCGTTGTAAGGGAGGAGATTACTCTTAGATTTGATTTGAAGAAGTTCTTTAATGAAAGCTTTATAATGTTTCTATTATATGGCTTCTCTCTAAGTTCTCCCTCTCCTAAAAGCTTAAGTATTGAGTGATGTTACTAGCTGTCATTATACAAAGAAAAGTATGCTTTACACTCGCTTATTTTGATAATCTTGTGTATCAGCAAGTCTAAGACAGTATATGACTGCATAAAACAATTCTGTTATGAGATTAGAGTTTAACAAGGAAAGAGTATAGATATTGTTACGACTATTGTTTCTTAGGGGAAAAGGTTGTGAGAGTGTAAAGTTCCTAAGAGGAAAGCTTAGAGAGTTATGCTCGTGAAGAGAAAGGACTTGTGTCTCAGCTATTATACTTGGAACTTACCGATAGTCACAGTATTCTCGTGTTGTTCCATAATAGTCTACTAGATTGCAGTGATTTACAATCCGACGTGGTTAGTCGATGGTCCTTTCAAAGGTGTTGTTTTAGTCCCGTTGTCTGTGTTAATTTCCTTGTGTACCCTTCGGAATCCCTGGTTAAATAAGTAAGGTTCGAAGTACTTCTTTCACAAGTTATGACTTTTGGGATCAGTGGTATTAGAGCCCTAGGTTACAACCTAGTGACTTGTCCCATGTCGTGAGTTCGATTCCCTGAACCTTAACAGGAATCACTCATAGGTTATTTCGCCAGAGTTGGCAAATGGAGCATGGTGAAATATGGGATGAGTGTCATTAACTCGTGGGGGAAGTGCCATTGACTTGACAACAATCTTTGAACGAGTCAAGAAGCTATTATTTATGCATTCATACACTGTAAAAAGAAGGACGTTGGACTTTTTAAAGTACATTTTTTATGTTTATAAAATAATATTTTTAAACTTTTCATATTTTCTTCTAAATTATATGATGTATTAATATTCTTATATAAATATTATTTGCAATCTCTGAAAAAAATGAAAATTTTATATTATACAAAAAAATTAAAAATTTTCATTTTCGTAATCATCATCATAATATTTATTATTGATAATTTGTACAACCAATTTCCATAAATTATGTAATTGACATGATAGTAATCTTTTTATGAGCTAAAATATTTCCGTGTTGTTCCACAATAGTTTACTAAACTTTACTGTGATCTATAATCCAACTTAGTTAATCGATAGTTTTCTTAAAGATGTTGTTTTAGTCCTGTTATCTGTGTTGCTTTTCCTATGTGCCCTTCAGAGTTTGTGATTGAATAAGTAAGTTTCGAAATACTTCTCCCTTAAGTTATAGTTTTTGGGATCAGTCGTATCATAATCCCAAGTTACGGCCTGGTAATTTGCTCCCACGTCGTGAATTCGACTTCCCGGACATTAATGAGAGTCACTCATATGCCAAAGTTGACAAACGAAGCATGGAGAATTAAGTAGGTTTCAAAGTAATTCCCCCGTAAGCTACGTGACCGTTAACTTGACAACGATCTTTGTACGAGTCAAGAAGCTGTTATTTATAGCTTGTGGGGGAAGTGCCATTGACTTGATAACAATCTATGTACGAGTCAAGAAGCTATTATTTATGCATTCATACACTGTAACAAGAAGGACGTTGAACTTTTTAAAGTAGGCTTTTTATGTTTATAAAATAATATTTTAAACTTTTCATATTTTCCTCTAAATTATACAATGTATTAATAATCTTATATCAATATTATATGCAATTTCTGAAAAAAAGAAAATTTTATATTATACGAAAGAATTAAAATTTGTCGTTTTCGTAGTATAATATTTATTATTGATAATTTGTACAACCAATTTCCATAAATTATGTAATTGACATGATAGTAATCTTTTTACGAGTCAAGTCAAGAAGAAGAAGACAATTGAGAGGAGTAGACCTGCTGGTTGACATGGAATGTCATGTTGGATATTGTTACTTTTTTTAATTTCTTACAGTAATCGATTTCTTACTTCTCAATGTGAAATTTTTTGCCCTTTTTGTATATAGAGCTGATTGGAGAAGCAAAATTTTTAGCTTGTGTCACACACTACCTTCGTAAGAACAACATGGAAACTCAATTGTCTTGTATCTTCTTCCGTATAAACCCTTCAAATTATGGACTTCTCTCCATATTACTCTTTTCTTTAACCATCCCTCACAAAGTCCAAACAAGCATGGAAAACACCAGTTTCTTCTTCACGGAATTTAGCAAAGATATGGCAGAACTACAATTGGAGGCAGATTCTTATTTTCGAGAAGGAAACGTCGTTGATCTAACAAGATATGATGTGAGTCAGAATGTGAGCGTTGGTCGACTTACATATCGCCAACCATTGCACCTTTGGGACAGGGTCTCGGAAAATCTTGCTGATTTCAGCACTCATTTCTCCTTCAGTATCAACTCTGAGGGCAATCGCTACAGAGCCCATGGATTTGCATTTTTCCTCGCTCCAAACGGTTCCCAAATTCCTCCGGACTCAGGAAGCGGATATCTCGCACTTTTTTCAGATTCTTCATCAACTAATAAGTTTGTTGCAGTAGAGTTTGACACACACTATGATAATTGGGACCCAATAGATATGCCAACCCACGTAGGTATCGATCTGAACTCGATGAGTTCTGTTAATACCACGAATTGGTCTCACAATGACATTTATAATGGAGGAAGAGCTGATGCTTGGATTGTTTATAATTCTTCTACAAAAATTTTAAGCGTTCATCTGACTAGTGGTGATGAGCGCAGTTACATAAAGCTCTATACCTATGAAATTCGGTGCACAGTTGATTTAAGAAAGATGTTGCCCGAATGGGTTACGGTCGGCTTCTCAGCAGCCACCGTCCCAGATTTATTCGAGCGCCATACAATTCACTCGTGGGATTTGACCTTAAACTTGCAACTTCCAGATGATGTAACAAACCAGACTACTTCTCCTGTCCAAGCTATGACCACAAAGAGAGAGAGAAGATCTTGGTTGTGGGCTATACCTGTTATTTGCGGTATACCGCTCTTAGTATCGGGTTTCGTTTGGTTCCTCTGTTGGATGAACCGTCGAAAAAGAAAAGATGGGTTTGTAGTTACAGACCATAAATTACAAAATGAGGCAGGCGCCAGAAGTTTCTCGTACGAGGAATTGCTTATTGCAACCAGCAACTTCGCTGATGCTCGACTGCTTGGCAGAGGCGGGTTCGGATTTGTATATGAAGGCCTCCTGCAGGATACGAATTCCAAAATAGCTGTCAAGAAGATTGGTTCAGAGTCCGCGCATTTCACAGCGGAAGAAGAAGTGAGAACAATTAGCCGATTACGGCATAGAAATTTGGTTCAACTCATCGGTTGGTGTCGAGAAAGGCAAGAACTCCTCATTGTTTACGAGTTCATGCCTAACAGAAGCTTGGATTTCCATCTCTTCAGTAAGAGATGTATGCTGACGTGGGAGACCAGGTATGGCATAGTCTTAGGCGTCGCCACCGCACTCCATTACCTGCAAGAACTGTGCGACCAATGTGTTCTACATCGCGATGTTAAATCAAGCAACGTGTTGTTGGACTCCGATTTCAGTGCCAAGCTTGGTGACTTTGGCCTTGCCAGGCTTGTGAATCACGATCACAGTTCCTATACCACAAAATTACTGGTTGGCACAGAAGGATATGTAGCTCCAGAGTATGTTGAGAGTGGCAGGGCTAGTAAAGAATCAGATGTATACAGCTTTGGTATAGTTGCTTTAGAAATAGCTTCTGGTAAGCGCGCTATTTTCAATGATGGTGTGAAGACTGGGAAGTTATTGGTGGAATGGGTTTGGGAGCAATATGGAAGAGGAAAAGTTATCGCAGCTGCTGATCCACGACTGAACCAAAATGTTGTAGTGGAAGACATCGTAAGATTACTTGTAGTTGGTCTTGCTTGTGCACATCCAGATTATCGTGAACGTCCGTCAATTGGAGAAGTTATTGACATGCTCAAAACTAAAGCTGAGCTGCCATGTTTGCCATTAGAAATGCCAGAGTTAACAAACATGTTCGTTTCCCGTGATAATACGGCTCCTTGTTTTGAGTCTGAAATATCTCGAGGAAGTAGTAAGCATGAGAAAGGACAAATCCAGCTTTCAGGCACTAGTTCCGGCACCATCGCTGAGAAAGGACAAATCCAGCTTTCAGGCACTAGTTCCGGCACCATCGCTGAGAACTGAACCCTTCAACTATTCGTAGTACGTAAAGTGCACTTGCAATGTTTGCTGTGAGATGTGATAAATAGTAGTGAATGGTGTTGTCAAATTTGTTTTGAGCTTATCTATCGTTGTATATTCCAGGAATAATAATGTTAATTGTGGAATCATATTCAGTATTGGGGTATGTCTAATTCCAACTGGATTTTGCTTAAAACGAGTTCAAAAAGCTTCCATAACTCGCAAATGCTCACTAAATTTTGATTTGTTTTTCACACACGTACTTATTAAGATAAATTCCAAAGCCTCCCAAACTTAATTAGATTTTGAATAAGAGCTTAGAACTCCGTGACCAACTTATTTATTTAATTTGAACTAAGTACAAAACTTGAAACTTCACTCTCCACGATATGGTCCGACCTCTAGTAGAAAGGCTGGAACCCATACCATATGTAACTTGACCACTTGAACTAGATTAAACTCACTCATATTTCATGATATCTATACCCAACACCTTAAGATGAGATCTCAACCATTCGACATTTTTTTATATAAAAGAAAG
>JAOQMP010000209.1:40272328-40294869 GCA_027563575.1 Erythroxylum pedicellare | reverse complement strand
TGATAAGAAAATTTAGTAAAAAATATTTCTTCTTAAAAAAATAACTCAGAAGAGTCCTCTTAAATTTGGAAAGGAACTTGCACAAAACTTCAATAGATTCCTGTTAATAAAATAAAGATTACTAAACAAAAATATCATGTTTAAGTTGCAAAAAAGAGGAGCCTATTAAAAAAGGCCTATTAAAAAGACAAGTGCCTGCTAAAATAGAAACGTTATTGAAAACAGTTTAAAATAGAAGGCACCTGTTACAATTAAGTTTGTTCCACGTGAAAATAGAAGGGGCCTCTTGCTGAGATATACATACACACTATATAATGCGGAAAAATTAAAGAGTTTAGAGAGAAGAAGGACACAGCAATTTATACTAGTTCGATGTACAACTCAAACCTACATCCAGTCTCCAAGTTTTCAACTTGAGTGTTTCACTATAATAAACCGAGTATTAACTTTGATGAGCCTCACGAGTACATATTTTATAAAGTTCTCCAACCTTTCAACACACATGAAGTGTATAACAAGCTTCTTAAAAGCTTACAAAAGAGATAATAACAAATTTAAACAATTTTTCTCTCTCACTAGAGTGATCTCACTTTCTAAAGCTCAATGAAAATGTGGTAACTCTCAAGAATAAGAATTTCGGCTTAATGAAGTTGTAGCTTTGCATATTTCTCAAAGTAAAATCGTAGCTTTGTATGATTTGTATTCTTCTTTCTGTTATGAAAAATTCTCTTTCTTCTTCTTGAGTTATTGTTCTTCTTAAATAGGTATCTTTGATTTATCCATTGCTTCTCTTACTTATTTGATCAATTGGATTGAATTTTGGTTTTAATGTTCGCAACGTTAACTTTGCTTAAAAAAACTTCTTTCAGTGATTTGCGTGACTATGTCAACCTTCATACAATGTACGATCCTTTCAGATATGGTAGTAAGTGACAAAGGTTCCTAGAAGAAAGAAAATGTATTTCATACAATCTTATTTTCCTTTTTAAAATTAATTTGTTAGAAAATAAATCCATTTTGAATTTTGGAGTGACGTTATCATCAAAATCATTATTAAGTCTTGAGCTAACAATTTCCTCCTTTTTGATGATAACAACCATTAACAGATATATTTTCAAAATTCAAAAGAATAGAAGCAATATCAAGAGATACCTGTAGGCATTGTGAGATATTACTAATTTAAAAAGAGCCTTTCCAAGACTTTATAAGTTCCTTACTGATTAGAAGGAGCCTTTCGTTTCTTAGTAAGGAGCCTATCGTTTAAACTTTCAGAAGAATCACAAATTTATTAAGTAAATATCAAGTGCAAAGGCATTCATACAGATGTATCATCACATTAAAACAAAATATTCAAATAATATATTAGCACATTAAAAAAAAGTATTCAAATATATAACACACATGTCTGACATGAATATGTCTCCCCCTTTGTCATTATCAAAAGGGAATAAAGAAGAAAAGTAGAGAAGATGAGTAGAATGGAGCCAGAATAAAGATAAGGAGGAAATAGAAAGGAACAGGATTAATGAAGGGATTCAGAAATTCTTCGGAGCAAGATCTGCATATCAAGTATCTAATTTTGCATGCTATCAATTTGTTTCTACTGTTAATTGGTTAGAATTTTCTACAGCTGAGATTGAAGAGATTCATCTTTCGCAGGAACTGAAGTATGTTGTTCTAAAGCAGGGTCTACGTTTTCTACCACCCTTTCGGATCTTTTGTCTACCTATACATTGTTTTGCAGCTTATATCTAAATTGATAGGGAATAGATAGGTGAAACTTAACTGGTGCATACCAATTCATACTTCCAAAACGAACTCCAAAGTGGTTAAAGATTTTGGTAAGCAGCATCCCATACGATAAGCACCCAGTGGAATTCTTATGATGCCCTTTATCTTCCATAAATCTTAAAATCACTGTTGATAGATTCATTTTATTTCCTTTTAGAAGATTGTATACCCCATAGGTATCCAACAAACTACCATTTCAAATCTAATTGTCTACTCCAGGGTCCCATCTTGATTGTTTTTAGCATGCAGATAGATAGTTTTGACAACTTTAGTTAACTCTAGATCAATATCCCACTTATGACAAGGAAAACTGGATCTACCTTCAAGAGCTACTTTGAGTATTTCTCCCAAGATTTCCTCAAGTGTTAATATTTCACATTCATTTATCCATGAAGCAATGGTTAGTTTTGCATTTATTTCTACCTTTTTCATATGGGCGTAGAAGATTCTGACTAGCTCATCGCAGACATTTTCATTCAACCTTAGAAAGTTTTCCCAACCGATGGCCACAAAGAAAGGGGGAATGTTATACCTATGTTGTTAAACATCATAGGACGCAGAATCTGCCTTGCAACCACCTTTCTTTTCTTGTACTGTGACATATAACGAGCTTCTTCTTCTATTGACTTAAACAGTTTTGTTAGTATTGATAAATTTCTTTTGTGTGCTACCATCTTTGTTCTTTTTGCACCTTTTGCTTTGGTATCTATTTCTTCTTCAATCATCTCTCCTTTGTCATTTTTTTGTTTAACAGTCTCATTAGTTATAGGCGCTTTACTTCTCTTTATTTCTTCTTTTTTTTCTTTTTCTAGTTTCTTCCACTTATTTTACTTTCTTAGAACCTTTTGGTTTGGAGCTTTCTTCGCTTATCATGCAGAAATGATATAGACAGTATATGCAAACCTAGTTCTTCTCTTAATAAGCAAAAACGATCTTCATAAATAGGTTTAGTGAAAATATCAGCTACTTAATTATCAGTATTAATATACATAAGGTCAATAGTTCCTTCTAAGACATGAACTCTAGAAAATGATGCTTGACTTCTATATGCTTGGTCCTAGAATGATGTACCAGATTTTTTGAAAGATTAATATCACTAGTACTATCACATAAAATAGGAATATGATTAAGATTAAGAGACAAATCTTAGAGTTGATGTTTCATCTATAGAACTTGAGCACAACAATTGGCTGCTGCGATATATTCAGCTTCGGTTGTTAAGAGTGTTGTGCATTTTTATTTCTTACATGACCATGAAGTTAGGCACTTTATAAGAAATTGACAGTGACTGCTAGTTCTTTTCCTATAAACTTTATGACCTGCATAGTTTGCATCACAATAGCCTACCATATCAAAAGAGTCAGTTTTAGGATATAATAATCTAAAATCTATAGTTCTGAGAAGGTAGCAGAAGATCATTTTTACTACTTGTAGATGACTTTCTTTTGGATTGGATTGAAATCGAGCACAAATTCCCACACTAAGCATAATATCTAGTCTAGAACTTGTAAGATATAATAATGATCCAATTATTCCTCTATATCTTGTTTCATTTGCAGTCTTTCCTTTTTTATCTTTGTTAAGTTTTGTTCTAGTATGCATAGGAGTCCCCATCAGTTTGGAGTTTTCAAGACGATATTTCTTGATAAGTTCCTTTGTGTATTTGTCTTGACTGATGAATATTCCTTTTTCTATTTATTTAATTTGTAATCCAAGAAAGAAGGATAATTCTCCCATGATACTCATCTCAAACTCCCTCTGCATTAGAGTTGAGAATTCTTCACAGAGAGTTGAATTAGTAGCACAAAAAATTATATTATCAACACATATTTGTATTATGAGTGTATCATTTTCCTTTCTCTTGATGAAAAGAGTTTTGTCTACCTTTCCTCTTTCAAAGTTATTTTCAAGTAGAAATTACTTAATCTTTCATACTAAGTGTGAGGAGCCTGCTTTAGACCATACAGGGATTTGGATAGCTTCATCATGTAATCTGGATGCTCCTTATTTTCAAAACCTGGCAGTTGCTTAACAAGTACTTCTTAATTGATGTAGCCATTTAAGAATGCATTTTTGACATCCATTTGGAATAATTTGAAATTTCTATAGCATACAAAGGCAAGTAAAATCCTTATTGATTTATTCCAGTGTTACAACAGGCGCATAAGTCTCATCAAAATTGATGCCTTCCTATTGATTATTTCCTTGAGCTACAAGTCTAACTTTATTTCTAATCATTTTTCTATTTTTGTCCAATTTGTTTTGAAAAACCCATCGAGTTCTAATGACTGACTTGTTTTGGGGATGAGGAACTAGATTCTAGACTATGTTCTTGTCGAATTGATTTGGTTCATCATTCATCTCTAAAATCATATTTTCATCAGTAAAAGTCTTTTCAATGGTTTTGTTTTATTTGTGAAAAGAATACAACAAAGTTGTTCTTGAAAGATTATCTTGTTCTTAGGCTTTCTAAAGGATCTCCTAGAATGTATTGATCCGGGTTAAGACCCCTCTATTCTCTTGGTTTTTTTGTTATATAGGCTCCTGCTAAAGGGAAGGAGCCTACTCTATTTTGGCTTCTGATGATTTGATAACTCAGAAGGAGCTATAATTTGAGTCTCTAATGTACTTCTAGGAATTAGGGGATACTCTTCATCATTTGAATCTACTGATGTTATCGACGGTAGTGATTTGTCGAACACCACATATATTGATTCTTCTATTTTCTTTGTTCTTTTATTATAAACTCTGAATCCTTTACTAGCAATGTTGCATCCTAAGAAGATCGCTTAATCTGATCTTGCATCGAATTTTCCAAGATTGTCTTTCCCATTGTTTTGTATAAAACATTTGCAGCCAAATGCTTAAAAGTATGCAACATTTGGTTTTCTTCCTTTCTATAGTTCATACGGAGTCTTTTTTAGGACAGGTCTTATGAGACATCTATTGAGTTTGTCACATGTAGTTGACACAGCTTCTGCCCAATAACTATGAGGTAGACCATTCTTGCATAGCATTGTTCTAGTCATATCAACCAGAGTTCTGTTCTTTCTTTCTATGACTCCATTTTGCTGAGGCATCCTTGGACATGATTTACGCCATTTTTGTCACAAAATTCTTAAAACTTTATGTTGTCAAATTCTCCTCTATGATCGCTTCGAATTGAGGTAATATAGTATACTTTTTCTGTCTGAACTTTTCTACAAAACTTCTCAAACACTTCAAAAGCATCATCCTTATTTGATAGAAAGTCTACCCATGTACATTTGGAATAATCATCTACTAAAACAAAACCATACCTTTTACCAAGAAAGCTTTGAGTCCTGGTAGGACTGAATAAATCCATATGCACAAGTTCAAGTGGTTGGCTGGTAGACACAATATTTTTAGGAGGAAAGCTACTTTTGACTTGTTTACCCTTTAAATAGGCTTCATAAACTTGATTGTTATCAAACTTCAAGATAGGCAGTCCATTTATTAGCTCATTCTCGGATAGCTTTGATAAAATACTCATGTTGGCATGTCCAAGCCTTCTGTGCCAAACAAATGAATCCTTTTCCAAAGAACAAAACACTTAACATTGTGACGATATGTCTTCCATTTGAGCACAATATATGTTTTGATTTCTCATACCAACAAACACAATACTGTCATTATAAGTATCAACAATTTCACAGTGAGATGCATAGAAGACAACTTTGTAACCTTTGTCGTATAGTTGGCTTACACTCAATAGGTTATGCTTCAAACCATCAATAAAGAAAAGTTATCAATGGAGGTAATGTCAAAGTTACCAAGTTTACCAATTCTAATAACCTTTTATTTATTTTTGTCTACAAAGACAACGTTACCTCCATCTTTCCTTTCAATGTAGTTGAAGTGATATTTCTTCTTTCATTTGTCTCAAATAGTCACTATCAACTACCAATTGATTCTCCCTTGTCTCTATTTTGAAACATATCTACAAAATATATATATATATCTCATTTTAGGTACCCAAATGTTTCTGTGTCCTTTCGGGTTAGTAGTTTGACCTTTTGATCTCCAAACATATAAATGAGATGATTTTCGAAAGTTACAAATATAACTTATAGGACCATGCTTAACACAGTGGGAGTACTGAATAGAAGAATTTCAATAATTTTTACCATGTTATTTTGAGTGTATCTACTGCTGGCTTTAACAATGAGGTTCTTGTATTGTTTAACATTATTGTTTCCATTGAATCCTATTTTGGCCTTACCAAAAATGTATTTACCACTCCCAAGTAGTGAGTTGAGATTCTTTCTTTCGTTAACAAAATTTTCAAGATCTTTTTCTACATATAAGATCTTTCCAGCATCCTTCTTTCTAAAGTGACGACTTTTTCTTCTAACTGTCTTACCTTATCAATCTCATTTTTGAACAACATACTTTCCAACTTGCCTACTCTTTCTTTCGGCACTTCTTTTTCAGAGATTTGTTGCTTATAGTCAACCTCGAAGGTATATTTTTGGTCAACAAAATTTCTTTTGTAGATTCCAACGATTTAATCTTACTCTTCAAAGATGCATCATTGCTTTTGGATTTTTCAACTTATTTATAGAACTTTACCGTCATCCTTTTGTATTGATCATATAATCCATGATATGCATTTTTGAATTCATCAACCTCAATATCAGAGTCAGATTAATATACCTCATCATCTCTGCATTCATCTATGTTCATCTTCTTTAAAGCCTTCAAAGTTTTCGTCAGAACATGCTACAATCATAACTCAGTTTTTAGGCTTTCTATTATCTGTTTTATCCTTTTGAAATAGAGGACATTCAGGTCTAGTATGTCCGGGTTTCTTGCAGTTGAAACATTTAATTTGTGTATTGTTGTTGCTGATTTTTGATATAGGCCTATTGTTTTTAGCTTTCTTATTTTCTTCTCTTTTCCTTATTAACTTATTTTTGAAGAAGCATGCGTATTTTTTGACTATGAAGTTGAATTCATCATCTCCATTTATCTGTAGCTCAGTGTTGCTTTCACCACCAATTGATTCATAAATTGATTTTAGTTTCATTCCTCTTCTGTAAAAGGTTCTTTCATTTTGCTTAAGCTTTGTTTCATGAATCATTAGGTTCACTGGTAGCCAATCGAGTGAGATAGTGTCTAAGTCCTTTGCAGTCTCTACCGTTGTTAGTTTAGGTCTCCATTCCTTTAGCAGCGTTCTCAGAATCTTTGTTACAAGATCATCATTTGGATATATCTTTCCCAGATTCTTCAAGGCGGTGATGATATTGTTGAAGCGTCCAAAGAATTTGTCTCTGGTCTCACCCTGTTTCATGGTAATTGTTTCGTATTGATGTACCAAAAGACTTATTCTATATTCCTTACCTCATTTGTTCCTTCAAAGGTAACTTGGAGTTTGTCCACATTTCTTTCGCTATAGAGCAATAGGATATCTTTTCATATTCTTCTAGAGGCAACATACATATCAGGTGGTGTTTCACCTTCACATTTAGTTGTGCATTTCTCCTATCATTGTCAGTCCATGCTTCTACATTGTCAGAAATGGGGAGTGTGGCCCCAACTCTGATGGTGTGCCATATTTCGATATCTATAGATTGGAGATATATGGTCATTCTTTCTTTCCAATATGAGTAGTTGTTTCTATTAAAGAAAGGAGGCTTTGAGACGGATTGTCCTTCAAAACTTCTCAAGGTGCTTGCTATGATCTATCACATACTGTTAAATACAAATACGTGAAACCTGACTCTGATACTAAATGAAATAAAACAAACACACGCAGGAGGGGAGGTGAAATGTGTGTGTTAAGAAAATTTAGTAAAAAAATTTCTTCTTAAAAAAACTTATAAGAGTCCTCTTAAATTTGGAAAGGAACTTGCACAAAACTTCAAAAGGTTCCCGTTAATAAAATAAAGATTATGAAATGAAAATATTGTGTTCAAGTTGCAGAAAAGAGGAGCTTGTTAAGAAAGGCCTGTTAAAAAGATAGGAGCCTGCTAAAATATAAACTTTATTGAAAATAGTTTAAAATAGAAGGTTCCTGCTATAATAAAATTTGCTCCACGTGAAAACAAAACGGGCCTCTTGTTGAGATATACACATATAATATAATGCAGAAAAATTAAAGAGATTAGATAGAAGAAGGACACAACAATTTATACTGGTTTGACTTAAAACCCTAGCTTACGTCCAGTCCCTAAGTTTTCAACTTAAGTGTTTCATTATAATAAACTGAGTATTAACTTTGACGAGCCTCTCCATGCTCACGAGTACATATTTTATAAGGTTCTCTAACTTTTCAACACACGAAGTGTATAACAAGCTTCTTAAAAGCTTATAAAAGAGATAGCGAAAAATGTAAACAATTTTTCTCTCTCACTAGAGTGATTTCACTTTTTCAAGCTCAATGAAAATATGGTAACTATCAAGAATAAGAATTTCAGCTCAATAAACTTAGAACTCTGTTTATTTCTCAAAGTAAAATCATATCTTTGTATGCTCTGTATTCTTCTTTTTGTTCTGAAAAATTCTTTGTCTTCTTCTTTACTTGTTTTTCTTCTTAAATAGGTATCTTTGATTTATCCATTGCTTCTCTTACTTCTTTGATCAATTGGATTGAATTTTGGTCTTAATGTTTGCATCCTTAACTTTCCTTAGAAGAAACTTCTTTTAGTGATTTACATGACTATATCAACCTTCATACAATGTAGGATCCTTTTAGATATGGTAGTAACTGACAAAGTTTCTTACAAAAAAGGAAATGTATTTCTTACAATCTTATTTTCCTTTTGAGAACTAATCCACTAGAAAATAAATCCATTTTGAATTTTAGAGCGACGTTATCATCAAAATCATTATTAGGCCTTGAGCTAATAGAACGCTCACCCAAAATACGATCAGATAAAGTATATGCCTTTAAATTACTTTAAGGATTCCTTGGTTATCCTAAGCTCCTAGTTCTTGACTTGAGAAGAAATAAGCTCATTTATACATATCTCCATTAATCACGAACAAGTTGAAACTTTAATCACACCCTTTACAAAATTCGGTATAGAAGAAGCATTCATCAACCTTAATCCTAATAAAACTCTTGACCTTAATAGTCTGAATGCTATGTTTTACCACAAGATATAGAGATAGGTGGCAAACATGGTCTCTACTATAATACTAGAATTTTTCTTCAAAGGCAAATTGCTTAAGAAAATAAAAGATATTTATTTTCCCAATAACGAAATGCCCTAACCCTTCACACTAACATGACTTCAAACCAATTTCTTATATCAATATACTATTCAAAATTGTTTCAAGGCTGCTAACCATATGAAGATTATAGTCGATCGAAGTCAATGTGCCTTTATACATAGGAAGAATATTAGTGACAATATTTTATTAGATCAATAATTGTTCAAATTTTATTATAAAAAGTTTAGAAGCAAGAGTTGCTCAATCAAAATTGATTTCCACAAAGCCTTTAACTAAATCAATTGGAATTTCCTTTTTCATGATATAGAAGCATTCAGGTTTCTATCTCAATTTATCAATTGGATTGTTCATTATGTCACTACCATCTCCTTTACTATACAAATGAAAAGAGAACCAACAAAATTATTCAAATGAGTAAAATAGATGAGATAAGGGAGTTCCCTATCCCTTTACTTATTTACCTTATGCATCTAGATTATAACCAGACTAATTGCAAAGAGAAAAATATGAAAATTATTTGTGGATCGTGAATTTTAATGGGTTCAAATAGGACTTCTAAAGAGGCAAAGCATCTAAAGAGCTAAAATCAAAGTTCACACTTCTTAGTCTTTGAAACAAAATACACACTTGGGGGAAACCTTAAGGTCAAGCATTAAGAGTATCATAAGAAATCGAAATAGGTCATAGTTTTGCTATGATAACTGACACCCAAGTTTATTCCTAATTCAACCTCATTAATGTATAATATCTCTGAACAAATTAGAGATAAAAGTTATCATCAAGGATAATACTTGGCATTGGCCTCTCATCAATACCAAAAGGTTTTTCAATACATTGAGTAATCTCCCAAACTATAACCCCATGATAGAAATCAAGGTCAAAACTACTTGGCTTAAGCATAGTTAAGGGATCTTCAATAATAAAACTTGGTTGAACTTACTCAAGATCACTCTCTTATTAGTCACCTAGCATAAGTTAACACAGTTGTCTAGCAATTGTAAGCATTATTTCATAAAACATGATATGATTTAGAAATTAATGATTTCTCATCTATATTTATTCATATTCAAAACTCTATTCCCATATAAAAATAGAGTTTTGAAAACTAACCTTTCTCCATTGCTCAATAATGTGGATACTATTCACAAACATAAGCTTCTTACCTAATTTGTCTCTTCCAAACTTTCTATCTCACTTTTCATAAGTGATGGTATTTTGTGATAAGACAAAAACTTATTAGGCAAAGACCGAATCCTAATACACTAAAAAACTTACAACATCAATCAGTTTTAAAACTTCCTATTATAATGGGCTAAAAACCTAAAGGCTATATATTAAATTATTTAAATCCCCTAACAGCCTTTTTAACACATGAGTCACTTAAAAGATTTATTTTCAAAAAAATTTCACTTGATTAATGTGAATTTATGCAGTCTATTAGATCAATAATTTAATCAATCATAATGTTAGTTATCATTCACATAATTGATATCATCAATAATCCTAATGAAGTATAAGACTAATAAAGATCATATTTGTCTTACATTATTAATTCAATATACTCCGTTCCACATACTACTATACTAGCCCTTCTTTTTAGTCATGATTATAAATAGGAGGTACATAACGAGATTTACCATTCAATTATGTTTTCAACAACATATATTGCAATCAAATATATAAAGAAGAAAATAAATTTTTTTTTTGAAATAACACATTCATTAATGTGTAAAGAGTGTCAAATATATAATAAGGGCCAATATAATAGTACTATTTAATAGTCATCAATAGATATTATACCTAAATTATTTATGTGAACAAGAAATATTTTGGGAGATAACCTCGTTGGCAAAGGGTCAGCTAATATAAGATCGGTGCTAATATGTTCTATTGACACTTTAATTTTTTAAACCTCCTCCTTAATGACAAAGTATTTTAGTTCCATGTGTCTAGCACCCTTGGAATACTTGTCATTCTAAGAGAAAAAAATGTTACAGAATTATCATAGTAAATTTTAGCAGCCTTGTTATATTGTAAACAATCCTAAGCCCTGAAATAATGTTCTGCAATCATTTACTTGAATTATGGCCTCAAAGTATGCCATAAACTCAACCTCTATAGTAAATGTAACAATTATAGACTGCTTCGCACTCTTCCATAAGATGACTACTCCAGTTAACAGATAACTATAGCAAAAGGTGGATTTTCTTGTATCTACCACATTAAGGTGATCAGACCTCCTAAAAGTAAGCATATTTTCTCTAGTTCCCTACAAATATCCTAGAACTTTCTTTTGCAAATTTCCAGTGATTCATAACAGGATTACTATGGTATCTTCCTAACATCCCCAATGCAAAGCTTTTGTTTGGTCTCATACATGTCTGAGCATACATTAGGCTCCCAACTATAGATACATATGGAATTGATTCCATTTACTTTCATTCTAAGTCACTTTTCAAACATTGCATAAGACTAAACTTATCCCCTTTCTGAATTGGAATGGGTGATGCTAAAAAACTTTTCTATTCCAAATCTGTCTAACACTTTATTAATATATGCTTTCTAAGACAAACTTAACAATCCTTATGATCTATCACAAAATATTTATATTCCTATTACATAAGTTGCCTCAACCATATCTTTCATTTCAAAATGACTAAAGAGAAATATCTTAGTCTCATTTAATAGACCAAGAACATTAGTTGCAAGAAAGATATCATCAACATACAAAACTAGAAAAATAAACTTTCTCTTACTGACCTTCAAATATATACAATAGTTAATGGTATTTTTTTTAGTTCCAAAGCAAACAATAATATCATTGAACTTAAGATACCTTTAATGAAAAGCTTATTTAAGTTTGTATATTGACTTGTTTATATTACACACCATATGTTCCTTTCAATCCTATATGAACCCTATTGGTTAGTCCATATAGACTTCTTCCTCTAAATCCCTATTCAGAAAGGAAGTTTTCACATCTGTTTGATGCAATTCCAAATCATAATGAGCCACAAAAACCATAATAATTATGAATGAATCCTTTTTAGTGACTAGTAAGAAAGTCTCCTGATAATTAATGTCAACTTTTTGACTAAATCGTTTAACAATTAGTTTAGCCTTGTAACGTTCTAAGTTACCAAGAGAATCATGTTTAGTCTTAAAGATCAATTTACAACTAATTCTATTGTAACCTTCTAGTAACTCCATAAGGTCCTAGACACCATTATGTTCTATAACTTTGAAGTCATATTTCATAGCATTTAATCACTTATCAAAATTTTCACTATTCATGGCTTATGAGAAAGTCACTAACTCATTCTCAATTCCTAAGTCAATTTTAGACTCGTTTAGATATACCATATAATCGCCATAAATAGTGGGTCTTCTTTCTCTTTGAAACTTTTTTAATGCTATTTATTGTGGTCCTTCTACTACATGTTTATTTACTTCATGCTTAATTTCATTATAAACAATGGGCTCATTAATTTATTATTCTTCACGATTATTAGGTAGTATAATAATTTGTGGAACAATAACTTTAGTAGGTGTACAAGCCACAGGGGCTCGCATAGACATAGGGATTTACAATCCCATTTCTTGAATATCCTCTCTATGTCATGTTTCACTCTTAGCAATCTCACCATATTAGAAACAAAAATATATACCCTTTAGACTTGTTTAATCAACCAATGAAATAGCCACTGATTCTACTTACATTTATTTTCATTTCATGTGGATTATAATGCCTAATTTCTACATAGCGACCTTAAACAAGCAGACATCTTAAACTAGGGTTCCTTTCAATCCACAATTCAAAAGGAGTTTTTGGAACTGTCTTACTATGAAACCTATTCAATAAGTATATGATAGTTTAGAGCATATGTCTACAAAGAAGTGGCTAAATATGAATTATATATCATACTTCTAACCATATGTAACAAAGTTCTATTATGCCTTTTTGCCATACCATTTTATTATAGTGTGCCTGACATTGTGTATTATGCACAACTACCACATCTTTCAAAGAATTTTGACCACTTTTATTATACTTATCATAATATTCACCACTTTTATTAGACTCCTTTTTATCTAGTTTCCTTTCAACCTTATTAATACAAACCTCTAAGGTATTTACAACTTGATATTTATCATGAAATAAATAGACATTCATAATGTGAATAGTCATCTGAAAAAGTGATGAAATATTTTTCTTTATTGAAACTAGGCACATCAAATGGTACATACACATTAGTGTGAATTATTTCAAGAAGATGAGTGATTCTTATGGATCCTTTCTTTATCAAGTTTTTTGTTTGTTTTCTTTGAATACAATCCATACAAATGTTAAGAACAGTAAAATCCAATTTTGGAGGTATTTCATTCTTTACTAATCTTTGAAGTCTTTCTTTGAAAATACATCTCAAACTCTTATTCCACAAGTATGCAAATCTATCATTAATCAAACTACATTTGATACCAATATTGGAATTCAAAGTTGATAAAGTTTTAATATAAACAACATCAAGGTTTAATTTATATAAACCATTGCACAGTGTAATGCTAAACTACCACCACAAAATTTAAAAAAGTATTCAGATCTATCAAGTTTGGATAAAGAAACTAAATTCCTAGATATTAAGTACATAAAAATTTTCATATAATTCAAAATGATATTCAATGTCTAGGATTAAGCGATAAGTCCTACAGCTTACGCTTGAACTCTCATTTTGTTGCTTATATAGACAAATATTTCATTTGATCCTATGGGTTGGGTCATAAGGAACCTCTAAAAGGTATTATAAATATGAGAAGTACAACTAGAATCAATTTACCAAGTATTAAAAGGAACTTCGGCAAGGTTTGTTTTAGAATACGTATAAGCACTATGCTTACCTTTCTTCTTAAACTATACCTTATGTTAGAACATTCCTTTTGAAAATGCAACCTTCTTATAGAAATGAAATATGAATTCATCATGTTCCTTCTTGTGGATATGAGAGGATTCCCCACTAACTTTCACGGGTCCCTTCACTTTCTTCTTATGCTTTTCTTTCACTTTTTTACCAACTTTTTGATTTTTGACATAATTGGTGGAGTGGTTTTCTTGGGTTTTAAGCCTATTCTCTTCTTGAACCAACATATTGTGTAACTCATGCAAATTCTATTTGTCCTTCATTGTATTATAGTTCATTTGGAAGGGACCATACTCAGATGATAATGAGTTCAAGATTAAGTGCACAAAGAAGCATCCATCTACTTTCGTTCCCAAGGAAATAAGTCTTGCTACAATTTGTCATCTCAATGTTGTGTTCATGCATAATTTGTGATCTATAAAATTTCATGGTGGTCAATGCACCTATAAGAGTCCTAGTAAGAGACTTGTCAATAGTTTGGGAGCACACTTCTACAAACGTAAGTAATTCCTTAGCACTTTTAGTTCTAGAAAGAGCAGGCTTAATATTACCAACAATTGCCATCTTCATATACATTATACTCAATTGTTTCATCTTCCCTAGTTGTTAAAATGGATTTGCTCCTAATCATTGCTCAAAACATTCAAAACAACTGGTTTCTTAGTTTTAAGTGCCAAATCCAAGTCCAAAACTCCAAGATAGAACTAGATTTGTTCACTCCATTTAAAGAAGTTCATCCATTAAACATCGTAATAGCTGAGAGATTTGGATGAATGACAATAACTACTATAGGAAATTAAAACTTACCATTAATATTTTGAGTTATACAATAACATGGTATACAAATTCATAAAAACTTCATAAATTGTATATTGTTGTTCACCTTTGGACAATCCATTAACATATCATACAACAATTAATGATTCTCATAAATTATATACTAATGTTTGCCTTTGGCCAATCCATTAATATACAATACAACACACAATCATGCTAATATATACATAATTAGGTAATTACACATACGCCAACTAAAAACATTTACTATCTTTAGATATCTAAACATAACGAGATACGCATCTACATTATCTACATTCACTCTTATTAACTATAACCTTTAGGCAATTTCTAAAACATTTTATAGCAATGAGTTTCAATTTATCCATAACTTTACAATTATTTAGCATCACATTATGACTAATTGAAATTTAAAACGCAATATTTGAAATTAAAAATTAATTAATAATAATAGCTAGCGCCAACATGGCAACTTTCCCCAGCACCTGGGCTGGCAGGCCGGAATCCCAGTTCTTAGCGCTGGCATCATGGCCAACGTTGGGATTTCCCAACACCTGGCAACGGCAACGGCAACGGCAAAGTGGCCAGTGCTACCTGCGCTGGAACTCAAGTGCCTAGCATTTTCTTTTTTAATATTCCAAACATAAACATTCATTATTATCGAAGTTTTCCATTAGAAAAAAGGAATTTATAGAATTTCTATATTATTAGTTCCAATTCTTCTCTCCTAAATACTAAAAACTCAATTCTCAAACAACACAATGACATTACTAAAAATTGCAGCATCTAATTCTCCATGATTCTCAAATCTCAACTCAACACAACCACACAAACATAAGTCTCAAATTGGCAGCAGTAAGCGGTGAAGATAACAAACGATAAACGGTGGCACCTGGCAGTGATGAACTGGAGATGGAGAGAGGATAATGATCGTGGTGACTAGCTTGCACTGCAGTGAACTGTGAGTGGTGGCACCTGAGAAGTCGGAGATATGGTTGTTAGCTCCAAGCATGATCAGTTGGAGATGGAGAGAGGACAGAGATCTGGTGGTCGGTTTTGGTAGCTGTGGTGGTGACAGTACAACAGAAGAAAGAGAGAGGAATGAGATGGCCAAGAGTGAGACGGCAGCACTTGTCTGGGACTAGGAGTCTCTATAAGTGGGTGGGAAGAGTTGAGCTAAGATTAACTTATCATCCTACTAACCTTAATTTTTTTTTCAATTTGGCTCTCTTAATTTTAACTCAATAAAAACTAGAATTTTGATCATCTTACTAACCTTTTGATTTCTAACGTACTACTTGTGCAAAAAGCATGTATCTTTCGAAATTATATTTTGTATTAAATATGGATAGCTGGTAAGGAGGACGATTCAATGGTAAGTGATTCATTCATGATGCGAGGATTCACGTATGGATCACCTTGGCTTCGATAGTAAGTCAAAAAAATATTAGAAACTAAGAATTTTTATGATAAAAGTTTCGATATATTTTACTTTTATGGAGCAAAGAGTATGCATAGACTTTTACACAAACAATTGTCTATATAAGAATTTAGGGACTATTTGGTTTAACTTTTATTTTCTTGTTATGATTTTTAGTATTTGTTTCCTATTTTCATTTATTTTTTGAATAAAAATAAAATATGTTTTCTATTAATTCCTAAAAATTACATGTTAGAGAATTGTATCCTTTTTATGGTAATGGGTAGGCCCAGATAAGTCAGAGGAGCTGGCTTCCTACTTATACCAGTGATTAAAGATATTTTATTTTCCATCATAGTTGCATTGGCAGCTAGAATGAAATGGCTCTTTCTGAGGTTGACCTCTAAACCTGAAAGGTCTTTAAATAAAGACATTGTTAAGATGATCAGTTCAATATATTTACAATGGGCCTTGGAAAAGAGCAAAAGTTCATCAACAAAGCATAAATTAATAAGCCCTACCCTCTTACATTTGCTATGAAATTTGTAGCCTTTGCTATTACCCGCTTTCTGAAGAATCAATTGACTTAGTACCCCCATGCATATGATAAAGAGATAAGGGGAGATGGGATCTCCTTGTCTCAATCTTTTAACACTCTTGAAGATATCAGTAGGCATACCATTAACTAGAATTGAATAAGATGTAGTAGTAATAAAAGCCTTAACCATCTAACAAACACATTTGAGAATCCCAAAATCCTCAAAGTCTGAAAGATAAAGTCTCATTCCACATGATCAAAAGTGTAACACCTCCTATACAGAACCTACAACCATCCATACATAAGGCAACCAATTTCCTATACATACATTCGCGACATGCATTTCGGTTCAATGATATACATATACACATTACAAAACTCTCCAATGCTTAACATTACCATTTAACAATAGTAAAACATCTTTACATTTATATGGTAATCCAAAAGAAACCTTACAATTTCCTTTTTTATACATGTGCAATCATCTGTAAATAAAAACACCTTCTAAAAGTACTTTTTCTTCTATCTATTGGCCTTGGTCCCTACAGATGTTCCTGGTACCTCACTCTTATGACTTGGACCTATACGGACTAACACTCATGCTAAGCTTGAAAGCTTAGTGGCGAAAACACTTAGTTTGGATTATCACTCACAACAGTCATCTGCCAAGCACATATGTTCAGAAATATCACAACTCATATACCATAAATTCAAATTCATGAACCAAACATTGATATTCAATGCTCATGTAAAAAATAATGGCATACTTAAGCAAAGTACATAATGCAAATATGCTTCAACATATTGTCCAGATACCGAAAATGAACATTTATAAGCCAAATATTGATAGTCAATGCTCATTGATACAAATTATCAATTTAATTGCACATCATTACAATTCATCATTACAACCAATACAAGTGCTCAACATTACCAATTATTAATGTTGTTGTGTTGTATTTCTTATTTATGACTGTTAAATTTCCTTTATGTGTTAAGCCTGCACATTTTCTGTGGGTGTGGATAACGGGTGCTATGCATACCTGCAGGTATCAAATTATGGATACCCAAAAGTATCAAACTATAGATACCCAAAGTTATTAAATTGTGGATACCTAAAGGTATCGAACTGTGGACACTAGTTGTGTCAAACTGTAGCAGCTGCACTATAACCTTACAAGCATGCCTATCTATCCACAACTAAGACAATAGAGCAGGCATTATAAAATTTCCTTTAACCATTTGCCAATTTCACAATTCATATATTGACAAGTCATATGATATACATTTCAAGTCATAAAATATGTATCTGTGTTCATACATGAAAGTCATAACTTATCACCATTTGAAAGGTGTCAAAATTACACTTGTATAATCATACTATACACATTTGAGTAATGAATATGCATACAAATCATTTATGTACATGTACATTTTCTTTAGAATGCAACATGCTCAATCTTATATTCCAATGTTCGATCTCCCAATTCACATGTGCTAAGTCCTATTTCATTTATTTTTAGGTGTTTGAAAATTTTCATACACATTTATAAAGGTTCGAATAAGATGCAGTAGAAATTGGAAACAAAAATAATGTCACGATCATAACAGACACTTTATCTATTCATACCACTACTTGTTCCTTAATATTTATATACAAAATATCATAACTGAGTTTCTAGATCTTCTAGAAATTTCTCCCTCTGTTTCTCTCATTTCTATAGCACTAACAATCAAATCATTTAGACTCCTAACTCATGAGATATAGACCAAATATCACAAGTTGCTCCAAAATAGAGGCAGCATCAAGTCACCATTTTCGATCTCAATTTTCAAGGTCATAAAGCTATAATTAAGTCAGAGTCTCTTCTAAATATGTTTAGATCTATGTCTTCAGTTTCATATGCAATTAAATCACACAATTTAGAGGTCTGTAGCCTGAGTTATGATTGAAACAATGTAACTGGTTCAATAAACCCTAGACAGAACTCCACTACATGATACTCTCTTGTCATATTCAACCAATTCGATACAAGATAACACCAAAATAACACCAAAGCATCATCCCAACAACCATTCAACATCCAAATGAATCTTTTTACACATTTAAATGTACACAAATACAGAAATTATCTAAGTGAAGTCCCAAACCTTAAAATTGGCAAAGTAGTTCTTTTAATGCTTTTCCTTCCCTTCCTCTTTGACTTTGATTCAATCACAAAGTGAAAAATGATGGGATGAAGAAGGTGAAATGGAGAGGAGAAAATTATGAAGTTAAGCCATCAAAGTGTTGTCCATCTCCCCTCTCCATACACCTTTTCATGAATTTAATAGTCTTAGACACATGTTTAACTCCCATTGAACCATATGTCACAATCCCATTGGACCACGTGTTACAATCCCATTGGACCATGTGTTACAATGCTATTGGACCATGTGTTGCAATGATATTAGAACATGTGTTACAATTCTATTAGACCATTTGTTACAATTCTATTGGACCATGTGTTACAATTCTATTGAACACATATACTTTAATTATATTGGTCCATAAGTTAACTTTAGGGAACTTACATATTAGTCCTTCTGCTTCCTTTAATTCCCACATCAGCCCATAATCTTATCAATTGATTTCATTTGTCTATGTCTTAAGTTTCTAATGGCATAAATTTCATGAAATTTGGTTAGTTATATCGGGAGTTATACCCCAAAAACTACAGGCTATTTGAAAACAAGGACAATAGTTAGAACTTAACTTCAAAACAGAATTCAAAACTCTTAGAGGCAAAATCATATTTTAGTTCCTTTATGAAAGTTTTAGACCTATGTTTCTATTTTAATCTCCAATTAAAATTATCCAACTTGGAGGTCTAAAGGCCAAGATATATCCAAATTATAGAAATCTATTTAGTGGAACCTATCCATTCAGAGAGGTACACATCCTAAATCAACTAACTTTGGTTTTATCATATAAGAACAACACAAAAATACATCCAATTTAACCGAAAAAATTCCCATTTGCTTACTTAGTACTTCTTTTATCAATTCCCCTCACATTACATTCATAAATACAAGCAAACACATCAAAAATTTCCATGCATATATCATGTCTAAGTATGTATTTCTATGTCGAAGCGAACAAATTATCCATTTACTCTTCTCTTTTACATTGAGTACCATTATATCTCTTATTATACTTAGATGTACTTAATTCATTATTTTCACTTCTTAATACACCCTAGACATGTTATAATACTTCTAGGATATATGTTGGGGCATAACAAAAAGCCTTCTTGAAGTCCACTTTTATGATACAATTAGGAGGGTTATTCTTCCTCTGATACCCCTTCATTAGTTCTGGAACAATAAAGATATTATCCACAATCTTTTTACCATGTAAAAAGGAACTTTAATTATTATAAATCAATGAATCCAAGACAATCTTCAAATTTTTTGCCAAAATTTTAGAAATTACCTTGTAAAGAAAGTTGGTGCATGCAGTAGGCCTGAATTCATCAAGGGAAGAATGGTATAAGGTCTTAGGAATCAAGTAAATGTGAGTTTTATTGATCTCCTTCAGTGGTATTCCACTTGAGAAAAATTATAGGACTGCTCTCTTTACTATATGGTGAGTTTTCTATTAGGTCTTTTGAAAGAAATAGCCATTAAAGCCATCAGGTATAGGGAATTTATTAGGATGCACTTGAAATATCTCTTTGTCCTCCACTGTTTTAATGAGCATTGTAGCTTGCTCCTAAGAGATCTTCTTTTAAATGAAGGAGTAAAGAGGAATAGTGGCTACTTGAGTACGAGAACAACTATAAAAGCTCTTAAAGTATCTCTCTATGTTTATTAGAAGGTCCTTTTTTCTAAGTAATTTCCCTTCCATCGTGAAGCTTGAGGGAATATATTCTATTTGTGTTTGTTATTGCCAAAAGAGATTTAAAAAAGAATTCAGAGCACCTTTCACCATCTTTAATCAAATTGACTTTGGCCCTTTGTTCTATAAGGCTATCTTGGTCCTCGACTTTTGATAAATAAGATCTCAATAGAGTTTTTTCAATAATTAAAAAGATAAAGTTGGTAGGATCTCTAGTAAGCTTATCTTGTATAACTTCCAATTCTTTTTTAGCTTTAGCAATAGTTAGTTATGTGGATGAAGTTCTTCTGATCATAATGCTTTTCATCTCCAATTTGATAGCCTTAAGCTTCTAGAAACAAATGAGTTGGTATGTTCCCTCAATTGTAACCTCCAAACCCTTCTGAAGGGCCTCAGAAAATCTATCATCATCAATCAAAAGATTATTAAACCTGAAAGGATCTCTTCTTCCTTGTCTTTGAAAGAGATTCTCTATTTGCATAGGTGTATGATCTGAGAGTAATGCATCCAGAAAAGTAGATACACTATTACGAAATACTGTAATCCATCTTAGTTTACCAATGAACGATCCAGTTGTTTCCTTAAAGACCTTCTACCAACCTGTTTGTTGCTCCAAGTATAGAAATGTCCATGAGACTTTAAATAAAAAATTCTCAATTTACCCACATAATTATTAAAGTCTGATGAGAATTTTCTCAAGTTTGGTTTCCATCAAATTTATTTCTATATAAGTAGAATTGAAATCTCCATATAGAAGCCAAGGTCCATTTACTATCTTCTGGAATTTTAATAAGCTATCCCGTAAAAGTTTCCTTTAGAAAACATAATTAGCACTATAGAAAAACTAGGAGAAGATGTCAACTTTTACCTGAAGAAGTTTACATTTCAGTTGAATAACTTGCATATCTATCGCAAAAGCTTGGACATCCACCAAAGAAGGGTAATATCTAATAATGATTCTCCCAAACCTATGAGATTGATGGAGAGAGATAATTTTCCCCCTAGAGCGCAATTTATTAAGAATTCTAAGATTCTCAAGTCTGATTTTGTTAAAAAAAGAGCAAAAATCCATGGTTTTATGTTATAGACAAAATCCCTTAAGTAGAAAGCTTTTTAGGGCAGTTGATTCCCCTCACATTCCACGCATTAACTTTTATAAATCAACAGATTTTCTTTTTGGAGCCCTTACCTTTTCTCCTATTGGACTTCCTTTTGGTAGTTGTCAAATTTTCCCTAATAAGGGGATCATTTTGCTTATTCTCAGTAGAAGGATAAGAATTGTTAACCATCTGTTCAAGACCATTGAGGGGCTCCTTAAAAGTAGCTGGTTATTTATCCATAGTAGTTTCCTTACTAGAAATAGCATCAACAATAATTGTTTTACCATCATCAACTATCACAGTAGCTTCTTTTCCATCTTTAGCTTCCACGAATACCTCTTCTCTAGCATTTTTTTAAATTAATGTAATTCATTAACAATAGTAAAACTATTTACAACACTAGAATGAAATTTCCCCAATGGAAATCTAAAGAATCTCGTACAATGGCAAAACCTAAGATAAAAAGCAAAATACACAACCATTTAAGTTATAAGAACCAATGAGATTTCATACCCTCAAACAAGTGTTGGGTTGCATCTTTTGCAATAACAAAGGTTTGAGTCTCATTTAAAATAAAATCAACAAGTTGGTATGAGCTGGTTTGCTCATGTTGATAGATTCGTCGATTCCTCTCATGCCATATATTGTACATTGTGACTAAAAAATAGTTGAGATGAGTTGTATATCATGCAACCGTGAGGTTGACATGTGGATGATCCATAGAAGTGTAATATTCCAGCATTTGCTATATCATTATCCTTATGTCCTACTATTGTATTTTAGAAAGGTAGAGCTTCCTCAATCATTCGTGTTGGCCCCCAAAATTTTTCTTATTATTTTTATTGAGTTAAACATGACTTAAACAAAATTTGAGGTCTTGATAGATTAATTTTTGGAG
>JAOQMP010000209.1:40221425-40245458 GCA_027563575.1 Erythroxylum pedicellare | reverse complement strand
AACTATTTATTTTAATAAAATAAAATAAATTTATTGATAATTTATTAAAAAATATTATATAAGATATTAATATAAATTTAATTAGTAATTTATCTTTAAGTTTTATCTAATATGTAATTATCATTAGTAGTAAAAATATAACTATATTGATATTAATAACCAAACATGTTTTTGTTCTTATTTGAAAGAAAAACAGAAAACTAAAACTAAAAAGTTCAACAGAAAAATAAAAGTGAAACAAAAGAACCTTTAAATTTAGCATAAGTTTAAAAATCATCTAATCTTGATTTCTCCAATAAATGCACACAAGCAAAAATTAAAAGGTCTTTGGGTTTGGTTGTAATGAGGTCAAAGGGACAAGTTGATTAACAAAGGAAAGGAATATGGAAAAACAAACTATTCATAATTAGTATAGTAGGAGTGAGAAAGTGATTAACAAATCTTCATCAACTGCTTATGTCTAGCAAATTCCTCTCTTCCTTCATTCTTTTCAAGTGTAATAAAACCCTTTCAATCAATTTTTGACATATTTTTGTTTCTTTTTAACTTTATCTTTTCATTTTTTAAACCAACACATTTTTCCTTTTTACATTATCATTTCATATACATTACTATCTCCCTCATGCTTAAATCTTTTCTCACCTTATCCTACAACTTCAAATCATAAGTAAAAGCTCCATTAATCATGAATTAGGATGAAATTACTTGTTTTATTTTTAGGCTCAAGATTCTTTGAGAAAAGTAACAAAGGAAGTGCTAAATTTTATTTAAGGTTCGAATGGTTCACTAATGGCTCAATATATAAAGGGTTAGGCAATTTTGCTCAAACAAAATCCTAAATGCCTTTATCATTTTCATGCTTGTACATATCTTAAATTTAATATCAGGGAGATGAAATGCAAGTTCTAAAAGTCCAAAGTTAAAGAAGATATCTACATTCGGAAGAAAATTTTACATGTTGGCTCAATTTTTCGTAAGACAACTCAAGTCAAATGAAAGTATCATCACTTAATAAATTTGGTTCCCTAACCTTCATAAAGTCAAATTTTCATAGCAACCACTTAATTATATTATTTACCTAATTTTTAATAAACAATCTTAACTAAGAATTATATATGAACTTATATATCAACCTAGATTAACTAATGATATCTTAAACATAATATAGAAATAAAAGTAAAGAATTAAACCTAAAG
The DNA here is from genome assembly GCA_027563575.1 of Erythroxylum pedicellare. NCBI lineage: Eukaryota > Viridiplantae > Streptophyta > Magnoliopsida > Malpighiales > Erythroxylaceae > Erythroxylum > Erythroxylum pedicellare. The sequence goes on along the minus strand of JAOQMP010000209.1, from coordinate 40,244,262 downwards.
CTCTCAAAACACACAACTTTAAAAACAATTGCTAGTTATAACTTAAAACTTAAGGAAAACAACAAATTTTTAGAAATTTACCCTATGGCTAAACATAATATTGTCCTCAATATTAGAAAAGTAAGATAATAAGAGCAATCATTAAAGACAATTAAGGTAAAGAAATCTACCTTAAGTTAATGCAAGGTTGGTAAAGTAAAATTAAAAATAAAAATTACCTACAAAAGAAATAAATCGAAAAAGCATTAATAGAAATTTAGAAATAAGAAACTAAAATGAAAGAAAAGTAGTGTTAAATGTTGGGTTACCTCCTAATAAGCACTTATTTAGGAGTCTTTTAGCTATACCTCATGCTTAAGCTCTTCACTCATACAGGATCTTCAATTGAATGGGCTTGCTTTCTTCTTACACAAAAGTTAGAGAAGAAGAGATACTATCAATATAAAAATTATTTTCATTTAAATATGCATAACCCAAGAAAGAAGGCCATTATTTCTTATCAAGCTTGGGCACTTCTTTGGTAGATAGTAAGAGTTTAAGCTTTCCTCCTCCTAAGTCCTTAAAAACACAAGAACATGAGGTCTATAACCCTCTCCTTCCAACCTAAAAGTACACTCAACAAGTTCAGGATCCTTCTTTATTTCATTAGGTAAATCATGCATAATATTATTGACTACATCTATCCTATAATACTCATAATCAAGGGTATATCCTTTCAAAGCCTTGAAAATGTTGAATTTTAACTTCTTTTTACCCACCCTTAAGGTTAACTTATCCTCAACTACATCAAGTAATGCCTCTATAGTAGTAAAAAATAGCTTCTTTAAGATTATGGAAATCCCAATGTCATACTCCATGTCTATTACTAATAAATCTGTAGGAAAAATTAGTTTTCCTACTTTTACTAATAGGTTTTTTACTATCCCAACTAGAGACCTAAATGATCTATAGACTAGTTGGAGTAATACATTCGTAAGCTTGAGCTCTCCTATTCTAAGCTTACTAAAAGAGATAAAGTTATAAGATAAGAATTTCACTTAGATCACATAAAGATTTAATTTCATTGGAAGTACCAAAATGACATGAAATGATATAAATCCTTAGATCATTTAACTTTTGAGGTAATTTGTTTGTCAAGATTGCACTACACTCCTTGGTTTAAAGTAACGAAATATAATCCTTAAGCCTTTTCCCTTTTTGGAGATGATTTCCTTTAAAAAATTTGCATATGATGGCATTTAATCTAATACTTCGATAAAGGAGATGTTAATATGCAACTTCTTAAAGATGTAAAGGAATTTCTTGAAGTTGTGTTAATCCTTCCTCTTCTTTAATCTTGATAGATATGGTTTAACAATGGGTTCTAACATTTCCTCTAGTTTGAGATTGGAGCCAAATGAAGATGAGAATGATATCGATATGCTTATATTCATTTAATTCTTGCTCTTTTTTTGGGGCTTATCCAACGTTTACACTTCCTTCTTTCTAGTGATTGTAACATCAAATATTTTCCTCATGTGCATGTTTAATCTTTTGGTTTTACCTTTATATTTCTTGGAAACGTTCCTTAACCTATTTCACTTACCATCTTGGTTAGTTAGTTCACATGCACCTCCAAGTTATGAATAGATACACAATTTGACTACACTTTTTAAAGCTGACTACTTAAGACTTAAGTTTTCTTAATTTATCTAATTTTGCATTGATTGAAGACATATATTGCTTGAGCATCTCTTCTATCCCCTTATTCTATTTAGGTGGTGGTTATTGATATATAGGTCTTTATAATTAAAATCCAAGTGATCCTATAAGTTTAACTACTCTAGCTCTTTGCTCATTTTAAAATTTTTTTGGATAGTTTCTCTATATAGAGTTGTATGTATTGGAGAAAGGGTTGCTCTTAACCACTGTTTTTTCCTTATAGGCAACCATATGATCTACATCTTTATAGTAATTCAAGGTCAACTCTACATTTATATATATATGGGAAGGATGTCTACATATTCCATATTGATAGTACTTCTCCCTATTGATCATTGACAACGCATCGTAACGCTAGTCAAATAAAATAATTAGACTACTACTATAATAGTGGTGAGTCTAGGTCAATCCCACAGAGAGTGTGTGTAAAGTTGTTGAAATGAAATTAATCAATGTTTAGGAAAAAGGGGGTTTTGGATTTTGAAATAAGAAAATAAAATGAAACTAGACTAATAAAAACAAATTAAGGAAAACATGTAAAAAATGATAAAAGAGGGGAATTCAATAGGGACTCGATTTTTTGGTTTAATCTCAACCTACACCCTAATTAATCATATTTCATTGATTTTTTGTTCTCAAACCTTTCCTAGAAACTATTAATCATGGGTTATAATTAATCTGAGTTTTCCCTTAAGTTTTGTTTAATCAAGATACGATCGTTAATTAAACCTAACCATTGAATAACTTAGGATACGATCTCTAAATTTAATTAGGCAGTAGCATTACGAATTAGGAAAATCAATTAATAAAGGCAACAACCACATACGATGCGTCATTTAACCTAGGTCATATTATCCCTAATGATTACAAATCATTACTCACTACACATGAATTTCAACATAACAATTATAGATTATATCGAAATTCTAACAATGGGTTTACAATTAAACGATTCAATGAACGCATTAAAATCATATTTTCATAATACCCAATTCAATAAACATAAGATAACATAATCAATTCTTAATGAGAGAAAGAAACAACAAAAACAAAGAAATACACTTATCCCAAGTCATCGATGTCGATGTCACCTCCAAACCGGTGTCGAGATGTCTAGCCCTCCATGGGTCTCTCCCAAAAAAATGCTTCTACTCCTCTTCCATATTGTTTTGCTTACATGAAAGGTAGGCTGCTTATATTTAATTCACGCTTTTAGCTCATGGGCTATTACATGCTTCATCTTTAATCTTCTTAGTATTTTTCAACATTATGTCTCATTTTTCTTGGCATTAATTACTTGCTCCAATATTTATCATTCTTGCTCCATGATGACAAAGGATTGTGATTCTTTGAAAAACAACCCAAATGTTGTTTTTTGAACTCACTTTAATTTTTTTACTTCCAAATTGTGCCTAAAATAACATATAAGTTAAAGTGAGTATCTTAAGCAATTTCACATCAATAATCGCTAAGTGTTATGAAATAATTTCATAATCAATTAAGAACCTATCAATCATGTCACAGTTTAACATCTTCATCATGTTAAAGATATCCACTACTTTTAATGCCAAGTTTGAAGATGCTTAAACCTTATAAACGGAGGATTTTGAGCTTTTTTTCCTTACCACCTTAGTTTATGAATTCTTAGCTAAGGTTTCAATAATCTCTTTGACTTCCTTGTCAATTTCATAAATATGGTCCCTCTTGTAGTTATATCAACCAAAATTTGATATGTGAGAATGAGGCCTTCACAAAAGAATTGTATAATCAATTCTAGTGTATTGATGATATAAACATTGGCTAAACAAATCTTTATATGACTCTCAAACTTTATAGAATGCTTCTCCCTCTTTTTTGCAAAACTTTGAATTTGCATCCTAAGCTTGGTGGTCTTATCTAGAGGAAAAATTGCAGTATAAATGTATCATATATGTGATCCCACTCCTTAGAAGAATTAATCTCAATCAAAAGCAACCAGATCTTTATTTGATCTCTTATGTGATAATGAAAGCATCTTATCCGTAACTCATGTTCAATAGGGCATTTAATAGAAATGTCTGGATTATTGAATATAATTATTTTATAAAGGTGATGATCTCTTCATTAGGCAATCCATTAAAGGTAGGTAGTAAGTGAAGATGGACATATATGAGCCTATAGTTATGTGCCCTTTAACTCAACTAGATATATAAGGGATCAACATTTATAATAAGTATCAAAATATTCCTTATACAAATTCTTTATGGCTGCTGCTCCCCAGTAAAAACAACAACATGATGCTAATTTATAGTTATCTTTATTCTCCTTCTTACTTTGTTTTATATGTAGGACCACTAGATTTTAGGGTCAATAGGAAGTCAATTGTCTAAGTTTTCATGTATATATCTCCACTTGCAACTATTTGAAACAAATAGAGGAAGACAAAAGAAAAAGAAAACTATAATAAAAAATAAGAAACTAAATGCTCCACAACAAAGGTACTAAAACCTTGATCGATCTATTTGTAAATGCACATAATCAATTGTAGCAAATTATAAAATCTAGAGTATTTAAAAGTATAGATCCCATTAAGACTATAACTATTAAATTTTTTTAATCCTAGCTAAACAATAAAATTTAATTTAAAACATATTTATGATAAGTAAGTTAGTTATTAAACTAATGAAAGAAAAGTGATTAGATATAAAAGGAAATTAATATAAAAATGATAAGGCTTCAAGATTTACCTATGAGGAAGTCCAACCATTAAACAATATTAAAGTTAAAATAACAATTAACATAAGGTATCTACGCTCTCTCTCAAAACATATAGGTATTTCTAATTAGAGAATTATCACCTCTAGGAAATACAATTAACCTTCGTAAAACTCAATAAGAACTCTTAATATATTAGTTATCATTATAGTCTACGGTATCTCTTCCTTTATATCTAGAACGTTTATTCTTTCAATGTACAATTTATACTTCTCCTTTCAATCCTTCATATAATCCCTAAGATTAAATATATAATGCTCATGTATAAATCTAAGAATTAAGATTAAAGAGAATAAATTTAACCTAATTAATAACTAATTATGCATTAATAATTGAAATATCCAACATAAACTACATATTTAACCCTAATTAAGGATTTAGCTACTAAACATAATGAAATTCAAACAAAAAAATCTTATCATAAAAGAAAGTAAAGGAGAAAGAGAATTGAAAACAAAGATATCCCCAATTGCTTTTAAGTGGAGATGAATCTTCCCACCAATCTTGGTCCTAAACTCTCCTTGATGCTAGTAAAACCTCAAATAAGAATTTAATGAAAAGCAACTACATAAAGCTAAAAAAAATCTGTACAGACCACAAAAGCTCCAATTAAACCTATTGTTATCAATTATAAGCTAAGATTACATAAAAGAGTCCTAAGGTAATTGAAATTAGGTTCTACGCATCCTCAAATTACATATCATGAGTCTAGTGTTTGTCCATCTTCCCATACTAGCATTAATTAGGTTTAGGACTAAAATTCATGTTTTAATAGCTTGTAATTGGCATTTGATTCAATCATATGTCTGGAAATGGTTTACTACTATTTCTCTAACCTTTGACATCTTCAAACTTGAATGAATCTCTAGTGCTTTTGATAAAATTATTATCCATTATATTAACTTCCAATTGACCTTGATTTCTCCTCAATTGGATAACCATAGAGAAGTTGCACTCAAATATGAAACTTTGCCTCTAATTATTATTAATAAGTCAATGGACTAAACACGAGAAGAGATCAACTAATTCAAATAAAAATTTATTTAAGAATGCTAAATATAAGCAAATATAGCCTCTATAAACATGCAATATATTAACTTATTAATCATTAAATAGATATCTAGGATAAGTTTTGAGATAATAAATAGTCAAGATTAAAGCTAATGAAAGATCAAATTTTGGTACTTTTGACAAAATGATATTAGGAAGAACGTAAAATCCATGGGACAATTTAAGTAACATTTCTTTCATTTGCAAATTAGAAATGTGATTAAACAATAGGTACATATGGCAGTCATTGATTAATTAATAAATGTAACATAAATAGACAATTTTATGATAATCTTGCCCATTCATTTGAAGTGAAATTTAAATTAAAGGCTACGATTTAGATCTCTACTTAAAGGATTATGCTAAAATAGCTAGGAATCAATAGTTAGATTCTACCTAGTTGTAAAGTAAATAACATGAAGATTTAAGGGTGCGTAATTAACTTTAAATCAATATTTCATATTAAGCCCTGTAAAGGAATCATTCAACTTTATAATTGGTCAATCAATAGCAATGGATAAGCAAAGAATGAGGGTGCGCCATGTAGGGAAATAGATAAACCTAAGATTTGTCTATGCCAACAAACACATATTGTCTCTCCATAAGTTGTTGGATTTAGGTGTATCTTATAATCTAGATTTGTTGATTCATATTACAATGAATCCATCAGTTGCCTATAGACACATAGCAAAATAACTTAATTTTTTCCCGCATATTCTCATAATGCAATTGCCTCTAATATTTAGTAACAATTTGCTTCTTCCTTACCCAGGTCTCATGCCCAATGTTTTAACCTTATAGGCATGTTGTTTGAATCCATTTTTCTTCCTCAATTATCTCTTCCTTACCCTTATTCTCTTTAATTTTTCTAGCATTTTACGCCTTTGAGTCACATTGTTTAGAGTCTGTTTTAAAACCAAATTAGTTTTTAACATATGATTTTAATGATAACAGAACATTCTAAGACTCATGTTATTTATCTTTAATGATATTAGTTAAGTTAACATGTGAATGATCAAATTCAATGGAAGGATAAAGTAAGCAAATGTGGTAATTGGATCACTTAAACAATCAAAGGATGGAGAAAATAAACCAAATGGAATATGTGATTTAAGTGAAGGTCCAAGAATAAGAAGGAATTGAGCACATCAAGATTTAAGTAAATCATTTTATTCCTTTTTGCAACCTTATCTTGTTTATTTTAATGAATTAGGGGCTCAACCATTGCTTGATCATTTTTCACTTGGAGCATACTACATATACTTTATCATAATCAGGAGGAAATTCAAGAAGGCATTAAAGAAAATGCTTTTACTTATTGAAAACATTTGTGGAGAACTTCTGAAATAATTTTGGATCAATTTTTTTCAAAGTAGTTTGTTTGGATCTCTGAATTAGCTCAATAATTGACCAATATTTAGTTTTTTAGTATATTGGTTGAACAATGTAAGTGAATGGTCAACCAATGTCTCTTAGAAGAAAGTAAAAAACATGTATCATAGGTTTGTGATAACATTGGCTCAAAAAGGTCAAATAATGTCACTACTACTAGTCATTGTAATGGCTAATTTTTGTTTCTAATGACTTTTTAGGTTATTTTGAGTATAAATAGACTACATATGAGTTATAGGAGGCTAGTCCAGCATATTAGAGTGTTACTTGGAGTCTTGAGATATTAAAGAATGCATATTTGCATTATATAACTCACAATAAACCTTATTCATTGGTATGAGTAAGAGAAAAAACTTTTTGAGTTATATAATTATTGTAATTGAGGAGATTGCTTAGGATATACTTTTAAGGGTTCTTCTTGAACTTGAACAGGATTTATAAAGAGTTACTCTTCACCTGTATCAAAGCAAGATAATTGTAAGGTTTCCTCTTCACTCGTGGTAAAGAATATGTTCTGTAGAAGGTTACTATTCACCTACTAAAGGAAGAAGATAATAAATTTATAAGTGGAGCTTAAAGAGTGAACGTAGGTCAATGCTTATTAAACTAAACCATTATAAATCAAATTTGTCTCTCTTTCTCTACTCTCTTTAATTATCATTATGATCATTTTATGAGTATCATTAGATTATGAAATTCATTCATTTTTTTATAAATAGGGCAAAAAAAAGTTAAAACATATAATTCACTTCCTCTTTTATATGCCATCTAGGACTAGAAATTGGTAGCAAATCGTCTCATTCATTGTATATGTATTTTTAGAAAAAATTTAAATAAAGATCATTAAGACATAACTTGATTCTCCTTTTATTCAAGATAGCCAATGTATAGGTGGACCTTCTTTCTTTGGAGGTGACAATTACATATATTAGAAAACTAGGATGAAACATTTTGTTTAATATTTGGGAAATTATAAAGAATGCTTCTTATGTTCCAATGAAAATAATAAGTTTAGATAAAATGGACACTGAGGTACTAAAGGATGAAAGTGAGCATAGCAATAATGATAAGAGATTCATTGCATTAAATAGCAAACTGGTGCATATTTAATATGATGTTTATGTGTGGAACCAATCATAAGAGATGATACACACTTGAAATCATAAATAAGGGAACTACTTAAGTAAAAGAGAGCAAAGTAAGCTTACTAATGCATTAAAATGAGATATTTCATATGAAAAATATGTCAATTTCTACTATGTATACTCGCTTCATTAATTCTCTTATTTAACCAACTTGATTGACTAATAGGTACAATTTTTATGTAAGATCATTCCAACAACAAAAAAAGACACGTCCTTCTAATTAATATAAGCCTCTTTATTATCAAAATGATAAGAAACAAGCTAATCATCATCCTAGGCCTTATGAGACACAAAGAAGCATGACATTTACTCTAAATCACCATAGGTCACTTTTTCATTTAAAAAAACCAAGTCATATGCTAAATAATTTGTTACGTCTCATTATGAAACAAGGAGAGCTTCAGACCTTACACACATCCAAAAAAAGGCCAAAAATTCATATAAGCCACATTTTTATAAGTATTTGTCACATGCACTAATGTTACTACTAATATTTTTTTATTCTTAGTAATATTAGTAATTTAATATATGAAATATCTAGTTCAATGGAAGGGTAAAGTGAGTAAAGGAGTCAATTAAAACAAATGACCAATCAAAGGATTACAAAAATGAACAAAATAGAGCTCATATGTAATTCAAGTGAAGAACTGAGAATAAAAACAAATTAAACACATCAAGACTTGAAAAAACCATCTTAATTCTTCTTGTAACATTATCTTAGTCTTTTCAATAAATTAGGTATTCAATTATTACTTTATCATTCTGCACTTGGGGAATATACATATACTTTTTCATAGTGGATAGAAAATTTGAGAAAGTTTTAAAGAAAACCCTCTTTATGTATCAAAATAATTTTAGAAAACTTTTAAAATAATTTTGAATTAAGTTTTGTCAGAAAAGTGTATTTAATCTTTTAAAGAACTTAAGAAGTTTTACAAACTTACTTTTTGAGCACTCTGGTAAACCAATCTAGTCAATTGTTGACATATATTAGGTTTTTAGATATATTGATCAACCAATATACTAAATAGTTGACCAATATATGTTTCGTGAGCTTGTGACTATGTTAAGTGTTTCTCTTGACTTTGAACAAGATTTTTAAGTAGTTATTCCTTACTCGTATAAGAGATGATTATAAGGGTTATTTTTTACTGTAGCAAAGAAGATGTTGTAATGAAGTTTCTTTTCACCCATTGAAGGAAGAAGATAATAAATTCTCAAGTAGAGTTTAGTCGAATCATTATAAATTAAATTTATCTCTCTTTTCATATTATCTTTAATTGTTATTATAGTTACTTAGTGATTATCATATATGAATTTATTATAATCATTTGTTTAAAAAATTCATTGAATAATTTTTCAAGTAGGACAAAAAAGCTAATATACATAATTCACTACCCTTCTAATATACCATATGAGGTCCAAGTTTCGTGTTTTTCACTGCATGGATCATTGTTTCAATTTTCCCGTGTCTGGTTATTAGATAAAAACAATGCCATTTTGTAATTGCATATGGTCAATTTTAAATATCAATTTGACGTAGAACAATTTTAACTCTTACGGTTATCCAATGCAATCCATAGACAACTAGTAAATGGAGTAGTTTGTTCAGCATACTTATCTCAAAACTTTGAGGATAAATATTAAATACTCGATTCCCTTTTCATTATCTTAATTTGATATTAGCAAACACAATATTTAATAACAATAATTAAAAAGAACAAGTTGGTTTTTTAGTTAAAAAAATCCATATTTCCTGAAATTGCACTACCATCCTTTTTTTTTAAATAGAAGAATGAAGCTACTACTTTGTCATGGTAAGGAAAGCAAGCCCTACCTTATCCTATTTCAGTATTGGCGATATTTCATTTTTTAATTGTGACCTTAAAAAAAAACAAAACACCTATATATATATATATATATTATACACAAATAAATTAAATGAAAGATATGACGTGTGCATACCGTATCCTGAGTCTGAATTAACCGACTAAGCAGCCTCGATTTTATCGCCGAGTCTTCGCTTCCCAATATATACCACGCACCAGGTGCCGTCTCTATCCGTCTGTGCTGCCATTTTCTTCCGGAGCCCTCATTGCGTGCACTAGCTACTTGCTCTGTTTTGTCACCCTGTACACGATAGACCTTGTTTGATAACTATTCACTTTCTTGCAGAGTCCAAAGGGATCCCGTTTCACTGCATCGCTTAATTGCAATGTTATTGGAAAATTTTGATTCTTTAATAGCTGGGACCGCATTTCTTGAGACCTGGGACTCCGGGTAGAGGGTTTTGGGACTAATGTCTTTGGAAACTTTGATCTCTTATGCGTGTTCTGCGTAGTTTTTGTTTATTTGTTGTGGTTTGTTCGGTTTTTGAATTGTATAAGAGGGTTGTTGAGGTTGTTTCTGGGACATTTTTGATGGATCACGCCTCTTGTTTGAAGTTCTTCACTCGTGGTGGTGTTTTCGGTGGTGGGCTTTTCATTTTTGTGCTTTTCTCGCTGGTTTTCAATTTTTTGGGGTTGTTTTTGATGTTCCTTGCGGGGTTATGGTTGTCGCAGTTTACTTCGCATGGGAAGGGTTTGGTTCAGTTCTTATTTCTTGTTAGGGGAAAATCAAGGAGCTTGAGAAAGGGGTTTTGTTCAAAGAATGGTTTTGATGGAGTTTGTGATTCAAAGACTCCGCCTTGCAAGTGTGGTTCGTTGATATTGTTGGGGAATCCAAAACCAAAAGTCGATGACGATTCACTAGTACAGAAAGAGGTTGTTAATCCTGACGGTGATGATTCTGATGATGATTATGAAAAGGAACGTTGCGTTGAAGATGAAGAATTTGATGTAATGGCGTTGAGGAGAATGGTGAAGATTGAGAGGCTGAAGTCTATTATGGCTTATGCAGAACTTGAGAAGGAGAGAATGGCTGCTGCATCAGCAGCTGATGAGGCAATGTCAATGATTTTGCGCTTGCAGAGGGAGAAGAGCTCGTTGGAGATTGAAGCTAATCAGTATCGCAAGTTGGCAGAGCAGAAGCAAGTGTATGACCAAGAAGTGATTCATTCACTGGAGTGGATTATAATGAAGCAGGAATCCGAGACCTATGCATTGGAGGAGAAGCTGAGGCTGTGCAAAGAAAAGCTCAAGGAATGTATGAAGGAGGAACTAGTCCAATTTGAAAGTTTTGATGCTAGCTTGAGCTCCATTGACTCAACCATGGAAGATGGTATTGAAGAAATGCTAGATATTCATTCAACCATGGAAGATGATATTGAAGAAACGATAGATATTGATTCAACCATGGAAGATGGTCTTGAAGAACTGCTGAATAGTTAGGTTGACATCACATCGTTGACATTTCAAGTGTATGTAGAATCCTGAATAATTTTTCATGACGTTGATAAAGTGATTGACTTAATTTTGAGGTAGTCTACTGGTTTTCCCTTCTGTAAATATACTTGATCAAGGAGTCCAACGGAAATGAATACAGTTGATACCTGCAGAAGCAGTTTTTTTGTATCCAATTTTATTGGCATTAATTAATTTAGAGCAATTTGCAGTAGCTGTAAAACCTTGTTTTATACTACCGACTGTTTGTTTGTTTATTTGGGTGGGTAGGGGCTGGCAGTTGGCTTGACAATGTGAATGGTATGGTCCATTTTTACTGCCTTCCTGAGTGGGATTTAAAACTTTACATGCTGCATTACACGTTCTCATACTTCATGAGCTTGGTTTCTTGTTTAGGAGGCTTTATTTTCAAATTTGAAGCATCAATGGAAAAGATTCACCAAGTCCTCGTAATACTGAGTTGAAAGCAGAATTTCATTTCAAAACTTCCTTGGGGTATTACTTTGGGATAATGTTATTTTTTTACTGATAACTAACAATGGTGAACTGGCATCTACAATGGTTTAGTTGTCACATTTAGTTGTTATCTAAATGAAATTCTTCAAGGAATCCAAAATTTCTTGCCTCCTATTGAACACTCATTTAACACAAATTTTGTTGTGAGCAAGTTGCTCCATTTCTGCAGTTTTATATGAAGGCATGGGAGATTTGAGTGATTAGATGAGATGTTATTGAATGCAACAAATACTGTGTGTTAGGACTGATAGAAAAGGGGGAGAATAACAAAGAAGGGAATAAGCCTAGGATATGGAGAGTACACCCGAGGAGAAAGAAAGAAGGTGTAGAGGGGAGTTAGTTAGTTACGGGCTGAGTTGTCAAAACTGAATGTTTTGGGACTAGGTGGTTTTTAGGCTGGGAGGTTGGTGAAAAAAAAGGGGAGTAAGAGAAGTCATTGTAGGCAGAAAGGAGACTGTTCTTTCTTAGGAGCATTTTCTTAGAATCACCACTGTATCAGCAATATATAGTAAATAATACAGACTTACTCTCGTGCTAAAAACTAGAGTTCTATCACTGTGCAATTATACATTATGAACGTAGGTCCTGGTTTTCTTGTAAAAGGAGCTCACATTTATCTGGTTGTACTCTTGAATTTTTATCTTGCTTCAATTCTTGCCCTGAAATCGCTAAACAGAACAAGAAGCGAATATTTAACATTTAGCAAGTGGATACAACTTGTTTCTTTTGTCTATTTTAGCTGTTTTGTTTATGCTGTACCATTTGCCTTGTCTTTTTAAATGGTTTAAGCATTGTTTTGCTCATCAGGACTTGGGAGAACTTCTTTAGGAGAATAATTTGCTCGGGTAACTTATTCTATGTTGGGAGATCTACTGGACAGATCGTTTTTAGTAACTTGTATTTCGTTGGAACCCATTCCAGGCTGTTAGTTCTCCAGAATATCTCCAAGACCAAGAATTGCATTAAATTGCGTAGAATCACATCAAGTTTTGCGCCTTGTATCGTCCAGCTGGAAAATATCAATTTGAAAATGCAGTAATACTACTTGGCAATAGACCACTTGAGGCCTATGGAAATTCCAGTTTACACGTCTCATTAACGAAACCCAGTCTTGCTTTACCTTCAAGGGGAGTACAAAGCATTATGCTTTGAACTTGCAGAAAGGCAATAGCTTTCAAATGCTCGCATAACATTTCTTGTTTAATTTCTATAGACTTAAAAGAGAAAGAAGTACGAGCACTACAAACGCTTCAACTAAATGATGGTTGCAAGAATATCTTGTTTTAACCCCACGAAGTTTTTCTTTGTTAATTTACTTCTTGCCTTCGGTTCTTGTATATAGAACTCGAATGATAGATCATTTATATGCTTTGTTTTTCAACTTTACATTTAGGCTCTATTTGGTATTATAAACTCCAATTTCAACTTGTACGAAATTTGTATTAATTTCAATTTGATAAAACTAAAATTCGAAAAATTCACATAATTATGTTTAAGATCTTACAATTAATTGTAGAATTGGATTCCAATTTTGTGCGAGTGAAATTAGCAAACAACGTCGACTATCAATTTTCAAAATAATTTTCATCAATGTGCACAACTTTTCCTTATATTTTTTACAAAGGCGCTCTCCCTCTTACTTGTTCATCAATGCATTTATTTTGTTCATAGTAGATAAGTTATTTGCCTTAATAAAAATTTGGGAAGTTTATAAAACTCGTAAATCTAGTTATTGAGTGGATACAAACCTTGCATCAATTTCTTCAGGTGAAATTCTTTTTAATTTGTGGCTTATAAGCCAAGCCGACCCCAGTCAACGACCTCCTTGTCTTCATCTTCATTCTCACAAAACCTATTTTTCGAAAATTCTCCTTCTTTTCAACACTAAAGAAGCCCGATTACTTCACTTTCACTGATCTTCAAAGCCTTAGAAGACCATCGTCAATTGGAACCCCTCTCACCGTCTCATCTCTCTCCACCCCCTTCCCACACCTTGTAATACCCAAATTTTCGAATCTCAACTACATCAAAGTGTTTGACTTTTACGGACGAGTTCATTATTGAGCTAATTTCCTCACAAGCGAATCCATTAAGGAGCTAAACAACTTGAGTGATGAATATGTTATGTAATATTGCCTTCTGTCATTCTATCACAAATGAAGAGATCAGAGAATGACAGAGAAAATACAGGAATGTCTGAGGATAAAGAATATTGATTTAAACTTTGAAATTCCTAAATTGGAGATATTGTAAGAAAAGGGACTAGGAATGGACGATGAAGCATTGATAGTGATTCCAAAAAATGCCCTAGATTGATGCAATTGGACTTAGTGTTGGTAATTTTTCCAACACTTGGAGGGTTACCTAAATACGACAACAAGAGGGGTGACTTAGGCGGCACAAAATTGTAGGAGATTAAGATATATTAGCTCGAAATGATATGATAATGTGAAAATTGATATTATAAATTTCTTGGTGTTCTCAAGGCCATCACTGAGAAAAATAGTCCCTCCATGTGGATTTTCTCCATATCATAACCAAGTAACATTCTTCTTGCAACATGGATGTTTACTTTGCCAAGGGTAGCTTTTAGAGCTTCGGAGTGTATTTGACTGAATTCTTTATGAAGTTCAATTGTAATCTCTTGAATTGATAATATAGTGTAGCTTTTTTCTTTTCAATATCATTTATTGTCTCCACAAACTCGTTTTATATAAACGTGTATAATCTTCCATGAACAACTGTCGTTCTTCCTGAGTTTGTTTGATCAATTCTATGGAATCTTTATGGTGTTTCTAAATACTGCCTCTCTGTGCAGTCACCACTATTGATACAAAACCAATTCAAAATTATCATCTTGAAGTTTTTGAGAGGTATTTTAACTTGGACTTGCACGGTTGTACAAGTTAAGTCACGATGTGACTTTCTTGTATGGTCGTGACTTATGGAAGAAAGTCACATCGTGACTCAACTTGCACAACCATGTAAGTTAAGTCACAACTGTGACTTACTTGCACGGTCGTGGATGCAAGGTCGTGACTTAACATCTTCTTAAACATTCCCCTGCCTCTAAGCATGTTAAGTCACGGTCGTGACTTGCTTGCACAGCTGTGGATGCAAGGTATGAAATTAATACGTTAGAGGAGAAGAACAAGATTGACGAGCATCGATGTATGGACCCATGTAAATTAGGATATGACAAATTGAAAGGGTTAAATGGGCAGATGAGGGATGTATCTTTTGGCTTCAAGTTATTCTTAACAACTGTAATTTACTTCAGAGGTTTATATATCTTTTATCTAGGCATCTCCTTAATCTTCCAAAGATGTTGTGATACAATTTTGCCTTCATTTAATCACATTGTGGTCGTAGATTCAGAAATCTTGATGGGTTAAATGTCTGGCCATGTCTCTTTTGTAAGTTCACTCTGTGATTGAAGAAAATTGTAATGGTTCAGTTCACCAAGGAAAGTGAATGTTCAATCTTCTCATTTTTCCAAGCAAACAGAGGCATAGTTCTGCAATTTCTCTATGTAGAATTTGATATTTACTTTGATGAATGATTTTTAATTACCTTAGAAAGGTTCTTTTCTCCATATCTTAATTTCAGCAGCCATCCACCCCTCTTTTTGCTACGTTAAGAAATCAATGCGTATCTTATGATGTCTGTATCTTATGTACAAGAACTTAGTAATGCAAATAATTTTGCAATGCATTTAGTGGATAGGGATGATTCTCATATTTACAGGCATCTTTCAACAACATGAGTCAATGTTGCCACAAAATGTCACATGATTTATATGTATTGTTTGTCTTACTCAGGAGATTATTAATTTTATAAGTCAAGACTAATTAACTTCAATGATTAACATTAAATAAGGTGAATTACTCCATGGAAAACAACTTCAACTTCAATAATTCAAGTTATTTAATGCTGCAGCTGCTGTGCGAAAGCTAACTTAAAATCATTAACAATCATCATATTAGTATTGAATAACCCTTCGGGTACACATAATTACTTGTTAACCACGTAACTTTGTGTAGACAATCTCATTTGATATGTCAATCATGAATTAAGATAAGTTTAATGCATAAATCAATTCAAAGTTGAAGAAAACAACTTATTCTTATTCATATTAAGATTGTGAGACAACAGAAGTATATACCAAGCTAAGGATGAGTTCAGTAGTAACAGTCTAAATGAACATAAAATTTCGTTATTCTTATACTTTAGTAAATTTTATGCAGTTAATATTTATTCAAGGAAAAGTTGGCTTCAAGTATAAAAGATTTCAAATGAAAGCTCATAACCAAAGTTTGGAGACCCTTCACGTTAAAGCCAAGGATGCATAAAACTCTGAAACCCACAAACAAGAAACATAGATTTAACCCAAAAGAGCATTGCTTAATAAGAAAGTATAGTAGAGTTGATTTGTAAAATGAAGATATTCACCTTAAGTTGTGTTTATTAGCCAAAATTGATTCTTTGTGCCAACGGTAATTCACTCCCATAATTGATTGTAAGATCAACCAAGAGATTTAGAATTAAAATGGCAATATCAACAAACGAACATTTCTCTCTGAGACTAGAGATGCGAGAGATATAAATGTCAGAATATATGCAAATCTACCAATGAAGCTAAATAGATCTAGAAATCATTTTTATCAAGTGAAGTGTCACATGTACTACTTCTAAGAATCACTTCTTGCTTCACGGCCACCCCCTGTAGCCTTTTCATCTCTGAAAGCACCACCAATTTCAGCACCATTTGTTGTAATATTTACATTTACAATTCCACAATCACTTCCATATAGTCTACATTATGTGTAACCATGTAAGCTCTTGACCGAAAAAATAGTAGAGTAATTTAGAGGAAGACAAATTCATGATATGACGGAAGAAAGTTCCAATTAGGCAAAATCATACATTCAAGGCTATTAAACATTTGGAAAGCAAGTAATGCACTTCATACAAGTTATTGGCACTTACCCAACCCACTTGAAGATAACTTCAGGATTGCGGGTGAAGATAGAGCTGCTTAATCCTTGAGGATTGAATTGTTTATTTCAATAGATTCATGTAAAGTCTAGAGAAGAGTCCTGTTTTCAGGAGTTAGGTTAATCGCAAAGCAGATAAACAAAAGAAATTATATAACCCAGAGCTATATGGCAACAACAATTTTCTTTTAAGCAATCAAATAATTCAAAAGGCCTATAAGGCAACCATGATACTCTTTTTAAGCAATCAACAATAAAAACTTATTCATATAATCATCCCAGCCAAACAAAATGTTCTTATAAAATGACCAACCTGAAATTTCATCACCCAAAGAATAGGAACAAATAGCCCTTCCTTTACAACATCTGCTTTAAAAGAAATCTCAAATATAGTGGGTTGCATATAAGTCCCCTCAGACTCTATAGTTGAGCCACCTGTTAGGATCTTACCTCCCCGCAAAATATTAGTGAAAGCTAATTATTGAATAACTTCAAGAAATATACTCCTTACCCAAAAAAATCATTCAACAAACATGCAGCCATGATTGGAAATCCTAACTATGCAATTAAAACAACATCATGACTTTACAACAAAAAAAAATTATAGGGTTATGGAAGAAAAATCTCTTAGCCATTCCAAATGTATCTTGCTTAAAATCTTGACCTTTTCATTTCAATACCATCTACAATCTTAACATAGACATAAATCCATTTTATATGATTTAGAGAAAGAAATAGCAAGCTGACCATACTTGGGAATCGATGATCTCTATTCCCTTCTCAAAATTTTTTTTATTCAGAAGTAAGTAGTAGCCCAAGCAAGGTACCTTTCTCTAATGAATCCCCAATTTTAACTTGTTTGTATATATCAAGTAATTGATTAACAACAGTATCATATATACTTCCCATTCATGGCTGTGACTGGGAAGTGCAACTCCCCAAACCCTTTAAAGGGGAGTTACACCCTTTAAATAAACCCCCTCCCCATTTATCTTCTTCTTTCCCTTTTCCTTATCTCCATATCTCATTTGGCGTTATCCGTCTTTGCTACCTGCAGTTGTCACTCCTCAACCAGTCTCCACCTATAGTTGCCATGCAACCACACACCTAGCTAGCCGCACCGCACTGCCCTTGCACGCAACCGCTGCCATTCTCACATGACTCTCTGCTCTTCGCGCCAATCACAAACGTATGCCTCACTAGCACACCCCTCGCTAATGCATGCCTGTGTGTTGCTCTTCACCCAAACCACCCCGCACACGACCTCGCACCCTACACACCTATGCCCCTAGACCTTGGTAAGTGCACAACCGTGTTGCCTTTGTTATTGCTCCATCCAATGCCACATACCCATGCATCAACTCCCTCAGCATATCACACGCTCGTGCGTCAACCACACCAACCCAGCAGAAGAACAAACATCGCCTATATCGATGCAGTCAGATAGATATGCCTCCAAAAATGAAACAACCCAAAGTTCCTTTGTCTCTACCACAAGAGCTAAATTTAAGTATCCCGTGCCTCAACTTTCAAACTAGAGAACATCAACAAAGATATGCCTTTCTTAAGGATCATCAAATTATTCCGCATAGATTTTTAGATTCTCAAGCACTTATTGAATTAGGAATATTTGATCGAGTCCATGAGTTGCTGCAAAATATAAGTTGGGAATAATTTTCTAAATTTAGGGAAAAAATTTATGTGGAATTGACATGAGAGTTTTTGACCACTTTAGAATTAGCTCGTGAAATTAATGCTAAGGACACTGCGGGGAGTCTTAAATTTCGATTAATGAATGCATATCATATGATCACTTTAAAAGTACTTAATTCTATTTTTGGCTTTCCAAATAGTGATTTCTATGAATATTCTGATGATTTTGTAGCTAGCGACTTTTGGTCCTAAGTGACCAATTCTAATAAAGTGATTTCCCCTAGTCAGTTTAAACCATCTTCTGTCATAGACCAACTGAATTATTTATTTTGTGGTGTATGGTACATGCTAGGCCCTTTAATGCTGATAGTTAGTTAAGTCTACATTTAAATGAATTGGGTCAATCTAATGTAGGTAAAATAGTAGTTGGGGCATTTGTGACCCGAATTATAGAAAATTTTGGCTTGCTAACCGACAGAACACCCATATAGCTAGTTTCGGGCAACTCGAATCTTGACTTGAAATATTTGGTATCGATGAAGGTTACCAACCAGCAAGCCAATCACTATGTTCTTATCCATGATGACATAAGGGAAGCTTCGAGTAATAAGCGATTTTAGTTGCGAAAATGGAACATGCTCGAGAAGACGATATTCTACCGCCTGAAGAAATGCATCAAACTTCTTCAACTACTTTCATGGAGTATCATTCACTGCTAAATCAATTGACATCATTTGAACGACAAATAAATGACAGGCTTTATAACATTGAAGCTAGCGTGGCACAGATCCAAACCTTCATGGCCAATTTGAATGCTCACTTCGGACAACTTCCATCCTCATCTTAGTATCGTGTTTCTATCCTTTCCTTTTTTATTGGTTATTGTTTTAATTTCTTTTTGTTTTTCATCTTTGTCCTTGACTTTGTTCTTTTGCCTCTTAGATCCATCTTTTGTTTTCTTATCACATTAATGTTCAAGTGTTGCGGGAGTATTAGTTTAAAAAAGAAAAAAATGATTATTTGACTTGTGTGTTTGTTTTCCCATTGAGTAGTTAGAGATGCATGATTATTAAATGAACTCAATATGAATTAGAAATGCATAATATGAGTGAATGAGTATACTTGCATGCTTAGACTAATTAACTTGGATTTTGGTTTAAACAACATTAGCTTGTTGTGATAAATGAATAACACCTTTCATTTGGTAAGATTTTGAGCCTTTTTGAAATATTAAAGACCAAATTTTGTAATTCTTTATTGAGAGTGTTCTTTTCTGATTAAGAAACTTTAAAACTTGCTTGCAAATACTAGTTGAGATTACACAATCTTATGCTAATGTTGAAATGATGAAGGCAATTAGGATTTACCCTTTTTGCTTAAAAGGCCACCATGATGTTACCCTTAGTGAACCCCTTTTGAGCTTACTATGAAACCTTTTCTTTCTTTAAACCCAAATATGAGCCTTGACCTTGATTATTTATCCTCTTCATTGTACCTATCATAAGGCAAGTTGAGCGTTTGAATGGGTACAATTGGGTTTAGGGAATAAGTGTGGGGGAATCATAACATATAGTTGGCTATTGCATTAGGGATGGGTATGGTTGTGGAGATTTTTACTTCTTCTCTATATTTCTCTTCTCTCGATTTCCTTGTTTTAAATTCAAAAATAAAAAATAAATGAAAAATATAGTAAAAAATAAAATGAAAAAAATAAAAAGAGAGGAAAAATAGAAAAAAAAGGAAGGAAGAGAAGATGACCAGAAAATGAAAAGAAGATAAGAGAAAAATAAAAAATGGAACTTGTCAATTTATTGAGTGAGAGGAAAGAATTAAGTATTTTATGGTCATTGTTTTGTATTATTGTAAATGCTCAATTTGTGTTGTGGTTTTAAACTATCCTACCTTTAGCTCGACCCTATTACAACCTAAATAAAGACCTTCAAATTGACGCTTGTGTTTGATATGAGTGCTGGAGATTGGATTGATAAGCAATCTTATGGTAGATGCCTTACATGAAATGAACGATGAGTGAATACATATCCCACCTTTGAATGCTTGAGAGGATGGAGAGTGGAGTGAGTATATATCACACTTGTTTGATGGTTCTTCGAATTGAAATACTTGTTGATTTTGGCTAAATATGTGAAGAACAACTTGTTCATAGAGTATTATGACTTTTAACTTCTTAGGTTATGTTTATTAAAATGATCATTGATATCTTTGACTATTATTTGAAAATTTGTTGTTTCCATTGTTTGTTTTTATAGTCTAGTATTCTTTATTTTGCTTGAGTAAAAGTGGGGGAATTATTTTGTTGAATTTAGTTTGATTGTACTTGTTTTTATAAGTTGAAATTGGTTGCCATTTGAATAATTATGTATTGAGTGAAATCAGCATGGATGTTGCATGAATGTTAACTGGATTAATTTGTGAATATGGTGTTAAATTAAACAAAAAAAAATTGCAGTTCATATTTTGACCATATCACAGTTCGTGACTTAAACCAATTCAGTGGTTGTGACTTGCATGCATGGTCGTACAAGTTAAGTCATGTGCAAGTTAAGTCATAGTCGTGACTTACACAAAGAAAACAAATTCTTTTGTTTAACCCTCAAAATCTAGAATACTAATAAACACAATAACATATAACCTGTTGTTTTCTTCACATTCTACACTCAATGAATGACCTTGCACTAAATGAATGACTTTCTCCCTGCGCTCCTGAACAATAAGATTCGTAGTTTGAGCTAATATTGCATCAAAATTTGACTACTCTTTTACAAATACAAAACTTTTCACTAAGGTATGGAAGAGAACAACCACAGTTCTCATTGCAAATACCAACTCCCAAATTGTTTGGTTTGTTTCCAACTTCCAAATTGTTAAAGCCAAATGTTTGTTGTGCCTATCAATCAAAATGCTTTTTAATTAATTAATATAATTATTAATAGAATGTAACATTAACATGAAATGCAATTATTAATAAAATGTAACATTAACATGAAATGCAATAATTGAAATTAAAAAAAAACGTAAATCATTCATGCACATTAAAGGTGGGATAATAACAGTAAAACTTTGTTTACTTGTTTCTGCATCAATGACATAAAATGACAAATCATTAGAAGAATAATAACAGATTACAAAAAGAAAATATTACAAATACTACATGAGAATTTGTTCCAGAAAGATAAATGAGTGTAAATCATGCTTGTGTTGTCCATAGAAATACCAAATGGTTGAATTTGGTATGTGTCATAACAAAGTGATCTAGAAATAGAAAATTGAAATCATTAAATGATTAGTAACATATGCCAAAAGACAATATTACAATTAGTACCTGAGAATGTGGTCCAGAGTCCCCAGTCATTCTCTGATGAGTGTAAACTATACTTGTAAAATCCATCGAAACACCAAGTTGTTGTATTTGCTATGTGTCATAACCAAAAAAAAGGAAAACTTGTTCAAAACAAGTAAAACAACATATACGACATTTTTAATTACTAAAAGCTAACCTAAAATTGATGTAATATTGGATGTTGTATGGTGGACATAATATAGGTATGATGGGAATTTTCTTCGAAATCCTGAATAGAGTATTTAAACTAAAAAATAATTGAAATTATCATAATATAAATTGTGTGCATTAAAAGGTTTGAAAACATAAAATCAGCAAAAATATAACCTGAGTATTAGAAAGGGGTATGGGTGTCGAAGCTACCATGCATATTTGCTAAAGTCTTGCATTTTTTAACATTCTTTCTTTTCCCTGAACTTTTCTTTAAGCCACCCTTCAATCTCTTACTTGAGGTAGGTTTTTTCTTTATTTTGACACCTCTAATCCTATTTGTTTCACCAAAATTAATCTCACATTGATTGAACAGATTCATTTTAGGAATTGACCATTGGGTCAACTCTTCATCTTATGATATTAGGTTCTCTTCATCAACTAATTGTTCACTTTGCAATATCTCATCAACCATCTTTAACATGTTGAGAAGGCAATCTTTCATAATTTTGCAAGTATCTCTCCTCTTTGTTGCTCTTATAACCAATCGTATCCTTAATGCACATAATTCTTTATACCTTATACTTGAGAACATTTTATGATCCAATTCACTTTCATTGATGGTGGAGCTTTTACTATCAAGGTACCATGTTTTTGCTTTTTGTGTCCATCTTTTCAAAATATAATGACTCAAGATTCTTAAAATATTTTTCAAGTTAAAAACCTTCAAAACATGAGAGCATAAAATGCCAGCAAACTCAAACTTCCTATAACTACAAT
>JAOQMP010000209.1:40196059-40213107 GCA_027563575.1 Erythroxylum pedicellare | reverse complement strand
ACCTTTGCTTATTAGAAGGTAGGTGTATGCATTATAAATCTACCCTTTTAATTATTATTATAATTATTTTAATATTATTATTTATCAATTTAACATAATCATTCATAATAAATAATTCATTTATTAATTTATAAACAATTCAAAAATTTACACAAAATTCACCTCTCTCCTAAGAATTATTTAAGACCAATAGTGTATTTTATGAGAATTATTGCTATATAAAAAATATAAAAATTTTGTTTTATATGAGTAAAACCAGTGATACAATATCGTACCATACTAACCAAAATGTATGTATTGGCCATAAAATGGTACGATACCTTGATATTTGGTACTAGGGGTTGGTACCAATCAGTACTAAAATATCAACCAAATATCAAAGTAAATTGCAAATTTTTAGAAATTGAAGGCTTAATTGAAATATTGGAAAATTTTTACCCTAACAATTAAACCTACCCACCTAATGTCCCGCCCCAATTCCCACCCATCTGTTGTCGCTAGTCGCCTACCTCTTTTACTGTCTCACTCACCCAACCGTACTGTGCTCTTCTCTTATCATCCTAGTCACTATCACACCATCGCACCAGTGCACCAATTAGGCGATCACACCCATCACACCAGCTCATACTCAGGCACTCATCGCACGTACCCATCGCACCAATTAGATTGCCCCTACACCAGTTAGATGGCTCCCACACCAACATCTGCACCTAAATGGCCAAACCCAGTCGCACACGGGGGCAGATCCTCTGTCCCCAAACTTGTGTACTAACCCTGTCCCATTAAATCCAAGCCATCTATTTGTGTGGGTCCCACATAAATAGATGGCTTGGATTTAATGGGACAGGGTTGGTACACAATTTTTAGGACAGAAGATTTCATCCCGTCGCACACTTGTTGATTTGCATTTGCATACCTGTTGACCTACACCCACACTTGTTGACTCGCACCACTGGTCCACTACACCACAATCCACAACTCTATAGACTCTAGTCACTTTAGTCCACATGAACTCATACAGACTTGTTGACCCGACCTGCACTAATCAAAGGATTCAACTAAATGAAGGTTGTAAAATATTGCACAAAATTTATGGAATTGTAGAATATTGAATTATGAAATTATGGAAATTGATATTGAAATATTGAATTGATTTGATTATTGATTTGAATATTGAATTGTGTATTTGTGTTCAATAGAATATTAATATAGATAAATGATTATCGAATTGTGAATTTATTATGAATTGTGTATTTGTGTCTTGTGACTTTATACTGTCTAGTAATTTTATATGTGGAATTGTTGGTTTGTAGTGAATTTATTTGTTAGATTAAATTAAATTGTGTAGTGTATCTTGTATATTGACTCTTAACTGCGGAGTTAATTTGAGTAAAAAACTAAGAATGTTGATCAAATTGGTAAATGAAAGATAGTTAAATTAAAGTTGGGAATTAAGATTTCAATAACAATGTTATTAAAATTAGTTAAGAAAACATAATATTGATAAGCATTACAAATTGAATTATATAAGCAAACGAAATATATTAGTTTATAGTTGAATTATGTGAGTGCATAAAACAGGTTGTAAACTTATAGTTGTGAGTTATGGTTAAATTTGAGTAGGTTATAATTGTGATTGTATGTCTTTAGTTTATGGTTGAATGTTGTAATAATACAAAATAAGTTATATAAGATGTATATTTGTATTGTGTAATTGTGTATGTTAAATACTTGAATTGTTGGTTTTTGACTTATTGGTGAATGTGTTGGATGAAAGTGAATTATGTAGTGTATGTTAACTCTTGATTGTGCAGTTAATTTGAGTAAGAAATTAAGAATATCGATTAAAATTGGTAAATGAAACATTGTTAAATTAAAGTTAGGAATTAGGATTTTTAGTAACAATGTTAATTAAAATTAGTTAAGAAAATAAAATAATGATAAGCATTACAAATTGAATTGTATAAATAAACAAAACAAATTAGTTTATAGTTGAATTATGAGATTACAAAAAATAGGTTGTAAACTTATAGTTATGAGTTATGACTGAAATTGAATAGGTTATAGTTGTGAGTGTATAACTTTAGTTTATGGTTGAATGACTAATCATACAAAATGAGTTATATAAGATATATATGTGTATTGTGTAATTGTGATTGTTGCATACTTGAATTGTTGGTTTTTGATTTTTTTGGTGAATTGTCTTAGATGAAATTGAATTGTATAGCATATGTTAACTCTTGATTATGGAGTTAATTTAAGTAAGAAATTAAGAATGTTGATTAAAATTGGTGAATGAAAGATTGTTAAATTAAAGTTGAGAATTAAGATTTTAGTAACAATGTTGATTAAAATTAGTTAAGAAAACAAAATAATGATAAGCATTACAAATTTAATTGTATAAGTAAGCAAAATATATTAGTTTATAATTAAATTATATGATTACATAAAATCGATTGTAAACTTATAGTTGCGAGTTATAGTTGAAATTGATTAGGTTATAGTTGTGAGTGTATGTCTTTAGTTTATGGTTGAATGATGTAATCATACAAAATGAATTTTATAAGATGTATGTGCTTTTATGTTAGTTTTGACTTTTGAGTTAAACAATACATATTTTGTGATGGTAGTTGATAATAAAATTAAGTGTTTATTTTACTATGAAGTTATTGATTTAATTTTGACATATATATTATTTATTTTACAGATAAATGGAAGGAAGTTCAAGTACTACTGATAATTCAGTCGCTTTAGGTATAGGAAGATTCGATGATCTAGCTTGAGCTCATGCTAGATTGATTCCTGGAATGAAGAACTATACTATTTGTTTGTATTGTAAAAAGCGTTTGAAAGGTGAGGGAATCACCAGATTAAAGAAGTATTTAGCTTGGATCAAAGGTAATGTAAATCCTTGTAAGAAAGTAAGTCATGACGTCAAATGGCAAATAATAACTTTGTTTAAAGAGTATCGGCATGAGAAATATAAAAGACAAATATTGAACTACCAAATTAGTAGTGGAAATTCTTTTGTTCTTGTTTAGGATGATAGTAAAGATGTTGAAGGTGGTAGTATTTCTACCAAATAAGAAGGAAATATTACACCTGATGATAGGAAAAGAGAAGACAGGTGCTTAATTTTTTTGCATCACAACTCTTAGAACTCAAGCTTCAATTCGTAGTGACTTACAATCTAGATAAACAACTTATAATGTGGACATGACAATGGCTAAACAGTGGTATGATTCAGATATAGCATTGATTGTTGCCCAATCTTATTATTATCAGCCATGGTGGATATTATTACCTCTTATGGTCTAGGATACAAAACTCCTTCAATCGATGACTACAGAAGTAAACTAATTTTGGATGAGAAAATATTGACATATCATTTTATGCAATAAATTTAATTGATGGTGACGTTAAAATTCCTCTCAATAATGAGAATTTTGTACAAAATTTTAATTGGAATCAATGCGATTTGAGCTGATATTCAATTTAATGAAATTTAGGTTTTTATTTATCCTCCTCTTTTAATTTTACTCATATTTGATGTATATCTTAAAATCTATATATGCATTATACAATATAAATATAATTGTAATGTTTTTATTTCATATTTCACTTCTAGTTGATTGTTTTCTCGGTACAAACTCTTATTGTAAATTGTAATTGTTAGAGAGTGATGGATATTTATGATTCTTTTTATTTGATTTTTTGATATAATTATTATTTATTATATGATAAAATTGTAACATTTTAAATACTTTGTATTGTTTTTAATTTTATATTCATATGAATATTAAATGACATTTTTATAT
Organism: Erythroxylum pedicellare; assembly: GCA_027563575.1. Taxonomy (NCBI): domain Eukaryota; kingdom Viridiplantae; phylum Streptophyta; class Magnoliopsida; order Malpighiales; family Erythroxylaceae; genus Erythroxylum; species Erythroxylum pedicellare. The sequence goes on along the minus strand of JAOQMP010000209.1, from coordinate 40,209,289 downwards.
TAATTATGGATATTATTTATATGTGAAATATGTGAAAAGTAATATTAATAAAAATAAATATGTTTTTGTTATTTCAAATTTCTATTATTATCATTTTTGGAGACATAATTGATGTAAAATTATAAATTTTTAGTACAATATATTAAAGGACATTTTTATAATTTAAAAAATGTTTTAGACTATTTTATAAATTTAAAAAATTACTCAAAATAATTCTTAATATTAACCGATACTGGTACAATATCATAATACAATTAAATCTAGTACCATATTCCTAGTGTTGATTAAAACACAGGAACTCAATTGACTTATTAATCGGAGATGTAAGATCTCATGTCATTCCAAATTGCAGATATCAATTTACTTCTCTCTTAAATAAAATTGCAAATAAATAAATGTTATAAAAAATACCCTAAATTGAAAGAGTGGATGGTGCTATACTTATAATAGATATGTTAAAATTTTGAAATAAAACAAAATCACGCAGTTGGTGCCCTTCACAGTCATATCATTCTTTGTTCAGATTAGAATTTAAAGAACAAATATCTCTTCCATCTATAGGTCATAAAATATGACATGTAGATAAGCTGTCTTATTCTTTTACGTTGAAATGCGCATAAGGTGATGGCTTTTGTTATATTATGAAATGAGTAATCAAACGGATCCCTATCTTCTAAACTCCAATCTGCCTTAAAACTCGGTGTCACTCTTGGCTAATTGCGGCAGTATAGAAACAAGCACATAAAACAAAATTGCTGTTTGTACAACAATAGTTGATGATACTAAATTAAAACGGGACAAACCAGAATCTTATGTTTTAGATGTCTGTCTTATCTCCTCCAAGTCAGTGATAAAAAGGGTCAAATCCTTTATAGAAAGGCAAAACTAGAGAGGGAAAGAAAAAGATGATGCTGCTTCAATGTTCACTGCATAAAGGTGAAATCTTTTTCATTTTCTGGAGTTAAAAATCATGTGTTTTTACTTTTTTCTAAGGGTTATCGAACTGAGTGTGTTTGTTTGTAATTGGGAAAACTGCAGCGAGAAATCTGAGAGCTTTAAGACCTCAGATCTTTGCTTTAACTACTCATTTTTGTACTACCGCTGCTGCTGAGCTTTCTTCCAAGCCCCGTAATCCTCCGGTAATCTTGTTGTTCACTTTCTCTGACTCTCTGTTTGGCTTCCTAGAAAACTTTTTGCAAGCTTTATGCTCCGTTCGGTCACTCAGAAATGTATCCTTTCAGGAAAAATACTTTTGTCATCCCTAGAAATAATTATGTGATGTTTCATTTCATTTCATTTATTTTTATTTATTTTTCTCGCACTCTTTGAGGTCAAATCCCCTTTGGGTTGAACTGACTGAAGTTCAAAAGCTTGAAAATCTTCATCTTGTTGCTTTTTCTCTCTTCGTAATTATTCTTTATTATTTTCGGTTTTATTTGTGCAATTTAAGTATAATCTTGTTCATGATGTATTCCAGCAGAGGGTACCCAATCTTATAGGCGGGACATTCATTGATTCACAATCGTCTTCAACTATAGATGTCATCAATCCTGTGAGTATAAGGAGCACAAAATTTTTGTTCCCCTGCTTTAGCTTATGAATTCATGTACTGTGGTTGATTATTCTTTTTTGAATATTTAGCTGATTTACATTTTGGCCATAGGCCACTCAAGAAGTTGTGTCTCAAGTTCCTTTGACAACAAATGAAGAGTTTAAGGCAGCAGTGTCTGCGGCAAAGAACGCTTACCCAGCATGGCGTAGCATGCCCATCACGACCCGTCAACGTGTTATGTTTAAGCTCCAAGAGCTTATCCGCAAGAACACTGTATGCAAGTTTTTGTTTTATTTTTCCTACTTGTTTTAGTTTAAATCTTTGCATTTAAATGCGTTGATCACAAGAATTGATGAGCTTTTGCAGGATAAGCTTGCAATGAGTATCACTACAGAACAAGGGAAGACTTTGAAGGATGCACAAGGAGATGTGTTCCGTGGACTAGGTTGGGTCACGTTACGTCCCCTTTTATTTTGATCTTTCCTTTTTTTTGAAATTCACCTCTTTTAGATGACTTCAATCAGTTGATGTGCTTTCTCAATTTGCCTGTTTTTGATATAGAGGTGGTGGAACATGCCTGTGGAATGGCAACTTTGCAAATGGGGGACTACGTCTCTAATGTATCTAATGGAATTGACACGTATAGCATAAGAGAACCACTAGGCGTGTGTGCTGGGATTTGTCCTTTTAACTTTCCTGCAATGATTCCCTTATGGGTAAGCCTTCTGTACTCTTCTCAGAAAATTAAATTTTCACTTAGAAGAGAGTTCACATCTGCCTCTGAGTCAGTATACATGGAAAGCTTGTTACTGCTGGGATTGAGTTTTGGTGTTTTATGTTTGATATGTGGAAAGAGTTATCTCAGCTTGCTTCTAACTGTATCCCTGAATTGAAGCTGATTATTTCTGTTGATACTATATTTTCAGTTTACAAAGAAATGACAAAAATGAACTAAATTCTTAGCATAAACTCTTTTTTCTTTTGTTCAGATGTTTCCTATTGCGGTTACATGTGGCAATACCTTTGTTTTAAAGCCATCTGAGAAAGATCCAGGTGAGTTTTAACTTTTGAATACTCATATGTGCGAAGAAGTGGAGTGTTCCGCATAACTTTTTAACTTTTTTTGTTTCTACGGTTAAGGCATTTTATTGTTGCTTGTGATCTTGTGCTGTCAACTGTGCTGTGTTCTCAAGAATTTATTATGTTTGTGGCTTATCACCAGGGGCTTCTATCATACTTGCTGAGTTAGCGATGGAAGCTGGATTGCCTAATGGTGTCTTAAATATTGTCCATGGGACCAATGTATGCACTTACTTTCCAATCTGCTTATGCTTATTCATGTTCTCTCTCTCTCTCTCTCTCTCTTCTTTGGCTTTGTTGGCACTTTTGAGGTCTTGTCAAGAAAGAAGAAGTTGAATCTGCAATTGATTTAAATTTGACCTGTGATTTGAACCACTTTTATGAATCAAAATACTTCTGATTGTGGCTTGCCTCCACTAGAATGATAAGATTGCCATTCTATTTAAGAGACAAGTTTGTAATAATTTTATGAGCGTTTGTTCTTGGTTTTCCTGCATACTGTGCATAACACTTAAAATTTGTGACATGCTTCATTTTTCAACAGGATATTGTTAATGCGATTTGTGATGATGAAGATATCCGAGCTGTATCATTCGTTGGTTCAAATACTGTAAGTAATTGTTCAGTGAACCTGGCGTGTTCTGCTTACTAAGCCATCATTATGCAAATGACCATAATTATGCACGTAGGGTATTTCTAAGTGGCACTATGTTGTCTTTTACTGGGGCATTTGCTTGCAAACATGCGTAGTCACACAATTTTCGTAGAACTTATCCTGAGACCACTGTTGAAAAAGTGCAGTGGCTTTCATAGCATGGAATGAATTGGCCTCTTGACTAACTATGGTCTTAAAAGTATTTCATTTTATATCATCAATCCACCAGTTGCATGTGTCACCAAGTCTAGGAGCATTCTTGGTCAGTTAAGTCAGTACTATAGCCATCCATACCTTATTGCTTACATTTCTCAAATGATTCTCACCCTTTGGTTTTGTTGACTTATCCAAAGGCTGGCATGCACATTTATGGGAGAGCATCAGCTAATGGGAAGCGTGTTCAAGTAGTTGCCCTTCTTTCTCTCTGTCATTACCTTTCTGTTTAAAGCAGCATGATGGCCTTTGGCTGAAAGTCAAAACTAATTGGACCAATCATTTTTTTCTGTTTAGTCAAACATGGGTGCCAAAAATCATGCAATTGTCCTCCCTGATGCAAATATAGATGCTACTTTAAATGCTTTGGTTGCTGCTGGTTTTGGGGCTGCTGGACAAAGGTGTATGGCACTAAGTACAGTTGTTTTTGTTGGAGACTCAGAGTCATGGTATTACACTTGTCTCTCCGTTTCAATTTCTGGAACTTTAACTTCCATTCATCTTTCACACTTTCTGTTGTAAGGTTAAAACTTGTGAATTAATTTTTGAACTTATTCTTATTCATTATTTGGGTACTTGATCAGGTGACAAGTTCCTTATGTGTGTTTTTTTTTCGTTTCTGTTACCTTTAAGCAAAAATATGAGGGAATATTTTCTGTATCTGTTAGTGATTTACTCATATCTGTTCTTAAATAGCATACTCTATGTTAAGTTTGCAGGCTTAGTAGTCTAGTAGCTCCTTGCTGTTTTTCACTTCTTGAGGAATAGTTTCTTTTACACCATTTTGCTACATTTTAGTTAGCCACAGTAGTGGAGATTATTTGATTTAATAAAGATCTTACTCTTCATTTTGCATTTGACTCAGGGCACACATGTTATAAATTACGCAAAGCTTTAGATGTCGTTTTGTTACAGGATAGTTGACAATACAAAAAATGATTGTGTGTGAGTAGAAGTGTTACATTCACCTTTAACCTTGACCAGGTTGAATAAATTGGTAGAACTCGCAAAAGGTCTTAAAGTAAATGCTGGAACAGAACCTGATGCGGACCTTGGTCCAGTGATTAGCAAACAGGTATGTATAAGTTTTAACTTCAATAGATCCAAATTAGCAATTTCTTAACTAATTTCGATCTGGTCTGTCATAGCTTTGTTATAATTATTAGTATTGCTATTCCTTCATATCTAACTTCACTTCCATTTATGCTGTTTTCTTTTTTTCTCATTTTGTATCCACAGGCCAAAGAACGAATTCATAGATTAATTCAAAATGGTGTTGAAAGTGGTGCGAGGTTACTGCTTGATGGGAGAAACATGGTGGTAATATTTGTCTACTCGAGCTATATTACTTTGTAATTAAGTTCTGGGATTCCTTTTCTATATTAGGAGGGAGAGTTTAGTTCATTTTCTATCTGTGGCACTCAATATATTTCCCAGGTCAGGAGTATAACATAATTCGCTAATATTTCAGAAATAGTTGGAAGCCACTACACATTATTTTAAATGTTCAAGAGTCGAGAGAACCTGTCGTTAAAAAGTTGTCTGTATCTTCATATTTGTTATATCAAGATAACACGTTGCTTGTGTGAATCTTTCTTTATAATTAAGCTGAACAGGGATTTTTTTTATTTATAGATTTCATATTTTACGTCAATGATTTGTTTATATGGTGACAAACAGGTTCCAGGGTATGAGCATGGCAATTTTATAGGTCCCACCATCTTATCAAATGTCACAGCTGACATGGAATGTTACAAGGTATCTGGATCCTTTCCTTATGATATATATTATCTAAAGAAACTAGATTAAATTTGTAATTTCCAAGTAGCTGTACATAACGCCTCAAATCTGACTTTTTGTACCTTGAGCTTTGTAGGAGGAAATCTTTGGTCCTGTTCTCGTTTGCATGGAGGTCGGTTGAGCACTGCTTTTGTTTATGTGATTAGGCATCTAATTACGTTGGAATTGTTTAGCATGTCCATAATCCTCTTACTAACTTCCAGGCTGACAGCTTTGAAGAAGCCATCAACATTGTGAACAGAAATAAGTACATTCTCAACCATAAGTTATCAGTAGCATAATTTTTATATTTGCTATCTCCATTGATGTGTTCCACATGTGCACAAAATTTTCAGGTATGGGAATGGAGCTTCAATATTTACTACATCAGGTGCAGCTGCGAGAAAATTCCAAACTGAAATAGAGGCTGGACAGGTAAAATTAAAGAACCAATAATGCTTGAATCAAAGAATAGCTAAATCTGCAATTCCTTAGATTATTTTATTTTCCTTTTTGAGCCACAAGTTTTTACTGAACTTTTGTTCATAATTTATGGAAAATATTTTGACTTGACATGTTAGTTCTTCGTGAGTTTGCGAGGGAAATTAGTTTGTGGAGTGACTTCCAGCAAAATGCTGGGACATTTGACATGATTCCCCTGAATGCAGGTTGGCATTAATGTTCCTATACCTGTTCCCTTACCCTTTTTCTCGTTTACGGGCAACAAGGCATCTTTTGCCGGAGATCTAAATTTCTATGGTAACATCAAATTTGCACTTGTCTTGCTATTTATTGTTCGACACTGCACTAGTGGCATAAACCTAGTCATACTAGTTTTAGAACATGAGAAACTGTGGAACTTCTATGGATTTCAGGCAAGGCTGGAGTCAACTTTTTCACACAGCTCAAAACGATAACTCAACAATGGAAAGATTTGCCAGGGGGCAGTGGAGTATCTCTGGCAATGCCAACTTCATAGAAGTTATAGTGATCATAGCCTACTTGTAGTAAACTATCATCTTCAACTGGCTTCAAATAAAATCCAAGTTTCATGTCCCACCTTTGTTTTCATCAAGCATTGCTCAGTGCTTTTGTAAATGTATCAGTATTTTGATTTTCAGTTTCGAAATAAATCAGATGCATTTCACCATTCATCTGTAATTCTCTTAGAAACAAAGGTTAATTTTAAAATGTTTTGTGCCAAAGAACGAAATCACAATTTGGTTGTCCACAAAAATGTTTGGACCTTACTCAATTGTGGATTGAGCTATTCTTGGAACACCAAAATAAAAATATCATAATTAAAACTAAAGCAGTAACGAAAAATGTTCCTTATATATTCAATACATTTAGCCTAATTACTATTAGAAAAAGCCTTGAAGACGGAAATCCTAAGCTTAATTTTAAGTCGTAATCAACTGTAACTTTGATATACCTAACATTCTTTTTGCAGCTTGTAAATAAATTTCAATAGTATAGTGCATATATTTTGACAAAAGACTTAACAACTTGGATGATATCTGGTTTAGTCGTAGTTAGGAACATCAAACAACATATTAAACTTCTGCATAACATTTCATCAACCTTCTCAACTCCATCTTCTTTGTAGAATCTCTCTTTCTGATTGCATTAGAGTTATAATTGACTTGCACTTCTTCATGTTAAATTTTTTTAGAACTTCCTTTGAATATTTTTATTGATGTCCAAAAATTTCATGTTGCTTATGTAGTATTTGCGTGCTAAGGAAGAACGTCATCTTCCCAAGATCTTTCATTTCTTCCTTAAACTTGCTAATCAGCTCCTCGCTACTTCCTGTCAAGTAAATTATCCACATAGAGAGATATCACATGTAATTGATCATTAACTTTCTTCACATATAAAGTAAATTCACTAAGACTTGTTCAAAACCTAAGTTCAACAAGTAAGCATCAATTCTATTATATCACGCCTTTAGTACGTGTTTTAAATCATAGAGAGCTTTTTTAGTAAATAAACCTAGTTATCTTATCCTTGGATAGCAAATCCCTTTGGTTGTTTAACAAGAATTTATTCCTCCAGGTATCCATTTGGAAAGGTTAACTTGACATCTATTTGATATATGACCTAACCCTTTTATGCAATACGAGCTAGGAAAGGTATCTATGTTATACGTAGGGAGAGTTTTACTACGTGTCCCGAATCTACGTGAAAGGATTAAAAACGAAGGTAATGCGGAATACCTGGACTCGGTTCCATCTTTGATTCCGATGCCGATTCCGAGTTCCAAACGTCTCCGAATTTCTCGGGGCCTTTAGTGGAAAGTGCTCACCGACTCACAGGCTAGGTCTTTCTACAGTTTCCTCAAATCACGAGCTTCCCTAACGGGTCAGGAATCCTTATGCTCGTGAATGATTCCTTGAGTAACTGCAGGAGACCTTAACCTTTACATAGCTTCCATATCGGGCTTTCCCATCACAAGACCGATATGGACTCGGTCCACACTAATCGGGATCCATTTTCTATCCGAACTTCGACCAATTAATTTAGATCATTTATTGGAGCACTTTATTATCTTTATCTGGATCAAATGGCGTAACTTAACCGGTAATTTATTTAAAAACCAAATTTGCAATTAATGTTAGTCCAACTTTATGAGACATGGACAAAATTGTCCCTAAGGACAAAAAAATGTCTAACAGAATGAGCCTTCAAAAGATAAGTGTTAAACATGCGACTTTGTATCCTATTTCAGCATATACCAAAAGATCCTTCCAACAACACTTTTAGCCTTGCGCAATTTCTGGAGACTTCAAGTGATTATTCTCGTCGAATTGCCGTAACTTCACTGCAACTCACGATTTATTTTTACTAAGGTGAGCATTCTATGCTGCTTCAGATCATTATGCGTGCGCCTGATATCTTATAGTAAGGAATCAAGGTTTTGATTTCAAACAAAACGTTCTTTATCTTTAAAATACTCTTTAGGAAACTTATAAAATATTTTTAGATCAAGTTTCAGTTAAAACAATGAGGTTTAATCTTTAAAAGACCTTAAAAAGTTTTTGAAATCATGTTTTCAAAAACACTGATCAATTAGTGTATAGGTTTGGTCTACTAATGTGTTGTTTTTTGAAGACATTGGTGGACTGATGTCTAAGTGTGGTCCGTCTATATATTACTTTTAAACATGTCGGTCGGCTAGTGTTTAGGTATGGTCAATAAATAAGATAGGAACTTTAAAAAAAATTATGTACGATGAGTTTATATGTGATATTGGTCGATACATTAGTCAATAAATATGATATATTCGTTGACCAATGGACCCAATTAGTTGACCGTTGTCACTGTTACTAGTCATTACAATGACTAATTTTTGTGTCTAGCAATATTTTGGAGCTAGTATGGGCATAAGTACTTTGGATTTCAGTTATTAGACTTCTTTATGATATTTGGTGGTTACAATAACACATTAATAAGAGTTTTTAAATATTTGCAAGTATTCATTCATTGGTTGTAAAGTGATTGACACCCTTTGAGTATTAAAGTAAGCAAGCAAGGTTTACTTGAGTTGTAAACATCAATTGAGGTTGGTTTTCTTATATTTGGCACTTTCAAGAAGCATTAAGGTTCCTCTTCATCCTTTAAGAAGGATACAAAGATTCGTCTTCGCTGATACGATATTAATGGAATCATACAAGTGACATGAGGAGTGGAGGTCGTTTCCAACATCTCTTTCTCTATACTTTTTATTTTTCACTTGATTGAACTTATTCAAATTGACACTGCATTTCATCATTCATTTTGAAATCTTTTAAAGGTCTTTATTAAGTTGTAACAATTTTCTTAAAAGTTTCTAACAATTAGTTCACGTCCCTCCATGTATTGTGTTCTATAATTTTTAATTATACACCAATTACATTTATAAAAAAAATCATAATAATATGTATGAAATAACAACTATCTCTTTATTTTTATTAATATCACTTTTCACATATTTCATGTATAAACAATAACCATAATTAATATAAGAAATCATTCAGTTATTTTACAGATATAAAATTAAGAATAAGGCAAAGTATTTAAAATATTATAATTTATATCACGTGTTAAAGAATAATTATAGCAAAACATTGTATAGTAAGAACAATATAGGTCTATGACTCTATAAGAATTACAATAAGAGTTTATGCTAAGGAATATAAATAAGTAGAAGTAAAACTTGAAACAAAAACACTTACAATAAAAGTTTAATATGTATATTGCATATATAGAATTTAACGTATGCATTAAATACAAGTGAAACTAAAAGAAATGAGAAGAAATGAAAAACCTAAAATTTTATTCATTGAATATCCACTAAAATCACATTGACCCTATTTTTATTTGGTACAAAATCTTTATCATAGAGAAGGACATTATGCTAATAAGTGTCCAAAGAAACAAGATAAGAAAAATTAACCTAAAATACATATTTTACAAGCTGCTATTGAAAATCATTTAGAACCTATTGAATCTGATTATGATACTAATTCATCAATCTCTTCAATTTATTATTATGAATTTCCAAGCCAATCAACATAATCATCACTTGAATCCGAATTCCACCTGTATACAATTACATATTCATAATCTCGTCGTCGTCGTCATCATTCAAATTTATTGCACCAAATGACATGTCACTACTTTTCTATTTAAGATTATCTCCTAAGTCACTTTTTTCAATCAAACTTGGATGCTCAGAAATTTAATCTGCTAAAAGATCAATATGGTTAAGGAAAATTGGATATACATAACTACTTGTTTTGTTAAGAGTCTTAGTAAATAAATAAAATAAAATTGTTAAAAATTATAATAAATTATATTTGACTTAATAATGACAATAATATACCTTTCTTGAAACATTAAGTTGTATCGAACAAAGACCAAATTGTTTAATCTTTTGTGTTCCAATTTATTCCTTTTATCATAATAGATGAATTAAATTGTGATATAATTCCTTTTACACCATGTTGCACTCACACATTGACTCATAATTTGAATTGAGAATCTTTTCAACTATAGAACACCACTTGCAAATTGATCCCACCAAGCAATTACAAGACAATAAAAGTAACATTATAAATAAAATAAAGCGATAATTATTTTTCAATAAGTAATAAAAGTGATAATTAAATTAAGTTTATCTCTTTGACGAATTGGAATGGGCATCCCAAAATCACCAAAGCATCCTTGTAAACCTTCATTTATGAGCTTAATAGATCTTGCATAATTTCATTTGCAACAATTATTGTGATATTTAATAATATTCCTTATTAACTTTAGCTTTTTTATACAAATTTGTCTAAAATAGACATTAGTATTAAAAAATATCCGAATTGCAAACAAGAAGAGTAAAATTCCTTTCCAATCTTACATTGATAACTATAAGATAAGTTGTAGATAAAGAAGGCCTAGTTCATGTTGGCGTTGATTGTTTCCTTATCCTCTCTATGACATTATAAAAGAAACTTATTGTTGCCTTCTCATCGCTATCAACTAGAAGAAGTACTCTCATCAAAGACTCATAAACTCAAATAAAAAATTAACATTAGGACCAAAATTCATGAGCTTTAAGTATCGTTTTAGCAGCCTTGATTCTGGCATTAGACTTGACATACTAAGATGTAACTTACTTATCACTTGTAAAAATTTATTGTGGTTCCTTCTTCGTTAGAACAATCACTGAAGTGATAGAAAATTAGTTTCAAATCTTGTAATAATAGGATGACACAGATTCCTGCCATTGGTGAAATCATTGCTTATTAAATTCAGGACACATACACGATTATAGAACGTATGTGCTAGAGAATTGTCAAAAGATCTAAACGTATGCCGAGTAAGTGATCTAACTTTTAATTATTCATTTATGTAATTTATTTTGTAGTATATATTCTGTACATATTTATTCATATTTTATTTATTTTTAATGTGACGCATGCTTAAAGAAAAACTCAAGAGAGAGGATCCTAAAAATGTGGATAGAAAACATCGACAAGAATTTTATCAATGGTTCAGAATTTTAGTAAGTATATATATATACACACACACTTATAATTTTTATTATTATGATATAATTATTTTTAAAATTACATGTTTAATGATTATTACTCCTCCCGGATAATTCAATTGCATGCTAAAAGAAGTGACTTTGTTAATGGTCAATTGTTGCATCTGGCGTACGGGTCTAATATATGAGTTTATCATTATAAATGCTTCCTCATCAATGGTTGGAGGTTTAACACAAAGGAAAGAGATTTGCAGTTGAAATCACAAAATAGCAGCATTCTTGTGAAAGGGGATGAGAATACAGGTAACTTGGATTATTTTGGTGTATTAACAGATATCATACAATTAAATTATTCTGGGGGAAATAGTGTTACTTTATTTAAGGCTGATTGGTGGGATGTGTATCATAAAAGTGGATATAAAGTTGACAAATTTGGGTTTCCTGTTATCAATATTACGTGCAAGTTGAACACCAATGAACCATATGTTTTAGCTGAGCTAGCTTATTATGTAAGAGACATTAAAGAGCCTAATTGACAAGTTGTTGTGAAGACAAAACCGCGTGATTTGTATGGTTTTCATGATGCAGATGTGGATGAGCCATGCCAAGAAAATTAAGAGTTTGGTTTTATGTTTCATAGAGCTAATTTGGAGGATGATGATGATATGGTATCATTAAATAGATCTGGCTTGGCCACAACAATTGTTGAAGGAAATTCCATAACTATTAATATCAAAGGTGCTGAAGAAGATGATGAAACTGATTTTGATGAGTGTACTTTTATTAATGATGATGAGATAAATCCAATAAGTGAAGGTTGGGTAACAAAGACGACGATGATAATTGAACATTTATTTCGAAATTATTTATGAATTTTATATTGATTTAGACTTTTACTTGATGCTTTAATATAATATTTTATTTTTAATCTCTTTTATTATGATGTCTTTCTAATGTAATATTAAATTTAATTATGTTTGCTAAAAATCCATTAAAATGCTAAATTTTTTTGTTACAATATTTACATAGGTTACTGTAAGAAAAAATAAATAATTTTTATTGTTAAATTTTACTTATTGCAATATTTTCAACGATAGTCATAACATTTTTATCACAAAAATGAAAATATTTAAGTGTGAAAAATACTTTCAATGATAATAATTTTAAATAATATTGACTATAAGGATAAGTTTATTATTGTGACAATGTTTAATTGACATTAATTAGTTGGGCTTATATTAGCGACAAGTTTTAGTCACAAAAGGTTTAAAATTTATGTGACGAAAAGATTTCTCGTCAAAATTATTTTAAAATTTATGTGATGAAAAAATTTCTTGTCATTATCATTTTGAATAATAGTGAGCATAGTGGTTTGTATGCTACTGTGATGATATATTATTGCCACTAACTATTTTCACTTGTATTAACAACAATTGTTGTCACAAAAATATATCAATTAAATGACAAATAATTTTCTCGTCACAATAACGAATAATAATAGTGACAATAATTTATTTTTCCACAATTACAGTTCATTCTTTCTAAAATGGTGTAGGCGCTAAATATTGAGGGAGTGTTTAGTTGATGGGTTTGGGAAGGGGTTCAACGGGTAAGGAATGAAAAGTAAGTAGTTGGTTGTTAATTATCATTATAAGGACAATAATTTGATATCTCACTTTTGAGGAATCCTCCATACCCTCCATTTAGTAGAGGAATGAAACTCATTCTTTAGTAATGACTCTTTTTTATAAAATATTTTTAATACTAATTAATTAAATACAATTAATTAATTAAAACATAATTAATTACATTATAATTAATTAAAATAATAATATTATTTATTTATTAATTAAAATATAATTAATCAAAATATAATTAATTACAATATAATTAATCAAACTATAATTCATTCATTAATTAAAATAT
>JAOQMP010000209.1:40036843-40049416 GCA_027563575.1 Erythroxylum pedicellare | reverse complement strand
GGGTTATGATTAACATATATTATAAATGTGGAATGTTAATACTTTAAAAACAGTCAAAATTATCTTATATATATTTCATATATTCTTCAGTTTTTTGGTCTATTTTAGAAATACATATTATAATTGTAGAATGCTAATAATTTAAAACAATAGAAATTATCTTTTTATATATATCGCATCTCTGGACCTTTTTGTCTATTTTTTGAAATACATTAATTAAGAATTTAATAATGAGAAATCAACGTGATAATAATTTAAGTGTTCATAATCTAACAGCCACCAGAGGTGCGGAATTCAAACGCATAATCTAACAGTCACCAGAGGTGCGTTAACATATACCGTTCGTTCGTTCTAGACTTTCCAACCATCCACACTTCTTCTCCCCAAATCGCAATTCGCACGGACTCTATAACGAAAAAAGAAAAGGAAAAAAAAAAACTCAAGCAAGCTGACTGGTCGATCACCGTCAATGGCCGACGCGCCGACATCACCTTCGCCGTCACAGCCGCGTTCTACGGCATCCAACGCCGCTCCCCTTGGTTCCTCTGTGATCCCGATAGTGAACAAGCTCCAAGACATTTTCGCTCAGCTCGGGAGTCAGTCAACGATCGAGCTGCCGCAGGTGGCGGTGGTCGGAAGTCAAAGCAGCGGAAAGTCTAGTGTGCTGGAGGCGCTCGTCGGAAGAGACTTCTTGCCTCGTGGCAACGATATCTGCACGCGGCGGCCTTTGGTTCTTCAGCTTCTCCAAACTAAGAGGAGGGCTGATGGAGCTGAGGAGGAGTGGGGAGAGTTCCTTCATCTTCCTGGAAAACGGTTCTATGATTTCTCCGAGATTCGCAGAGAAATCCAGGTAAACTTTTGCGACGATTTGTACCATTTTAACTGTTAAAAATGAAGTGAGATAGATCAGGAGTGAAATTTTAGTTTTTTTTTTCCCTAATTTCATGTACTTCTTGAATATAGGCTTTAGTTATGTCGTTAAATCCTACAAATAAGATTGAAAACGTTTTATGTGATTTTCGATGAATATTTGGATCTGTAAATTTATTTATGTTTCTGAGCTTTGGAAGAGGCAAAATTATTTGTTTCGTGTTTAAATATTTTTAGGGATAAAAGATGAAGGCTTGCTTTCTTCATGATTACATATTATGATTACCAAGGATGTGTTGGAAGTAGTTGTATCTTCATTAAGTTTATGATAAGGAAGAAGCCCTGGAATTGTGGGAAGGGCTGAAAATTTTATGTCTTTTAATTGCTTCTGGACATCTCTAAGATGCTATTTTTTGTGAGTCTTCACTCAGTAGTCCTAATGCTGTGTGGCATGGAAATGTTAGAGTACTATCCCTCAGGTTATGTTTCTCGGCTTGGTGTCAATGCTCTATTCTTTTGATTTATTCCTCCCCAGACCCTGCTTCATTGCAGGACTTCGGACTAGGTGTGATGATGATGATGGGATAGAGGCTCAAGCCTAAAAATGTAAATACCAGCACTGTTGTACTTTTTTAGAATGAACATTGCTGCAGCCTTTTGGGTAGATTAAAAAGTAGTGTCATGTGTGAAGGGGAGTAATGAACTGAATTGGAATAGATTACTTTTACTTGACTATTAATGCACAAACTATCAATTATGATATAAGGTCATCCTACAAGTTGACACTCTTTAGTGTTGGTCTCAAGAGGGATTGTAGATGCTGCATTTAGGTATGGTTGATTGAATGCTGGCTTGCTCGAAAATAATCCTTTAACGCTGATGACCATTCCTTTTTTTTTTTTAATGTTAATCTAATTCTGGATTTGCTATAGGCTGAGACAAACAAGGAAGTAGGGGGTAACAAAGGAGTCTCAGATAAGCAAATATGTTTGAAGATTTTTTCACCTAATGTTCTTGATATAACACTTGTGGATCTACCCGGTATAACAAAGGTTCCAGTTGGTGATCAACCCTCTGATATTGAAGCACGAATCAGAACTATGATAATGTCCTACATAAAAAAGCCTACCTGTTTGATTCTTGCCGTAACACCAGCAAATTCAGATTTAGCAAACTCAGATGCTCTTCAGATTGCAGGAAATGCTGATCCTGATGGTAAGTTCTGAATTTGATATCCCAAACTGAGTGGCTTTCTTATATCACTCTTAAATGATTCTAGGGACTTATTGTTTTCTTAACAGGTAACAGAACCATTGGAGTAATCACAAAGGTTCATAGAAGCATCACGATTATTTTCTACTACAAGCTCTGACTGCCTTTACGTTCTGTTTGACATATTTCTTTGGTAACAGCTGGACATTATGGACAGGGGTACTGATGCTCATAACCTGCTACAAGGCAAAGTAATTCCACTTCGATTAGGTTATGTTGGTGTTGTCAACCGTAGTCAAGAGGTAACGGATGTGTCTGATGAAAATTGAAGATTATATGCTCATACTACTGATGATAATTATTGGTGTTGTATCTTATGGTTTGGATTTGCTAAGGCTTGAACCATCAAGTTCTATTTCTTTTCCTTATTCACTTGTACTATTGTTCTGATGGTGCTTCTAGTGTGGACCAAAAAATATGTTTGTTGTAGCCTGTTCAATGAGATTTTGTTCGACTGAATGAGATTACAATGATAACTCCATATTATGGCTGATAATTACATGAAAGTATTTCATACTGTCAAACATTCAGGATATAATGTTTAACCGGAGTATCAAAGATGCACTTGTAGCTGAGGAGAAATTCTTTCGCAGTCATCCGGTATGAATTCCATCTTTCTTCTGGTATTTTATCAATAAAGTCAATTATACTGATGTAATTTGCTATCATTCATACTGTTATGCAGGTATATAATGGTCTAGCTGATCGGTGTGGTGTTCCTCAGTTAGCAAAGAAATTGAACCAGGTAGAACTGCTGCATCCTTTAATTTCTGGCAGACCTTTCGAAGCTCTTTTAAGTTCTTGGTAACACATACTTCTTCTGTTTCAGCACTGCGCTAATGCACATTGCCATTTTCTTGTTCACCTATTCTGTAGACTCATCAGGCACTGTTTCTTGATTTCTTCTGGTTGTGAAATTATTTGTCTGATGATTGTGACGTAGTTCATGATATAGTTCATCAAAAGTGCTTTTGAGGTCATTCTTACTTATTTTGGTTATCCAGATTTTAGTGCAACATATAAAAGCATTACTTCCGGGGTTGAAGTCACGTATAAGCACTGCTTTGGTTTCTGTTGCAAAGGAACATGCTAGCTATGGAGACATTACCGAATCAAAGGTATGTTTTATTTGTCTATCTGGAGATTACTTTTCTGAGGTTGCCTTAATCATTTGGTGGTGTTGGCAAAATAAGTCTGTGATTTGGATCTATTATTTGAATCTGTGCTTATTCTGATGTGTAGGGCCAACAAATACATGTTCCAAAATTGGAAATCAGCTTACTAAATTGCATTTTTGCTTCTGCATTTATATGATAGTATGAGAATATTTAACAATCCAATCTCAGAAGAGAGCTGTCTATTTTGACATTTGAAAATGGCTCAGAATCTACTGATTTTGCACTTAAAGTTGTGCTGTTCCAGTTTCCTTGCCAATTGTTTCTTCATTTTCTACTAAATACTTGTTTCCTACTTTTTGTATATTTAACAGGCTGGTCAGGGGGCTCTGTTGCTGAACATTCTGTCAAAATATTGTGAAGGTTAATTCCTAATACATTGTTTCATTCATCTTGCTTTATATTTTGTATTATGTCTTTCATGTATTTATGATAGGCCATTTTGTATGTGTTTAAGCTCGTTAACTCCATGCCATATTCTTGTTGTGAACAGCATTCTCATCAATGGTAGACGGAAAAAATGAAGAAATGTCAACAACTGAGCTGTCTGGTGGAGCAAGGATTCACTATATTTTTCAATCCATCTTTGTGAAATGCTTAGAGGTGTGTTCTTTAACCCTATAGAAAGAAAAATTTTTGTGAACAATTTTCCGTTTTTTCCATAAGCAATTACTAGATGCATTGGTGCAAGAAATGCTCCATTGAGCGGTGGCCAAATAATTCCTTGCTTTATCAGCTTCCTTTGTTTGACTCCAAATAGGTGAATATTCAAGTTGGTAACTGTTCCAACCTTAAATGATCTTGAAGTTCTTAACTTGATATCTGCTTCTTTTTTACCCCCGATTCACATCAATCTAATTGAGCTTTTTATCCTAGGGATCCTGGTTTTGAATTGGGATAGACTGACTGACTTACTTGCACTTAGATGCTTTAGCTATTATTTGGCTTTTAACATTCTATAATGGGTATGCCAGAAAGTTTGATGCTGTTAACCCACCTTTTGCCTCCCTCTCTTTTTAAGAATCCACCTGAGATGATGAATTGTATAAAACTCTGTAAGTCAAATTTTGTGTTGGATTTCAAATTGGATGTACATGAAGTGGCTCCGGTTAAAGCAAGAGTGTACTTTCAAGTAATTAATTATATTATGTTCTTCTAGATATGTTATGCTTCTTCCCTTTTCATTTAAAGTGTTTAAAAGAACTATTCTTAAACTTTCAGTGATAGATCTCATGTCAAATCTTGTTGTTCACTAGTTTGTAATGGACAAGATTCAATCATATCCAAAGCAACCATGAAGGTGAACAAATATCAAAAGATTGAGATTTTTCTTCTTTTAAGACCAAGATACTTTTTCCTTTTACATTAACATGGGAAATAAGGGTTATTGTTGGTGGTGCCATTTAATTTATTATCATTGACAAATTAACTAATATAATGTGGCTGATATGTACTGATGGTTTGGGAATGCAAAATCAGTGATATTTATGTTGTTTTGTAAGATAAATGATGCTTGATTCAAATTTTCTGCAGGATGTTGATCCTTGTGATGACTTGACGGATGATGACATTCGAACTGCAATTCAAAATGCAACTGGTCCTAAAAGTGCACTTTTTGTTCCAGAAGTAGGCTTTACTGTTTACTTCTTAATCCCATATAATTTCTCCCTTTTGACGATTTGCTTACATTTTTCAAAATTACTAGGTCATGCTTTTGATTTATTTTCATTTATGCAGGTACCATTTGAGGTTCTTGTCCGGAGGCAAATAGCTCGTTTATTAGATCCAAGCCTTCAGTGTGCCAGGTTCATACATAATGAGTTAATAAAGGTAGAACTAATGTTTTTATGGCTTCTAGCAGCATCAATTCCATCTTGAAATCTATATTTTCTTATTTGCCTCTTCAGATTAGCCATCGGTGTCTAGCTAACGAACTGCATCGGTTTCCTGTTCTGAGAAGGCGTATGGATGAAGTTATAGGAAACTTCTTGAGAGATGGTCTTGAACCATCAGAAACAATGATTGGTCACATCATTGAAATGGAGGTAAGTTGAAGTCTGGATATCTTAAACTTATTAGCATGAGCTTGCTTAAGTACTTGCTTCAACAGTTGCATTTCAATATTTCAGAATCACTGACTCTTTTGCAGATGGATTACATTAACACTTCGCACCCAAATTTTATTGGTGGAAGTAAGGCTGTTGAAGTAGCGCTACGGCAGGTCAAGTCTTTAAGGGTTCCTCTACCCATTTCCAGGCAAAAGGTATGTTCTTGATATAGAAGTCATTGGTATTTTTCTCCGTCCATGATTTATCTCTTTCAGTAGGATTCGCTTTTCATGCTAAGTAGGATGCTGTAGAGACGGACAAGCCATCGGCATCTGAAAGGAGTCTGAAGTCTCGAGGTTTTCTTGGTAGACAAGTTAATGGAATAGTGCCTGAGCAGGTATGGTTTTTCTCATTTTCCTTTGTCCTTTTTTTTCATCGCTTTTTTCTCTCTGTATTCACCATCATCATCATCACCATCATCATCATCATTATACCCCGAAATCCCGCAGTGAAGCGGGGTTTGGGGGGATCTGATAGTACGCAGCCTTACTCCTGCATAGTAGAGAGGCTGTTTCCAGTAGATCCACATTCAAATGTGACAAGATAATAGTAATGACAAAAAAAATGTAATAATAATGATAATAATAATAGTAATAATAATAATAAAAATAAAATATGATAATAATGAAGAAACAATAAAATAATGACAAACCGTACCTGTGTTTAAGGGTTGGGCTTTTGTAATCCTATATACTTACCTGAGTGAAGATTGAAGCCTAACGAAAATGTAACTGGATAGTTTCCTTCATCAATGATAATCCTACGATTTTATAACGGCAGATTTGATATAACAATAATAGAGTTAGTATGAAGTGATGGGTTGTGTTATCAAAGAAAGAGAAAGAAGGCACATCAAAGATTGGAAAAAAGGATCCTACACTCCGTTATGTCGCGTCTCTGTCAGACGATACCAACAACTCCTAAGGTGGCATCTCAAGAAGTTCACACCCAAATTCACTTCTCCGTTAGGAGAGCAAAATGAATGAGTGAGGATTGCGTAAAGCAACGTGAAGCCATTAGCAAAGCATAAGGAAACCTGGACAAATAGCCGTCCAACTGAATCGAATGCATTGGCCTGCTGTGAGCTCATATGCCTGATATAACTCTTAAAATAGGGACTTTTGTTCCATTATTCCACATACTATCCAAAAAGAAGAATATAAGTCATACCAGAAGAAGAAGAGCTGCAAGAGACATGTCATCTTTGATGAGCAGAGAGTTTTCCTCTATACGAGTCGTTCAAGAGTTTACCATATAACACAAAAGCCAAGCCTTTTTATACTAGAAGATTAATCCAATGAAACCAAAAAACGTAAACAGTTGAACAAACAGTGAGAGTAAACCCAACTAATATGGGAGAACAAACAGTGAGAGTAAACCCAGATAATATGGGAGAAATTATGAAAAGCAAGCGCACGGGACCAAAAACACCAACAATGCCCAATGACAAATACGCAGCGAAGAAGGCGACATGAACAAGAAAACATGAACAGAAAAATACCAGAGCTTTACGTGCAGTTGAAAAAGTTAATTGGAAGATCAAGCCCTTACCAGTGAAAGCCTCTCCCATCCTAACACCCTCTAATCCTTCAAGTCTCCGGGTTTGTCGATGTGAACCGTCAACCCCATAAAAAAAAAATTGTACAGAATCTACCTTAACCACTATTGTTGTCACCCTCACATCCATAACCCTCATGGCATTCTCTACAACAATCCCTTGGTGGGTAGGAAGCCTAACTGCTTGCATTCATCTGTACCTGTATTATTTGGTTTAAATCATAATTCCTTTTGCCTTGGTTGATTATTGACCTTGTCATATTGTTTCATTTGTTCAAGTTACAGGGTGTTCAGCCTGCTGCAGGTGTTGAAAGAGTTGCACCATCTGGTAATCTTCATTTAAAAAACACCAACAGGAACAGCTGACATGCATGCACAAATATTTCTTCCCACATATTCTCTCTCACATCTTGAGTTGGAACTACAGATGGCATTTTTGGCCTAGCCCGATTGACCCAGCTTTGGGCTAGGCTCGAGCACACCCAAAGCCCGGCCTGAATCCCCACCACTAAAATGTTGTCGTTTCGGTATAACTGACCAAAACGATGTCATTTTGGTTGTGGCCTGGCCCATTGCCATCTCTAGTTTGAATATGAGTCCCAGTATGATATCATGATTGTTGAAAATGATGTTAATTTAGGGAATGGAGTTGGTTCAAGTTGGGGTATTTCATCCATTTTTGGTGGAAGTAGAGCTGACAATTCTCGTGCATCTGCTAAAGAGAATGTAGCAAGCAAGCCATACAATGAACCTATTCAGAGCATGGATGATATGGAAGAAAGCTCCATGATCCATTTACAGGAGGTATGGATGGGCTTTTTTTTCTTCTTGTATATGCCATTATGTATAGCCAATGAGCATCTCTGGTATTCTTTTTCTTTGCTTTGCTTTTTCCCAATTTCTTACGAGTTCTGTTTCCTAAGCCTCCAACTGTTTTGAGGCCCCCGGAGAGCCAATCAGAGCAGGAGTCTGTTGAGATTGTTGTCACTAAATTACTTTTGAGATCATATTATGACATTGTTCGAAAGAATATTGAAGACTCTGTACCAAAAGCAATTATGCATTTCCTGGTAATTTCATCCGAAAGCACATTGTTGCTAATTTTCTTTCCTGTTTTTCATTGTTTTGTTTCTATTTTTTATTTTCACTTTCTGTGCCAAAACATTTGATATCATAGTAATTAGGACCTTGTCCTTCAACAACAATCATTGATTCACTAGTGTGAACATGAATCCAGTTTAGTGGAGCATACCAAGTTGCATGTTTATTCCTACTCCCAAAACATTGCAAAGATCTTGCATACTCCACGGCTTCAGATTCTTGTTGACTATAAGAGTCTGAGCCTTTTTGCTTCATTCTATTGTTAATATACTGAATACTTGTAACATTAGTAAACAAGCTTTTGGTACTCTTTTTTATGTAGTTGGAGGCTTTTGAGAATTAAAATTGCCAGTGCAACTTTTCTTTATAAAATGTTGTTCCTTGGTGAGATCAGACTTGTTTATTTTGTGAGTCTCAAAAACATATTTCTTCTGGGCCAGAATCTTGTTGAATCTTCTCGACGACATGCTTTAGTATCATCCCTCTGGTGCAGTGCTTGTAGCTTTATTGACTTGAATATAGGAACTTATGTTTCTGATGTTGATTGGCTATCAAATGTAGGTGAACCATACAAAGAGAGAATTACACAATGTCTTCATTAAGAAGCTCTACAGGTGACTTGAGATACCATCATTATAATTACTGCCTTGATTTCTTCCTCTGGTTTGTAGATTGTGCTTTAGTTTTTTCAAGTTCAATTAACATCTTTGTCTAAACAAAACAGGGAAAATCTATTTGAAGAGATGTTGCAGGAACCTGGTGAGATAGCAATGAAGAGAAAACAGACAAGAGAAACACTTCGAGTTCTTCAGCAGGCATTTAGGGTGGGTGTTTCTAGTTTGTTTGATGCCTATAGGTTCCTTTTTTTTTCTTACCGGTATGCACTTTACCTTTGCAATATTTAAATACCGGAAGGAAAGTGGAATTAATAACATTTAGTGGTGCAGAACTTCCAAGGCTGGGAGCCAATATGATATGATTATTGGGATTGGATACCAATAGGGACTGGTTTGTGAATGATAGTAGGATATGTTAGGTGAAAGGAACTTTTTGAGTTGAATACTTGAGAGGTTGTGTTGACATCTTGAATTTACTTTGATCTCTCGTAATAGACATTGGATGAATTGCCATTGGAAGCTGAAACAGTTGAAAGAGGATACAGTTTGGGTGGGGATGCAACAGGATTGCCAAGGTTACATGGACTGCCTACATCATCAACGTATTCCACTAGCAATGCTTCCAATGATTCCTACTCTGCTTCTCCCAAGAATCTCAAGACCCGAAAATCGTCTGCGTCTGGAGATTTCTTTGCCGATTCTAATGGAAGTGGACAGCCTTACATGCCTGGTCTCTATCCAGCAGTTGAATGAATGAGCACCAGTGTTTCGATTATGCAGTTATATTCAATTTCGTATTTCCTAATCACCTCTCAGATTGATTCCTCCAGCGGCTCCAAAGTTGAAAAATTCAAGCCAAAAGTTCAGATTTCGGTTATAGTTTTGGGGCTTTATTACTTTTTGCAATGTTCCTGCAAGAATAGCAAGGAGCTAACGATCCGACATGTAACAAGAAAATAGTAGATATAATGAGTTCGTCTCTATCAACACTTCACATTTGTTTGCCTTGTTCAAAAGGTGTTTTGTCTGTCATTGTCGTTTATACCTCGATTAACCAAAGTCCTGTTATTTTCATATTTGGTTGAACTGAAGCACCCTATCTCACTGTATACGTCTAAGCTAAATTTATTTGACGAGTGGGCTTCTAATTCTTCGACATGTGTTACTTATTTTAAGAATCCAATTAGTGACACTCGTTCACATTACATTAAGTTATATAATTGTAAGTCAGTGCGAAGAATTTATAAGTATATTCAATTATAATGTCTTAAATTTGATCATAGAATTATATTCTTCAAACAAAAAACCTGCATTGTTTTCTTAATACATGTTCAAACTCGCACTATATTTGTCTTGTACGTTTGTAAACATCTCCCAAATGGCAATGAATAACATAATGCCTAAATTACACCAGATCAGTGATTGAGAAAATTACATACTAGTGTTATTGGGTGTTTCATGCAAGTTAAAACCTTCTATAACGTGGATACATAATGTGAGATCACTGATATTAGTGTAACTATTATAACAAAAATCAAAATATACAGATCAAATTAATGTAAGAACTATTAATTAAATGAAGCTCATCATTTATCTATGAAATGAGATGATGTATACCCCACATCATAAAACATATGCCTCGTACCCCATAAGCAACCATGAGTGATTTACAAGATGAAACACATCGTTTATCTATTAAAGTATAGATCATGCATACCCCTCGATGTAAAACAAATGCTTCGTACCTCACAACCATAAAACAATCGAATTGAAATACTGAGAGCCCCTTTTACATTTATTTTATTTACCTAATTTCCTACCTCACAAGATAAGAATAAAAGTTGACCTTGTAACAGCTTCTTTGATCTTTTTCCCAAATTGATGCTTTGAACTGAAAGAAAAAAGGGGGATTTAGTGATCACTTCAAGAAATTACACATACAATGAATCATTCTTTAGAAATAAAAATAAATAAACCAACCAAATTTGACCGTACTAACCTAATTATACAAAAAAATGTAGGTAAATAATGGGACAATCCACTAACATATGAAGACTTCATAGAATGTGAACTTCGCTATTAGTTTTAGGGACGACTGAACTTTTGGTGTCGAGCTACTCAGAGGATTGGCTCAGAAATGAATGGTTTCTAACTCAGTGGATATTGAACTTCAGTGTGGGGGTGACTTTTAAACTATACTGGAAAGGTGTTGCTTTATTCGATATCGATTCCCTGTAGGTTAATAACAAAATAATATAAAAATATTCTTTTATCATTTACATGTTTAGATATATATATGATAAAATATACGAGATAATTATTCATTACAAATAAGATTATAATTATAAAATTTATACTGCATTTATGTATTATATCTAAATTATTATTAGTCATTGTGTTATTAAAACTGGACATTAATAGAACATAAAAAGACTAGCGATTTCGTATGGTAGTAACCGATATTATAAACTTTAGAAAGTTGAAGGACCATTTCTCAATGTATTCCCGACTTCTTGTTTCCTAGAAATCTGAAGAGTGTGCGAGTTTTGTCAAATGTTAGAATGAAGTGTAGGAGAAGAAGAAAGAATTAGGGATTTAAGGATGATTCTGGAATCGTCCAAAGAGAAGAAGAGAAATTATGGATTGAAAAAATTGTCTCCAAACAATGAGTATTAAAAGGCTCAAAACAGTAAGGATTGAGGAAATTGCAGAGGGTCAAAACGGTGCATTTGATATAGTTGTGTGATAAGTTATTATTTTTATGCTAATTTTGGATATAAATCTCTTTAATGTGTTGAAATTCTTATTTAAAATTAATAGACTTGTTTCTTAATTGTTTTCAAATGATTTTAACACATGGAAGATGAATTTGAATCAAAAAGATGTGAGAAAAGCAAAAGTAATTCGAATTCTCAACTGATAGAAAAGTTTTTGACTAAGCGTTAGTATGTGCAAAGGGAAAAATTATCTGTAGAGTTTGATTTGAAAACAGAATCGATACACTTAGGATTTTAATTATTTTGAGAATCAATTTGTTGTCTTTATGTGGGGATCTGCTACTTGATTTGGAGGACAGGTGTATCCGAATAAAATAATGACAAGATAAGATAAAAAAACCCTTCTAGACATACCATCTTTTCATGTTTTTCTTCTGTTTTGGGTTTTCTTAGGAGTTTTCGATTTTTTGGAAAAATTGCAGAGATGGAGACAATATGTCCTACTATTTTTCTATTGGGTTTTATCTATGTTATGAGTAGCTAAATCTTTCATCTTGGTTGAAGAGAACCAAAGTTATCATCTAGTATGTGTGAGATTTTTTGAATAAACTTTATTTCATTGATGGATATTAAATGTCTTTTATATTGCTTTTTATCATTGAATTGATTGATCTCTATGGTGCGCAACTAGGAATTGATTGATTTAATTTACAACCATATTAGTAGGATTTGACATTCAGTTTTGCTAATTCAAAGTGGCAATTAGGATTATCATCTTTACGTTAGGGATTGGGATATTCAAAAAAAGATACTTATCTAGACTAAATATATATTGTATGTGTGTTGTCTTCCTCACTGGTTCTCTGGGTTTTTAAAGCTATTAATTAATCAAACTTAAGATCGAATCTAAGCTGTTAGTTAATAAGAGTGTTTAAAATATATGTTTCTATTAATCTAATCCGAAGAGAGAACATCACTTAATGAGTATTTGTTAATGGAATTAGTTTTATATCAATGATCCATACTAATTTGATAATGTAGGTGACCCAAAACTAAGGTTTGTTCATTAATTTTTCAGATCTGATTCTTTTTTTATTTCCATTTTTGTTTTTAATTTCTTAAAATAACGTTAATTTAACCCCTAATTTGTTTTAGT
>JAOQMP010000209.1:39953536-39964755 GCA_027563575.1 Erythroxylum pedicellare | reverse complement strand
TACAAAATCTAGGGCAACAACCCTAAAAGATTTTCTTTTGAAATTCTTTTTACAACTACATTTTGAATGAGAAAGAAGACTGAAAGAATTGATTTATCCTTTGATTAGGAGCAGAATTGGGAATGGAGAGGAAACATTTTTCTGGTTTGACAATTGGCATATGATAAGCCCTCTTTGGATGAGAAATGATTTAATTGGTGTTAGAAATCGTATTCCTAAGAAAGTAACACTAGCATGGGTTGTTCAAGAGGGTGACCGTTTGCATAGGTACTGGTTCGGTTATCTGATTACTAGTTATATGAATGGTATCTTCCTGTGTAATATACTAGACAAGATGATATGGACAGCAACCCAAGACGGCGAATTTTCAACCTCTTCAGCACGAGACATTGGAAGAGAGATGGAAGAAGTACCATGGGCTAAGCTAGTTTGGAAATAGGTATTATGTCTTAAATCTATTTTTTTTTCTGTGGCTGACTATCAAAAACAGATTGACAACAAAGGACAGGTGGGTTGGTATTTTTGATCTCATTTGTGTGTTGTGTAAGTTAGTAACTGAAAGTAGAAATCATTTGTTTTTTGAATGTGAATTTACCAAAGCAGTATGGAGCCGAATTTTGCATATGATAAGTACCCTGATCTTTGTTTATGAATGGAATGAGGTTCTAGTAGATGTTATTCACAAAATCAGACAAGGGGGGTAGGACTGTCTCATTATTAGGACCTCTTTTCAGATGGAACTCTACCACCTTTGGCGGGAGAGGAATAGGCATCTCTACAAGCAAGTTGAGAGAAATAAATATGAGCTTGAAGACTGCATTATTAACTTGATAAAGGAGGTCATCATAGGGAATGGGAAGCATGATCATATGTCTGGCAATGAGGAGGAGTTTGTGTATATAGATGTTGCATGATGATGGTTAGTCTAAGATAGTGGTTTCGAAGGGCTGCTTCTCTTCTTTTGTTTTTGCCTTTTTATAGGTTTGTAATTCTTTGTACATTGTAGAAGTTTATTTCTAGTAATTTAAAGTTTCTTAAAATTCCAAAAAAAAGTATAAAAGAATGAAAGAATAAGAGGTTTTGCCATGAAGAATTGATAAACTTTGATTTCGGTTATATGTAATTCTGCTCTTTAGAAAGTGAATGTCGTTTAGAAACGATAAATCTTGTTTTCTTTTGGAAAGTAAAACCATAGATCCTTTTACAAAGTAACATGTCTGTTAAAAAAAAGAGAGATATGTGCCAGAAAATGAATAATTAGCTGAAATCTTTGGAAAATTATTTGTCTAAAACTGTCGAGTAGTTAGGAAGTTGGAAGATGAAGGGTTTGTGAGACTTTCCATTGTCTTAGGTGTAAATTCAATAGAAAGTGTAAATTCAATAGAAATCTCTCTAGTTTCTATGTCTTTTCTCTTTGAAATTATCTGTATCTTCCTGCTGGGCATAATGCTGAAGTAAGCCAAAAAATTCAGAACTTCAATAATAAATATTCAGATAAATTTTTGTCTTTTATTTATACCCTGGAATATTTAGTGTCTTGTAACATCTGTTTTATATTTTATTAATACAATTTTTTCTTCTAAAAAAATTCAGATAAATTTAAATCAGATTTCCTCTCCACTTCTCCCTATACCAAAACCTCTTGGCACCAACAATGTCTTTGTAAATCCCAAGGTCATCTTCTTAACAACAAAGTGTATATTCACTAAACTATTTCTTTCAAGCAGAAAAGATTTAGTATCGTCAATATGAAGATTGGTTTATGTGGGCCTATATCAAAGAACTAAGTTTGCCATAGCAATACTAAACACATGAAAGTGGAGTCCCCTGCAATTCGAGATGCGGTAGAAGGAAAAGAGGTGAAGCTAGTTTACTGTCCTTCAAAGCAAAGTTTCAGCTCATAGACATCTTCAACAAGGCCTTGCCAAATAACAGGTTTGAGTTCCTAATATTCAAGCTTAGTGTGATGGCAAAAAGTCTCAAGGAGGGGTATTAGAAAATGAGACGTTTGCCAAAAAATGAATAATTAGCTGAAATCTCTGGCAAACTCTTTGTCTAGAAATGTCCGATAGTTAGGAAGTTGAAAAAAGAAGAGTTTGCGATACTTTCTATTGTTTTAGGTTTAAATTTGATAGGAGCTCAGTATCTGAAGAGTGAATATGCGAATGTAAACAATGTGGTATTGTAATAATAGGTAAATGCTCAAAATGTTGTCGTGTATGTAGGACATTTGTTACGCAATGATTAGCTAGCCACTAACGGTTATTATAGTCATTAATATAATCGTTGGAGGTAAAAAGCGATAAAACAACGAATAAACAGTTAACTAATTTTCTCTTTCCAAACATTTCTATATCTTCTTCTTCTATTTCTATCTCTTCTCACTAGTTTGTTCTTAATCCTTAATCTCTCAATTAGCTACATCATAAATATCTTGTAGCATAAATTGGTATCAGAGCTGAGATCCTAGACTATGGCAGATGTTACAACATGGCAGAAGTAACCAGAGGTCAAAAATGGAGGTGAGGGGAGGAAGGCATGCAAAATCAAATGAAGGAGTTGGAGATAAGACATGAATGAAGCATTCAAGAATTGGAGGAGTGGATCACTCAACTATATCAAAAAAATAATGGCGACAATGGCTTACGAGGAACTATTGATCAGAGGGTTCTTGAAGCTAGAAATGGAGACGGTTACTATAAAGGACATTACGCCATTCCTACACAGTGTAGTAAGATTGAGTTGCCGATGTTCAAAGGTGAAAATCTGCGAGCTTGGGCATTTAAATGTTAGCAATTTTTTACGTTGGACTAGACACTAGCGAAATTAAAGGTGAGTTTAGCTACGATGTACTTGGAGGGTAAAGTTTAGCTTGACGAGAGTTGTATGTGAGGAATAGATCACAAGATCCTCCTAATTAGAGCGAGTATCTATTGGCATTGGAATAGAGATTTGGAGAAGCAGCTTTTGAAGACCCGATGGGGGAACTAAAGGAATTGAGGTAAAGAAGAATAGTGAAGGAGTATTTTGTAGAGTTTGACATGCTATCTCAAAAACTAGTGATAACAGATATTTGGTTAGTATGTTTTTGAAAGGTTGAAGGCAGAGATTGAACATCTAGTAAAGTTATGGAATCCTCGATTCTTCAACAAGCATAAGATATGCCAAGGAAACATGAAATGGTGATGGTTCATTTTGGGATGATGGTAACGTTCAATGAGAGATGTTCAAATTATACAGGAAACTCACTAAACATACTAAAATCTTCACGAGGTTTGTTGGATACTCCTGTGCAAGGAAACCATAAGACAGAAAAAGAGTTGAAATGGAGCAAGTTAGTAAAGAATTGGATGAGCACAAAGCCAAGGGTTGTGTTTCTGGTGTGAAGAAAGACACATCCTTAGTTATAAGTGCAAAAATAAAATGTTGCAGATGTTTGCAATAGAGGAACAGGTGGAGAATGGGGAGGTTAAGGAAGTTGAAGAAGAGGATTTCCTAAGCATATCATTGTCAGCCATAGATGGGATGATTATAGTGAAATATCAACAGATTAAGGTTCAAGATATGATAGAAGAAAAAGATATTCATTTGTTGGTGGATGGGAGAAGTACACATAATTTTGTGGATAAAAATTTAGTATCTAGAATTGGTAAGGAATTAGAGGAGGTGAAGGAATTGACAATTATGGTAGGAGGAGGAATAAACTTAAGATGCATCTATATGTGTTAAAATCTTACGTGGCAGACAGGCAGAAAAGAATTTTGCACAAATGCTTTGGTCATTGATATAGTTGGGACTAATATGGTGTTGGGGGCTCAATATCTATCCATACTGAACGATATAATGTTTAATTACCGAAAAAGAACCATTAAGCTCTTTTATGGTAAGGAGATGGACTTGAAGAGTGAAGGATATATAAATTTGGTTGAAATAATTGAGAAAAAATTAGCAAAAGTGGAATGACATGGATATTATTTGTCGTTTGATGGTAGTGCATCAAGAAGGTTATTTAAAAGAAAGACTGAACTACAGGCAGAATTGAAAACTCCACAGGTGGAAGCGGATGTCACAGACCTACTTGGTGAATTCCATTAATAGCTGTAAGAATTTTAATGATGTTTTTGAAGAACCGAGAGGATTGCCTCCATTTAGATTCCATGATTATAGAATAACACTAAAAGAGGGAACAAAGGATGTAAATCTTCGACACCTTACAAGTATTCCGAAGTACAGAAATGCATTATGGAAGAACTGGTGGAGAATGCGTTGCAACAGGGTATTATTAGACAAAGCGTCAGCCCCTTCTTAGCTCCAGTGACTTTAATCAAGAAGGATGGATCATGGCATTTTTGTGTTGACTACAGATTCTTAAATCAGTGCACCATAAAGGACAAATTTCCTATTCCTTTGGTGGAAAAATTATTCAATGACTTAGCACATTATTCTTTTCTAAGCTCGATCTTAGAGCGTGTTAGCATCAAATATGAGTGCATGAAGATGAGATTTACAAAAACAACATTTAGAACTCATGAAGGACATTATGAATTTCTTGTAACGCCTTTTGGAATGACGAATGTGCCAACTATATTTCAAAGTTTAATGAATAAAATCTTCACTGTGTATTTGCAAAGATTCGTGCATATGTTTCTTGATGATATTTTGGTAAATAATTGATCTTTCAAATTTCATTTAAAGCATCTCTAATTAGTGTTGGAGACTTTAAGAGAACAACAATTGTATGTGAAATTTGTTGGAGATGGGTCCCTCTTACATGAAGGGACTCCATTCTAATGCTGCGGCTGCTTTCGATGCCGCAACATGCTGCATTTGTTAAAAAGAATAAATGCAGCATTTGTTGAAAAGTTGAAGCCTACTAACATTGAAGAGAAGTTCGCCAATTATCCCACGTCTCCTATCTATAAATAGGCAGGAGATGAAGAACTGAATACACAACAAAAACAGACAGAGAAAACCAGAGCAAATCAAGTGCTCTAAAGTTAGGAAATACATTCCTAAAGGGTTGGTGAGTACCAAAATAGTGAGATTAGTATTTTTAGGTTGAGAAACTCCTTGTGAGCCACTATTTTGAGTTTATCTCTGTATACCTACTATTTGTAATAGTGGAAGAAATATTCTGAGTTTTGTCCGTGGACGTAACCCAAAGTTAAGGGTGAACCACGTTAAATTTCCTGTGTCCATTTTGCTTATTTTATTCTCTTTTTCACAAAATACACCCGCTGCGCCCAACAGCTGTGAGCCTGTGTAATGAGTTATGCGCCTATGTAGACTACGAAGGTTGAGATAGTGCCAGTGATAGGCATTAAGCAGATTGCAGAATGTAGACTAGACCAAAGAGTAGAGACAGAGAGTAAGCAACAACAAACAACAGCGGTGGCGAAAAATATTAGGTCGAGGGAGACTTTGGACTGCAACCTGTAACTAATATTATGGATTTTGTACCATATCAGCCAAAAAAACGATACAAAACTTGGTTCAAAAGTACCGGTGATTTCGCATAGTAACAACCAGTATGGTAAATTTTTAAAAATTAGGGGACCATTTTGAAAAAAGAAAATCCACACCCCCCATCCCCTACCCCGACTATTTGCGTCCGTTATCCTCTCTCTCTCGGTTTTCATCTTCGACAACGACTCTCCTCTCCTTCTCCCTCTCCGATGACTGTCCTCGCCAGCCACACATGCCATCGCACCACGCATCTCTACATATTGGAACACAGATGCTAACGGAGAAAGTAGGTAGTGAGAGAAACGAAGTGGCACATATAGGAACACACATGTTGCAGGAGAAAGCAGATAGTGAGAGAAAACAAAGTGGAATGACTCAAGACAGTTACCTGATAAGAAAAAGAGATAAGGAACAAAGAAATAACACCTTTCTATTGTTGTAGTCGACCCATTTGAAGACGTAGAAGCTGCATTCTTTTGAGAGATGGAGGACGTACTGTAGTCACTAGGGTTAATAGAGGAGAAAATTAAAGAAACTTACGGAGAAACGGTTTTCATAATTCTAGCTTTCTTTTTGAAACAACATAAATGGTTTGTGTTCTTTTTTAAAGCATGAAGTACTGTGTTTAAAGCATTTGAAATAAAACTTGCCGCTCAATAGAAAAAGCTACAAGCCTACAATATAATTGTCGATGGGTTTATACGTTCAAAATTTAATGAATTACGATTTTTCATGATGGGAGCGTTTTGTTGGAAGACTATATATTTGTACTATATTATAATTTTAAAAAAATTTAAGAAGTTTATTATAAATTTAAAAAATGATCTAAAACAATACTTAGTATTAAATAGTATCGATATTTAAACCAAATTCAGTACATAGTTAGAATATTGCTCGTAAAAAACTCACAAAACGAATTGGGCTCGAGGGATGACAGAAAATGAGTATAATTCAAAATCCGTGCTGATCGAGATATTGAACTGATTTAGTGCTTACTGATTTGACAAATGACAAACTAAAGCTTCCAATACTTTTTAGAAATAATATCTCGATCATATATATTCACTACAATTGCCATTGCCAGAGTTTGTGAACGTGATGCTTATATGCGGAGTACTAATCATTTACAAAATGGTCAAAATGCATTTATACTAATCATTTACAAAACAGTCAAAATGCATTTAAGTTACCTCTTATCTCTTCAGTAATAGCTACAGCTTTCGCATTCGAGACATTTATCCTCATTGATCATTATATTAACATCCTTCAATTCCGTGACGAAGGCAGGATTCAGTCAAGGGGAATGTGAACGTTATCTAACTCCTCCGACTCTCTACTTTAATACAACCTCCAGGCTGTTGTGGTTGAGGCAAAATACAGATCATAGTGATGAGTAGCAGTTGATCGAAGACTTGAAGCAATTGAAGAGAGACAATTTCTTTAAATCCCTGGAGGCTCCTCATTGATTCAACCTTAGTAGATATTTGAAAAGAAACTCTGCAGGTTCTCCATTAACCCTCACGCAATCTCATCAGATTAAGGATTACAGTGAAGAATCGAAGGAAAAAAGGGAATGGCCTGTGTGAAGCTTCCGAAGTGAAGAGAGCAAGACTCGGGAATGTTCTAAAGTGTCTGAAGGCTTAAGCTTAAACTAACTCAAACTCATGTGAGGCCCACGTGGAGTAGTCAGAAGCATAACCAAAACGCAGAGCATGGAGATCAGCACATGAACAAAACGCAGACACATCCAATAGCCACAAAAACGCACAGCACAAGGGGACTTCTTGATCAATACGTAGCATTTTATTAAACACAATAATAGAAGACTGAAGGAATCACGTGGACAAAGCATGCACAATACTTTGACTCAGTCCAGACATATCCGAAGGCAGAATTCATCCTCAACCTCTATAAATAGTCTAACCACAAGCTTAATATCAATACAATTCAAGTCTACTAAGTTTACATTTTTCTTGTGATTCAAGTGAGGAAAAATAGAGAGTACTAGAGTACATTACAGTGGGTACTAGAGAGTTTTATAAAACTCTTGCAGGTGTGAGTACACCCAATCTCTTGTACTTTTCTTTCTTGATACTAGTAAAATTTAGTGTGTGAGTTTGACCCTTGGATGTAGATAGCTTTGTGCTATCGAACAAAGTAAATCATTTGTGTCATCTTTACTTTCTTGCAATTTTCATTTATGCAAAAATCAAATCCAAGGTTTAATCATCATCAGTTCAAAAACTACACAGAAACAAGACAAAGATTTCTAACAAATTGGTATCAGAGCCATTCAAGTTTCTGTCCACAATTACAAGTCAAAGAATCCATCAAAGAAAGTTCAAGCACAAGTCTTTACAAAGATCCTTCAAGATGGTGGGAAACGAGATGGAAGTATTCACAGAAAAGGAGGACTTTGCAATATGAAAATTACAGATGCAAGCCCTTCTTGAATCCTATGAGTGCTTTGGGGTCATAGATGCAACATATGAAGATGAACAAGATCCTGTGAAGAATCTCAAGAAGGCAAGATTAACACATTGCAAGCTAATGTTGCATCTTTCAGCAATTGTCATCAGAAAAATAAAAGATTGTAACACAGCAAAGATGTTATGGGATAAATTGTATGAGATCTACTCTAAGAGGTGCCTACCAAATAAGATGACATTGCTGCACAATTTTGCTAACTTCAAGATGAACACAACAATAACCTTAAAAGACAATATAGATTACTTTTTCAAATTAATTCAAGATCTTGAAGCCACTGGGGAGGTAATTTCTAAAGAACACCAAGTAGTGGTGATTCTAAAGTCACTAACATAGAAGTATAATTCATTCAAAAAGGTGGTTAAGCATGCTAGTGGTGATGCTCTAACAATAAAAAGGGTTCTTGACTCTTTAATGGAGGAATTGATAGATAATAATCACTTTAAAAAGGAACCAGAAGTGATGTTCTTGGACAATAGATCAGAGAACAGATCAGCTTAAAATGGCTCAAAGAAAGGTGGGCAGAAAACTAAAGAAAAGGGCAAACAGAGGAAAAATGATGATGACAAGAAAAAAAGCAAAGCCAAAAGTAAGAAATGTTTTTACTGTGATAAAATTGGCCATTTTGCTACAGATTGCAGGAAGAAAAAGAAAGATAAAGAAGCAGAGAAGGCTGATGCAGGAAATGTTAAAAGACTTGAAGAATCTAGTGGAGATGAGATTCTTGCATTAACAGTTGAAGTAGATGAATTGACAACAGACTGGATTCTATATTCAGGCTGTACAATGTATGTAACTCCCCACAGGGAGTGGTTCTCTTCTTTTGAAAACGTGTCAGCCAAAATAAGAGTGGCTAATGCAAGGAAGCAAGATATCAAAGGCATTGACAATGTTTCCATCAAGATGCATGATGGAAAGAGAAGAACATTGAGCAATGTGAGATATGTCCCTGGAATTAGAAGAAATCTTCTATCTGAAAGTGCTTTTGACAAGCAGGGATACAAGATAAGGTCCAAGGATGGTTTGAGAGAAATCATCAGGGATGAAAAGGTGGTAATAAGGGCAATTGAGAGAGGAGGCCTATACTATGTTATAGGAACTACAAAAATCAACTTAACAGTAGAGAAAAAGGAGCTGAACTCAACAATTCTATGGCATGTAAGACTCGGACATGCAGGGAATAAGAGCTTCAAGTGCTTAAAGCAACAAAGAATGCTACCAAATACTAGTGTAAAGAAAATTGACTTCTTTGAAGGGTGTATCTTAAGTAAACACCACAGAACTCTTTTTCCAAAATTTGCAAGGAAAGCTACTAGCAACATGGAATATGCTCATAGTGACCTATGGGGACCATCACAGACTCAAACCATGGGAGGTAAGAGATATTTCATGTCAATTATTGATGACAGATCCAAAAGATGCTGGATTTATCTCCTAAAATCTAAGGATGAAGCACTAGAAGCATTCATTAAGTGGCACACCCTTATGGAAAACCAAATTGGAAAGAAACTGAAGTATTTGAGGATAGACAATGGCTTGGAATTCTGCAACTAGGAGTTTGAGGACTACTGTGAAAAGAAGGGCATTCAAAGACATAGAACAGTCAAAGCCACACCTCAACAGAATGGAGTAGTAGAAAGATTGGACAGAACACTACTAGAGAAGACAAGATGCATGTTGCTGTCCTCGAGCCTATCCCAAATACTATAGGAGGAAGCCATCAAAACAGTAGCATATCTTATAAACAGATTACTAACATCTGCAAATGAGTATAAGACTCCAGAAGAGGTATGGACTGGTTTTAAACCTAATTTGTATAACTTTAGACCTTTTGTATGCAGTGTTTACATCTACCAAATTGAAGGGAAGTTAGAACCTAGAGTCATAAAAGGAGTATTTCTAGGATTTCTAGAAGGTACAAAAGGATATAAGGTCCTAATCTTACAGGTAGGAGCTCATAAAACTCAAATAAGCAGAGATGTGGTGTTTAGGGGAACTGAATTCCCACAGCTGAAGCATAAAGATGGAGGAATGCATGTTCAAGAAAATATCCTACAGTAGCTGGGTTCAAACAACAGTTTGACTCCCTTCTATCTCCCACCCTCTACATATGAAGGAGGAGAAACAGAACTAGCTGCTGAACAGGCTACAGAAGCAGTAAAAGAAAGATTAGACTCAAGTTCTAAGCCTCAGGAGGGAACAGAACAAAAAGAGGGAGCAATAGACGCTCAAACTCCACTACAGGACTATCAACTAGTCAGAGATAGGGAACCAAGGTAGGTAATACCAAAAAGAAGGTATTTTGAAACTAACCTAGTTGAATATGCTTGTTTAGTTGCAGAATCAGTAGATTCTGAAGCACCAGAAAGCTATGAGGAGGCTATGAAGAGGACTGATGCAGATCAGTAGAAGCAAGCTTGCCAAAGTGAATACTCTTCTCTAATGAAGAATGAGACTTGGAAACTAGTTCCTAAGCCACCTAATGCTAAGGTGATTGAATGCAAGTGGATATTCAAGCTCAAGGATGGAGTAAATGAAGCTGATCCTAAGACCTACAAGGCAAGACTAGATGCAAAAGGCTTTAGGCAAAGAGAAGGAGTAGATTATAAGGAAATCTTTTCTCTAGTGGTCAAGTTTAAAACAGTAAGGATATACTGACCCTAGCAACATTAAATGATTGGGAAATACATCAGATAGATGTAAGGACAACCTTCCTATATGGAAGACTAGAAGAAACTATCTATATGAAGTAACCTACAGGCTTCATACAGAAGGAGAAACCAGATCATGTTTGCTTGTTAGAAAAGTCTCTATATGCCCTAAAGTAAGCTTCTAGACAATGGAACAAGAAGTTCCATGAAGTGGTGACAGATCTAAGGTTCAAAAGAAGTGCCTATGACTACTGTCTATACTACAAGGACCTAGAGAAAGAGGAAGTAGTCTATATGCTAGTATATGTTGATGATCTAATCATCATAGGAAAGTCAGTGAAGAACATTCAAGAAGTGAAGAATGCTCTGAAGAAGAACTTCGATATGAAAGACCTAGGGAGAGCTAAGAAGCTACTAGGAATGCAGATCATAAAGAATGAAGCAGAAGGGAAACTATGGTTGATACAAAGGGACTACATCAGAAAAGTCCTATGCAAGTTCAACATGAAAGATTCTAAACCTAGTCTTGCTCCAATTGCTATACACTGACAACTGATAGCTGCTAAGAGTCCAGCAACAGAAGCAGAAAGGGAACACATGCAGAAATATTCTTAT
>JAOQMP010000209.1:39938106-39950807 GCA_027563575.1 Erythroxylum pedicellare | reverse complement strand
AATAATTTTTATTATAAAATAAAATACAGTTAAAAATAAAAGTGTTTTCTATTTTTATGTCGCCAGACAGTCTGTATGAAGTTCTTTCAAAAAACTCTTTTTTAAATGACAATCAAATAGTCAATCTTAGAAAAGTTATTCTAAGAAAAGATCTACAAAAAAAAACTCTACTGACAAAAGCTTTACTAATATAAACTCATCCAAACAGGCACTCACATTCTCTAATATTAGAGGTTTTAGGTTTGAGTTCTCCAAAATCTTTGAAGATCTAGCATTAATTAGTGTGAAATATGCATTGTATTATAATTTGTTATCGATTAATTAGTTTAAATATAGTATTTAATTTTTCTTAATATGTTAAATAATTAATAAAGTGTGCTCCTATTGTTCAAATATATATATAATCAACTGAACTCGTGAATTAAACACATTGAGCAAATTGGTATCAAGGGTTAATTCCAGATTAAGTTGTTATAATCTCTACAAAAGTATTGACAAGTTCTCTTTAGGCATTTCCATTTTCCAGGCTTCAAATTTCTTTTGCATATGCTCTTCCTCTTCTCTTTTCATCGAGTCAAGAAAATATTGAGAACTTTGAACGGTGCTTCATTGGCATCTAAATCCTGACAAGGTCAAACATCTCATTACGGTCATTACTATAATACTGTGTGCATCAAATTTCTGACTACTTTGCATACGAGGCTCGGATTCCTCGGTTTATGTTGAAAAATGAGAAGAAACAAAAAGACATCATGTTATAATAAGTAATACCTAATATCAGAATTCATATTTTAAGGGCTAGTCTCTAAATTCTAAAGAGATTTAAATTATGGAAAAAGAGTAGACTTTTAGTATTTTCTTCTTAAGCCGACAACAACAACAATAACTATAATACACAAATCTCTCATCACTTTACAGGAATAACCTTATAGAGTACTCCAAAGCTCACCGTCACTATTTTTTGATTAAGCTCTTCTCCTTTCCAAAAGTAAAAAACTTAACAGTTCTTTTGACGTCGATAGCTGTGATGGTGATGCTGATGCAGCCGGTATTAATTTATAAATTGAAATAAATGACTAAATTGTAAGTGGTTTCACTAAATAAAGCAATTGATATCAATTTTTAATTGTAAGTGGTTTCACTAAATAAAGCAATTGATATCAATTTTTAAAAATTGATAAGATATTTAAGGTTTAAAAAGTTTAACCGGTATTAAACTATCATAAAACTGACTAAAAATTAAATAAATTTAAAGAATTTAAACTATAATTGAAAGAAATTGTCTTTATCTATTGAAGAATCTAAAAAGAAATTCTTAAATAAAAATTAATTAATATATTTTTATTTATAAGAATTTATTAATTTAGAAAAATTGATCAGTTTTTAACAATCAAAATTATTAAAATTGAAAAATTAAAAACCGAATCGAAATTTTGGATGATTCAAGATTTTTATAGTTAATCTAGTTGAATCGAATATATTTTTTAATCATTGATTTATATTAACCCAGTTGGTTTTCTCAATTTGTTGGAATATTATTGTGTTTTATAGAATTCTATTTCTTTTTCTATACTTCAAAAAGTTTAAACCGTTAAACATGTTAATAATTTATATACATGTCTATTATAGAAAAATGAAAATGTAGAATATTATTACATACCTCCTGCTATTGATGTTGAGAGTTCTCAGATAAATATGAGAGGACTCTTCTAAGCTTTTAGCAAATGCAATAGATGGTATATGTAGAATATTACTAAGCCTAGGGACCCAATCTCCTTATATTCCTTGTTATCTTCCATCAAAACAATGAAAGGACACGATGGTTCGCAATGAAAAGACATGAGGTTTCAAAATGAATAGACACAACCTATCAGAAATGAAACTAACATATAACAGTCTTCCACTTAGGTCGTAAATGTAATCTAAAAGTTATAAAACTTCTACTTAATTAAAGAAACCAAATGCACGAATCATGGCAATAAGTCCTGTAAATGTGAGTATTATCTTCCATATATCACGATACATCTTATTTCTTATGCCACTTTAACTAAATGAATAAACTTTTATGTTTATTCTAGGTCTATAATAGCTATAATTCTCAAAATAAAAATGTGTACATCAGAATGAGAAAAACAACTAATTAATAAGAGTTTCATGAAATTACATATATAAATCACATAATGGAACCAAGTCCTATTCTAGCAATATGATCCTTAAAACTCTTTGGTGGCATGCCTTTTATTAAAGGATCGGCAATCATTAATTCAATGCAAATGTGTTGAATGATAACTTTATTCTTTTGGACATGTTCCCTAATAGCCAAATACTTAACGTTAATATGTTTACTTTGACTACCACTCTTGTTGTTTTTGACCAAGAAAACTGTAGCTGAATTGTCACAGTACATTCTTAATGGCTTAGAAATAGAATCCATAATTCTAAGCCTAAATATAAAACTTTTCAACCATACACTATGTGATATAGCCTCAAAATAAGAAACAAACTCAGCCTCCATGTTAGAAGTATTAGTCAAAGTCTGCTTTAAACTCCTCCAGGATATGGCTCTACTGGCAAACATAAATACATATCCAGATGTTGACTTTTGTAAATCAACACAACCAGCAAAGTCTGAATCCGAGTAGCCAACTACTTCAAGATTATCAGTTCATTTATACATAAGCATGTAATCTTTTATCTCTTGAAGGTACCTCATCACCTTTTTGGCAGCTCTCCAGTGATCTATACCTAAGTTACTCTGATATCTTCCCAATATTCCAACAACAAATGCAATGTTAGGTCTTGTACATACCTGATTATACATTAGGCTCCCTACTGCAGAAGCATATGGAATATTTTTCATTTGTTTCCTTTCAACCTCATTTTTCGGGTACTGGCTCAAATTGAACCTATCACCCTTCACAATAGGTGCTATACTTGGTTAACAATCTTTCATCTGAAATCTTTCTAAGACCTTACTGATATAGGTTTCTTGGGATAAACCTAAAATGTATTGAGATCTGTCCCTATAGATCTTAATGCCAATGACATAAGATGCCTCACCTATATCCTTCATATCAAAATTCTTAGAAAGGAATTGTGTCACCTTATATAGCAAACTTTTGTCATTTGTGACGAGTAAAATATCATCCACATATAGAACAAGGAAACAAAATTTACTCCCACTAACTTTAAGATATATGCATTGATCCATGATATGTTATACAAAACCATATGAAGAGATGATATAATGGAGTTTCAAAAACCATTGACCGAAGGCTTGTTTCAATTCATATATGGATTTCTTAAGCTTACACACCAAATGCTCACTATCACTAAAGGAGAATTCTTCCGTTTGTTTCATATAAACTTCTTCCTCTAGGTCTCCATTTAGGAATGTTGTTTTCACATCTATTTGATGTAGTTCCAGATCAAAATGGGCAACTAATGTCATAATTACTTGTAAGGAATCCTTTTTAGATACAGGAAAAAAGGTCTCTGTGTAATCGATTCCTTCTTGTTGGGTAAATCCTTTAGCAATAAGTCTAGCTTTATATCTTTCAACATTGCCTAATGAGTCTTTTTTTGTCTTAAAGACCCATTTACATCCAATGGCCTTTGCACTATTAGGCAAATTGACAAAATCCCAGACTTTGTTATATGCTATAGAATTCATCTCATCTACTATAGCATTGTACCACAATTGAGATTCACTGCAACTTATGGCTTGTGAAAACGTTTCAGGGTCATTTTCGGCTCTAACGTTATAGTCAGCTTCTTGTAAATACACAATGTAATCACTAGGTACTGTTGATTTCTTATCTATAGTTGATCTTCTTAATATTGTATTAGCGCCCTCCTGAGGAGGAGTTTGTACAACTTGTTGCTCAATAACCTGTGGTGATTGTTGAATAATCGGATCTACTAAATTGTCATCAGTAGCTTGTGGAACTTCAATGATTAGTTGTTCACCACCCATTTGACTTTGAGGGATGCTATGAACGACAATCAATCTATTACTTGAAGTAAGAGTTTGTATTTCACAATGATCCTTCTCAAGAACTAAGTCCCGAGATTGACCACTCTCACTAATCAAGTCATTCTAAAAAAACTTTGTATTTCTTGATTCCATAAACCTAGTGCTATGAGATGAACAATAAAATATGTACCATTTGGACCTTTCAACATATCTAATGAAATACCAACTTATAGTCCTTGGATCTAGTTTCTTTTCTTGTGGATTATAAACTCTTACTTTAGAAGAGCATCCCCAAACGCGTATATGTCGCAAAATCGGTTTCCAACCTTTCCGTAACTTAAATGGTGTTTTAGAAATAGCCTTGATTGGAACTCGATTTAACATATACACTGTCGTTTTTAGAGCTTCAGTCCATAAGGATTTAGAAAGTTTAGAGATGCTAAGCATACTCTGCACTATGTCTAATAATGTTCGGTTTCTTTTTTCTACTACACTATTTTGGTCCTTAGACCCAAGCATGGTGTATTGAGCTATTATCCCATGCTCTTAAAGAAATTTGCAAATGGGTCAGGTGCTTGTCTACCCTCAGTATATCTACCAAAATTCTCCACCTCTATTTGATCTCACGATCTTTATTGCTTACCACATTGTTTCTCTACTTCCGTTTTAAATACCTTAAAGGCATTTAATGCTTCGTTTTTGTTATGAAGCAAATAGAGATACATATATCGCGAGTAATCATCTATAAATGAGATAAAGTATTTTTGACCATACAAATCCATTTCTGGACTACAAATATCTGTATGTATGATCTCTAATATATCTGAACTCCTCTTAGCACCTTTCTTTTTCATGTTGGTCTGCTTTCCCTTTATGCAGTCCACACAAACATTAAAATCAGTCAAATATAGAGTATTAAGTACTCCATCATTCACTAGTTTTTTTATTCTTTCAAGGAAATATGTCACAATCTTCGGTGCCACAACATAGAGGATTGTTCATTCATAACACATTTTTTAATACCAGCATTACTATGCACATGCATTGTATTGTGAAAAACATTTTCTTGTAAATTAATTTGGAAAAGACCATCAATCATTATACCGTTCCCAACAAGATTAGATTCATGATACAAACCAAATGATGTATTTGAGTTAAAGGAATATCCTATAGGTACAAGTTTTGAAACTGAAATCAAATTTCTTGAGAAACTTGGAATATAAAATATTCTTTTCAAATTCAAAACAAAACTAGAATTTAAAACTAATTTGCATGTCCCAACAGCTTCCACATGTGAACGCATCTTGTTGCCTAAATAGATGCATTGTTCATTGCCTACTAGCTTCCTGTGGTTTAGAAAACTCTGCAAGGTATTGGAAATATGGATTGTAGAACCAGAATCAATCCACCAAGTATATGACAAACATCAACCATATTAGATTCATAACAAACAAGTAAGATTGAAATACATTTCTTTATAAGCCAAGCCTTAAATTTGGCACAATCCTTCTTTATCTGCCCTTTCTTTTTACAGAAGCGACACTTGGGATTGAAATCCTTTTTGATCTCAGTACGGACCGATTTTTTACCCTTTCTTTTTTGTTTGGCTTGCCCTCTATTCCTTCTTCCTGTTGCCACATATGCACTTTCACTCAATTTCATTACTAACCTCCCTTTTCTTTTGAACACACATGGTCAGAAGTTCATTGATAGACCATTTATTCTTATGTGTGTTGTAAGAGATTTTAAAGGGTCCATATTGTGGTGGAAGAGAATTAAGTAGGTAATGCACAAGGAAAGACTCGAACATTTCAACCTCAAGAGACCTCAGTTGAGCCGTAATATCCCCCATTCGCATGATGTGCTCACGCACACCTCTAACACTTGTGAGCTTCATTAATGATAACTTAGTCATTAAGGTGCTAGCTAGGGCTTTATCTGAAGACTCAAATTGTTCATCAATAGCCTTTAATAGATTCCTAACATGATCACACTCTCCAATAGAACCACAAATACTAGGGTGAATTTTGGTCTTTATGTACATCATGCTGAGACGATTAGATCGCTCATAACATTCATAAAAAGCAATTTCAGCTTGAGTACTAGTTTCAGTAGGCACAAGTGGTTCATCTTTTCAGATAGCATAATCAATGTCCATACACCCTAATTGGAGGAGAATCCTCTCTTTCCATATTTTATAGTTATCACCATTCAATTTGGGAATATCACATTGAATATCAAAAAAATTCACAGGTTGAATAACTGCAAAAATTCAAAATACATACATGCTTATGTCACTAAATTTGTTGCAATGATGGCCACGAAAACAAGATTTCTGTAACATTTACTCAAACTTTCTAAACAATGGCCCACGTTAAAAGGCTTTGATATTGTCAGAAGTTTGCATGGAAAGGCATGAAACAATTAAAGCAAACGGTAGTTAACAATTAACGCTTATAACTGTTGGTCTTCACGGCAAATTGATGGTGTTTTTGTAAACCAAAACAACAAGGGTGACGGTAGAAAAGCTACTAACAATTCATCATCGTCATCTTCACCAAGATGAACTACCAAAGTTACAGAATTTTTTAAGAAAAGCGACATAACACGCGTAGCCTTATTTTTGTTTAACAAAGAGTTTTTCCGATAAACAAAAAGAATCATAAAAGTACGACTCTCATATTATCAATATGTGCAACAGAAAATACACCCATTATATAATTGTTTCCAAAAATTAACTAAACAAGACAGTGGTAAATTTTGCTCTGATACCAACTGTTAGACATGATAATAATCTATATACATGTCTATTATAGAAAATGAAAATGCAGAATATTTTTACATACCTCCTGCTATTGATGTTGAGAGATTTTGGACAAATATAAGAGGGCTCTTTTAAGCTTTTAGCAACCGGAAGAGATGGTGTATGCAGAATATTGCTAAGCTTAGGGACCCAAACTCCTTATATTCCTTGTTGTCTTCCATTAAAACAATGAAGGACATGACGGTTCGCAGTGGAAGGACACGAGGTTTTAAAATGAACAGACACGACCCATCATAAAGGAAACCGACTGATAACAGGGAGAGCTATAAGTAAACCACGTGTGGAGAGAAAGTTAGGAATATCAGTTTTTGATATGGCCTTTAATAACGTTGTTCCTAGTTCGTCTCAAAATATTCCTATTTTTACTGGTCTTAGTTACCAGTTTTGGCATATCAAGATGAGGACTCTATTTATGTCCTATGATTTATAGGATCTATTTGAGAATGGTCTCGGTGATCTTTGCGAATGTAGAGCGACTAAGTGTAGGACATCACAATGAGTTAGAAAGAAAAACTAAGAAAGGATGCAAAGGTTCTATTTCTAATCCAACAAGCAT
This sequence comes from Erythroxylum pedicellare, assembly GCA_027563575.1. Lineage (NCBI taxonomy): Eukaryota > Viridiplantae > Streptophyta > Magnoliopsida > Malpighiales > Erythroxylaceae > Erythroxylum > Erythroxylum pedicellare. The sequence goes on along the minus strand of JAOQMP010000209.1, from coordinate 39,943,451 downwards.
TAGATGATGCAATTTTGCCACGAGTTATGGGAGCTATGACATCACATAAAGCTTGGGACCTATTAGAGGAAGAGTATCAAGGGTCTAGAAGAGTGATTACTGTAAAGTTATAAACATTTCGTCGAGATTTCGAAAATCTCCTATGAAACAATCAGAATCTGTCCATGATTTTTTCACCATAGTTTCTTCCGTGGTGAATCAAATCGGATCATTTAGAGAAGAGATGCCCGACCAAAAAGTAGTTGAGAAGGTTTTGCGAATCCGTCCCTCCAAGTTTGATCATGCTGTTGTTGCTATTAAAGAATCAAAGGATCTGTCAGACTATTCCCTTCATGAATTGATGGGATCACTCTTGGCCCATGGGCAACGTTTGGGTAGGACAGTTGAAACTTCTCCACAACAAGCTTTTTAGTTGGAAGTCAATAAGAAAAGGATATCTAATGGCTCAAGAAGAGGTAATAATGACAGAGGTCAAGGAGGAACTTTTGGGGTTAGAGACAGAGGCAAAGGTAGAAGCAATCAACAAAGAAATAATCCTCAAGGTAACAATGCTGACTTCAATCCATGTTCTCATTGTGGAAGAACTAATCATGAGGAAGAAGATTGCTGGTATAAGAAAGATAATGGTCAGAAAGGGGGTGGAATTCAAGGTTATACATACAACAAATATGGACATATAGCTAAAAATTGCTAGCAAAATACTGAGCAAGCTAAAGGAAGATACCATAGAAGATAATTCGTTTCTATCTTATTTGGCTAACCGTGTTGATTGTATCTTATTTGGCTAACCGTGTTGATGTGTCTGATGATATTTGGGAACTTGATAGTGGTTGTAGCAACCATATGAAAACAAAAGTTTTTTGGGGAAACTGATAACTCTTTTCAGAAAGAAGTAAAGATGGGAAATAATGGCAGGGTTCAGGTATGTGGCTTGGGTACAGCTATTGTGGTTTCTCAATAAGATGAATGTCAGATATTTTGCAAGAGAAACATGAAACTAATTTATTCAATTAAAATGACCGAAAACAAAATCTTTCCTCTTTATCTTTCAAAACTGAGTATTAATGCATTCAGTGCATCCGGTGATGATCTTATGTTATGATATCAAAGGTTTGGTTATTTGAATGTTGATGGACTGACATTTTTGTGCAAAAGAAATATGGTAGCTGGTCTTCCAATGATTAAAGGAAAAAAAACAAGGCCATTTGAAGCTTGCATTTTTAGGAAGCAACATCGAGAAAGTTTTCCAATAGGCAAGACTTGAGGGGCCACTAAAATGTTGATGATGGTGCATGCAGATATATGTGGTTCCATGAATACATTCTCCTTGAATGGAAGTAAATATTTCTTGCTTTTTTTGGATGATTTTCAAGAACGACCTGGGTTTATTTTTTGAAAGAAAAATTCGAAGCTTTTAAGTGCTTTAAGAAAGCAATTGTTAAAAAAAAAACTAGTTGTTCTATTTTAAAATTATGAACCGATCGTGGAGGCAAGTTCACTTCAACAGAATTCTAAATGTTCTACAATGACCTTGGATTTCAAAGTCAACTCACAGCTAGCTATATGCCTCAACAAAATGGGGTAGTTGAGGTTAAGAATAGAACAATTTTAGAAGCTACAAGAAACATGTTAAGGGAGAAAAAGCTTCCAAAGAAGTTTTGGGCTGAAGTTGTAGCTGTTGCAGTTTATTTACTGAACAGATTTCTAACTCAATTTATCCAACAAATGACACCGTATGAAGCTTGACATGGGAGGAGACCCGTTGTCAGTCATTTTAAGATATTTGGTTGTATAGCTTATGCTTTTGTGCCTTCTGAGTTAAGAAGTAAACTAGCTCATAAGAGCATAAAATGTATTTTTGTTGGCCATGGGGAAGAAACTAAAGGTTATAGGCTCTATGATCCAAATTCTAACAAGTTTTTTGTTAGTCATGATGTTGTGTTTGATGAAAATGAAGCCTGGAATTGGGAACATTGCCAGCACAGATGGTGGAAAACAAAACAACTCCTGAGTCATTTGGACTTGATGATGCAAATGAGACCCCATTGTCCTCTCCAAGTTCTACACCAAGGAGGATGAGAAGCCTCGATGAAAATTATGCTTCTTGCGAATATGCTTGCTTTGCCTTGGAGCCAACTTGTTTTAAAGAAGCAACTGGAAAAAAGAAATGGTGTGAGGCAGTGAAAGAAGAAATTGCAGCCATTGAGAGGAACAAGACATGGTCATTGGTGGATTTACCAAAGAGAAAGGAAGCCATTGGCTGAAATGGGTCTTCAAATCAAATTACACTGCTGACGGATCACTGCAAAGGGAAAAAGCCAAACTTGTAGCAAATGGATACTCAGAAATCCAAGGTATTGGTTCATAAAAACTGATGCTTCTGTTGCTCGTTTTGATACTATTCGAACTTTTTTAGCTTTGGCTGCTCAAAATGGTTGGGTAGTCTATTAGTTAGATGTTAAGTCTGCATTTCTTAATGGTGATCTTGTTGAGGATGTGTTTGTTGATCAACCACAAGGCTTTGAGGTGAAAGGGTTAGAGCATAAAGTTTACAAGCTGCATAAAGCACTCTGTCGGCTTAAGCAAGCACCAAAAGCCTGGTATGGTAAGATTGATGCTTACTTTACTAAAAATGGTTTCCAAAGGAGTCCTACTAAACTAACTTTATATGTGAAAAGCGTCAACATTGAAGTTTTAGTTGTATGTTTGTATGTTGATGATATCGTTTATGCTGGAAATTCCTCTCATATGGTGGACGAATTTAAAAATTCAATGATGTTAACATTTGAGATGTCTGATATAGGTATTTTGCATTAGTTCTTGGGTTTGGAAGTTTTGCAAGATTCAAATGGAATTTTCATTTATCAGAAAAGATATGCTGAGAACTTATTGAAAAAGGTTGGCTTGGTAGATTGCAAGCTTGCCAAGACTCCATTAAATACTAACGAGAAGCTTTCATTAAATGATGGGGTTAAAAATGTAGATAAGAAACAGTTTAGAAGTCTAGTTGGAGGGCTTATGTATCTTACCAATACAAGACCAGATATTATGTTTGTAGTCAGTCTCATTTCTAGGTTCATGCACAATCCTAGCAAGCATCACTTTTGAGCAGCTAGGAGAATTATGAGATACATTAAAGGCACAACTACTTTTGGCATAAGGTACAACAAAGGAGATTCATATAATCTTGTTGGTTTTACTGACAATGATTGGGCAGCATGTGCAGATGATCGAAGAAGCACAACTGGTTACATTTTCAGTCTTAGTTCAGGAGCAATTTCCTGGACATCAAAAAAGCAAGAGTCTATTGCTTTATCAAGCACTGAACCAGAGTATATAGTAGCCTCAACAACAGACTTCAAGCCATTTGGTTGCTGAAAATCTTAAAGGATCTGAAGCACAAGCAAAAGGAACCTTTGGTGATCGTTTGTGACAACAAATCAACCATTGCAATGTGTAAGAATCCAATTCAGCAAGGAAGAACCTAACATATTGAAAGAAAGCATCACTTCATGAGAGAACTTGTTGCCAAAGGAGAGATTTGAGTTACGGTACCGTAACACTGATATTCAATCGGCTGATATCTTCACAAAAGCCTTGCCAGAAAATAAATTCAAAAATTCAGAACAATGATTGGAGTGAAGGCCCACATTTGAATTAAGGGTGGAAGTGTTGGACATAATTCCACCGCGGTCTGGCTTGGTCTTTAGCCATTTTTATTGTTGCTAAATTTTTGCTATAGGAAGTGACAACGTGTAAGTTAGAACTTGCGGGAAGTGGCTACGTACTTATCATGTAAATGCCTAAAGGCTGCACAGTACGATACTTTTATCAGAGTAGCAGTTGGTCGAAGACTTGAAGCAATTGAAGAGAGTAAACAATTTCTTTATATCCTTGGAGGCTCCTTGTTGATTCAACCTGAGTAGATATTCGACAAAAGATGAATCAATGGCAATGTGATCGGTCGGTCACTTTGGAGGCCAAAATCCTCCTCGGACATTAGTAAAAGCTTTCTCATAATCTCATTGTCGAGATACAATGAAGGCGGCATGAAGCGTCTTTTCTCAGCTATAGACTGTGAAGTGACCATTCCGTGCTAGCATTGACTTACAACCTTGTTCCTCGCTTCCATTTCTAAATGTGAGTGAAAGCTTTTGGCTCTTGACAGTAGCTAGCCTTCGTTGTTGGACTTGGCCATGGTTGAGGACGAAGAGAAGAAACAACTAGCAAGAACCTGTCTAATCATAGCCATGGCCTTGTGGACTCCATCAGTTTTATCCTTTCTTGCCATACCCGCCTTGGTGAACTGTACTTGAGTACCTTGTTAACCCAAAACAGTTAAAAATGACTAATAACTAACAGAATAAGACTCATTTTTGTTGTGATCATGACACCTCAAGCTTTTGGCATGCTTCAATGTGAAACTATGAAAGAACTGAAGAAATCATTCAATGAAGGAAATACATCTATAGCAGCGAAGGTACAAGAAAGGAAGGATATCATTTGGCCAAGGATTTTTTATTTATTTATCTATTTTGCTTATTGATTGGGCTGTACTGATTTATCTGAAAGTGTTGTCTGTCTAGGACGGAAAACTTCAACCTGTAAGTGAACTGACAAGCAAGCGTCTTCTTGTGAAGAAAATTCAATGAGTTCACTAAGTTACTGAACTGAAATGAAATAATACGCTCTCACATAAGTAAATATGCAGAACACCATTGAGAGGTTTTGTCATTTACATTAACCTTAGCTTGACACTGATTAAATACAATGAATTTTCCAGGTTTCTGCGCTGCAATTAGTTTAAGCATGGGGTATCGAAATATCTGTTGGTCTTAATTTCAGGGCTTTTGCCGAAATCACCACTAGAAGTACGCAGTTTTTAGTTGGCCCCGTGCTCTTTCTTTACACACAAGTATATTCTGTGACCTTTTTTAATGGATGAGTGGATATGAAACAAATGTCTTGGTTATACTATTTACAAGTATTCTCAAATTAAACAATGACTTCAACAGCCAGAAACAAGTAATCTACGGTTTACATGATCTTGACAGAAACTGATGGAAGAACAGCAGTGTTTCACAGAAATAAGCAAATAATTCTCTACATCTTTATCTAAACCTCTTTGAATGAGTGATACTACATATTCCACCATCACTGCTTGACATGGCAATTTGATGGGATCTTCACTTGGCAATCCGAAAACTTCTTCCGACATTTTGAACAGCTCTCTGAAGACGGTACACGGTAGTGCTTAGATAGGCTAATGGAATAGCGAATCGCTTTTCATCGATACTGTAGACAACAAAATGACCTTTATCGGTAAGCGATGATATTCTGCGGAA
>JAOQMP010000209.1:39920722-39931479 GCA_027563575.1 Erythroxylum pedicellare | reverse complement strand
AATGTGATTAAAATGTGAATTGTTAGTTATTTGCGTTAAAAATTTATTTAGAGACCATTGGTATTATTTTAGAATTTTTGGTAAATTTGAGGTACATTTGGACTAGGAAAAATGCCAAATGGTAGGATAAATTGATACTTGAAAATTTTGGATGATTAAGCCTAAATTTGAGTGACATTTGGCATAGTTAAATTGGTGACGAATAGACTAGTAATTAAATGACAATTGGACCAATCTTGGAGTGACATGTGGACTGATAAAAGGGTGACAAATAGCAGCATAATGAGTGGATTAGTGGCAGCTTAATTGTTAAACAAATGGCTAGCATGCTTTAAGACGTATGTCTTTGTAAGTTATTGACACCTAGCATGTTGATGTGGCAAATTCCATCACCCAAGTTTCTACTTCCTTTCTTGCTTCCTTCACTGAAATTTGCTCCAACTTTCTCCTCTCTAATTTGCCTGAACCCTAGCCAAATTGCTGCTCCAAAACCAACTTTTTACCTTACACAAAATAGCCAAGAAAACTAACTGAAAGTTACCTTCATCTTGCTGTCCAAAATCAACCTGTTTTCATCATAAGTTTGTAATGAATTTTGCTTGCATGGAGAGTTGATTCAATCTGAAGTTTAAGCTGAATTGAAAGCCTAGAAAGTAAATGACAATCTGATCTTTATGATATGTTTGGTAGTATGAGAATTATGCTTGAATTGGAATGACATACCATCCTTAATACTTAAGCTTTATAGGAGAGATCATCACTCCTAGATAATGCATACAAGATGGTTGGAGAGAGAACCCAGTAGCACTTTAAAAATCCTGAGGATTTTAAATATCAGAAGATAAAATCAAACTACTCTTGTCCAAACTGATTCGCAGACCCGACCATTGAGAGAAGGTAGATAGAGCATTCATAAGGATGTTAACCAATGTAATATCTATCTCACAAAACAAAAGGAGGTCATCAGCAAACATAAGATGTGTAAGTTACAAGTCTTGGCATTCATGATGATATTTAAAATGCCCATTAGCCCTTATGATCATCCTAAGAAATTTATGCAAACCTTCCAATACAATAGAAAACAATCCCTTGATGAAGCCCTTGAGCAATCTTAAAAGGCTTAGAAGGAGTACCATTGACCAACACACTCAAAGTGGGCATTTGGACACATTCCATAATCCAATTCACCAATGTCTCCGGTAAATATAGTGCGGCCAAACAAATTCTTAGAAAACCCCAGTCTACTGAGTCATAAGCTTTATAGAAATCAATCTTTAGTATACAACCCTTAATATTTTTCCCAAACGAGTACTCTTTAAGGAGGTTCTGAACGAGGAGTATGTTATCTCCGATGCGTCTACCCGGGATAAAAGCTCCTTGGGTGAGGTAAATAGATTTAGTAAGACACTTTTCAATCAGCCTGCTAACAATTTTACGACAGTTTGAAAGACTAAGTTACAACACAAAATTGGTCGAAAGTCCCCCAGTGACACTGGATGGACCTTCTTCGGTATTAAACAAATAAAAGTGTTGTTAAGAGCCTTCAACATAGTAGAATTCTGGAAAAAAAAAATCCTGAATAGTCTCCACCACCAAAGAAGTAGTAATACACCAAGTATGTTGAAAGAAACACCCCGTAAAACCATCCGAACCTAGAGATTTGGATGGGTGCATATTGAAAACTGTTTCCCCTATAACCTGCTCTGAGAATGGGGCTATTAACTCTACTTTCATTTCATGTCTAATTGCTCCTTTCAGGCTCTCCAGCAAATGCATTGAGGGAGTCTCCACCTGCGTAGATCCCAGAAGTTGCGACAAGGATGAAGATGCAAGTTGCAACATCCCATGAAGCTCATACTGCATAAGGCCATTACCATCCAACAAATCCACAATTCAGTTACTATTACGTCTGACTAAAATTGACATGTGAAAGAAGTTGGTATTAGCATCCCCCTCACAAAGCCACTTCACTCTCGCCTTTTGTCTTTGAATTGATTGTTGGAACGTTAACTCCGTTTCATAATCCCTTAAGAGAGCTAACTCAGTGAGTCTCCAGTGCGGCTCATCCGGTTGAGCGTAACAGTGCTCCAGTGACTGCTTCAGTTGGTATTTTATCTGTAAGATATTATATTGCCGACTCCTGCATAAATTTTTTAAAGCTAGTTTGACCCTGTTCAACTTGGACATAAGTTGGAACACCTTGTACCTCCTAACCTCCAATTACCAACAAGTGGAAATGATATCCATAAATCTCTCTTGTTGTGTAACACCATTAAAGACACGAAAGGGAGCTCGTCTCATACTTAAGTCAGCCTTAACATGTATAAGAATAAAGCAATGATCAGAAGTCAAGTTATCACCAAAATGCACTAATGATTGACAAAAAACATTAAGCCACGTTAGTTTACCAAACACCGATCCAATTTCTTCCGAACTCTCACAGAGTCATGCTGGTTATTAGACCATGTAAAAACACATCATGTGGAACAAAGGTCAGTTAATTCCAACCCACATATTATGAATCTTCTTTTGAGATTGAGGTCTCACTTGGACATTAGATTAATATAGTTTGCATAAGGGTCTACTATGTATGGTTTATTTAATTGTTTTTTACGCTGAGATATTTTCAAAAAAGAAATTATGCTAAAGTTAATTAAATGTGTTATTCGACTCAATCGAGACATTTTCGAGGTATTTTACCAAATCGAGCCATTATTAAATGTGTTATTCTACATTCGCATTAATCAAGTTCAAGCAAATATTTACTTTCTTAAAAGCTGTAACTTGGAAATTTTGGGATAGGAAAAAGTGCAATGTATAACCTTGGTCCATCATATTGGCATCTGCTCAATAGCGAGTACCATTCCCACTTGATGAACCGGATTCTGTTCAATCGCAATATGCAAAGCTCTTGACTATCCTTAATAGATATGCATTTTGCATTACACAAATCTATTCTAGAAGGAAACCATTCTGACTAGTTATTTGACAGTAGAAGTACTCAAAATATGTACGTTTCAACTCAAAAAGGAATGTTTATCCTTATGAGGTTCGGACTTATTAGCTAAAAACAAGTAATTGCGGCTGTACATTCTTTCTGGAAATTGATAAGCATGGAGCAGCAACTACTTTCCATAGAAACAAGCAAAGCATTCTCCATATCTTTACTTAAACCTCTTTGGATAAGTAACACTAAATACTCCATAAATACAGAATGGAATGGCAATCTGATAGGTCCTTCTCTTGGTAGTCCGAATACTTCTTCAGATATCTTGAGTAGCTCTCTGAAGATGCTATTGTTCAGATATGCCAATGGCAGAACAAATCGTTTTTCATCAATGCTGTAGGCAGCAAATTGGCCTCTGCCAGCAAACGATGATTCACTCTGAGAAGCCACATTTCTGTTGCTATTACTCCTGTGGATACTCAATCGGTTCCTCTTTAATGCTGCTATTCTTTGACACTTCCTTGCTATTTCAGCGAGCATTTTTGTTCTGAACATGATTCTTTGAAATGTACTACAATTGTGCAAGTTTCATTCTGAATTGATGCAATGTTAATTTGAGGTATTAGAGGATGAAACTAGTTACTTATATACTTGAATAGCTTTGAACATTCCAATTCTGTAGCTCTCAATATCTTGGTATTTCCGATGCAAAAACTATGTAGGCAACTTAGTTTTGATACACCTAGTAGTTATGCAAGGATGCTTTTAAATGTCTTCTAGCAAGAAACATTGTAGGGTCTGATAACAGTACATCATCAGGACCTACGATTAGTGGAAATCTAAGAGTGAACTCTGGAAGTACATCATATATACTATTACTAAATATTACTTTTGTCCTGTAGAGTGTGTAAAGCCCTTGAATTACTTCAAAACGAATACATTATAAGACAGTTCTGCATGCAACCAACAAGCCAACCTGGCTTTGTTACCTTCCTAGACCAAAGCTTTGGATAATACCTAAGTGAGCAGTAACCATACAACAAAGAGAGCAGACAAGAAGAACAAAAAAGGAATGGCTGCAATTGATTTTGGTTGGGATTCTTGATCTTGATTTTGTCCTTATAATTAACAAACTTTAATGCCACAGCGATTCATGACGGGATTCTCAACCCAAAGGTTTGTACTATCACTGAAAGAAGATAAAACACCTTGCTCTTTCTATCGTGCTATTGGATTCGTCTATCATCAATTCTATTGTCTTTTCAAATTTTTTTTTCTTTCGTGGGTTTGCAGTTATTGAGAGATGCTTTTACTCTGTTTTATGATACATTTTTCTGACTAGCCGTTAACAATATCATCCAAGTTTTCGCCTTTTGTGCTCTCAGAAAGTTACTCTTCTCTGCCAAAAGTCCCAATTTATTAGCTCCTGACAGATTAATAGTTATATAAGTTGCTGGATGAATGCAATTTTGTTTAAAACTTTGATACATTAGAGCAGAGTATAAATAATTAGCAAACTTGCTTTATGCTCCCTGGAGAAAGCTAACAGAGTCCAAGTCAAGGATTCGTTCGAGAAGCTCCTCTCCTCCTCAGCCTTATCTTGAGGAGTAATTGGAACAAACTCAATCACATTTTCATGTTCTAATTAAACACTTTTCTTATTTGAACATGTTTACTTTTTCGTGAATTGAAGTGAAAGAGTTCTTCAAACATCAAAAAGTTGAGTTTAGCTATTCAGTAAAATGATATTGACAATGTTTCCCTTACAAATCATCCACACTAACAGTCCATCCTTCCCCTCCATCAAGAGATACAAGTAAATAATCAAAAATAACATTTGGGCAATACTTTTCAATAAAAGTAAAATTAGTCTACGGTCAAGTCAATAACAAATAAATCAGAACTTTTAGTTATATCTCGTAACAGACTTCTTTTGTGGAAGAAATTATTCACTTAAGCAAATTTAGAACGCAATATTATATCCATTAATTGATTTGGAGGGATAATTTTTATAACGCGGAACTGTGTGGCTTGACATCTAACCAGTATAAATCAGCAGGACATTCTCACTTCATAATGCTGGTTTTGTCTAATACACATGCTAAATAATAATAGGTGATTGAAATATGGATGCAAAATAATTGTTAACTGATGAACTGTAAACCGAGTGCATCTCCTGTTGTTACAAATCCTACATGCAAAATCTAAATGCACTTGGATTTTAACATATAGACATAAGCAAAGGTGTTCCTTTGGTATGCTTGATTAAACAAATCATGATTTATAGGCAAGTACAAATAAGGGCTTCAATGTGAATCTTCAATCGAAAAGATACCAATGCCTAGGTATCTTGTCTAAGAATTGCATAATCTAAATTCAATCATCCATCTTCTCCTCCGATGACTTTGAATTTTTTGTGAACTTCTGCCATCTTTGCTTGTTTTTCTCAGCTGTATTAAAATTTTGAGAAAATTTTGTAAGCCCCTGTCTAAGTGCTCCAAGATTAACCCCATTCCCAACCAGGATACTTGTTACTCCCATTTTCGAAACCTGCCAGTTTGAATATAAACATGTCGGCTCAATGGCATGCACAAAAAGATTTTTAAAACAGAGGAAAAGCAAAGCCATCTCATGCATGAAGCTTGGAGATATATCCAGCAGTTGGATAGGATTAACTTGCAATGAAACAAACACTAGTAATGAAAAAGATCAAACAGAGAAGTAATTGTTATTTTTACCGCTTCAATATTCCTATCCTCATCATCAAAAAAGAGCATAGAGTTGAAGGGAACCCCAGTTCTTGAATGAACCCTCTGGAAATGCTCTGTTTTGTGTGTCCAACTAGAAAAGATTTCCTGAATAATCATAGTCAAAATCAAACACCAGATATGATTGATGTATGAAAACAAAATTTGTTGAATGCCAAGTTTATATGGTACAAATTTGTCATTTAGAAAGAGAGAAAAAGAAGCCACAATTCCGGTTATCCACATCAAACAGAAAGCAAGGAAACAGAAAAAGAGAAGAAATAATCCCAACAGAGAGATTTATAAACTCACTTGGGCAACAAACATTGGCTTTATGTTCAATTTTTCAAGAAATATCCTTGCAATATCTGCAGTTGGTGATCTGGAAGCAATTGCTACATCTATCCCCTTGTCCTTCAGCGCATGTAATATGCCTTTTGCATGGGGATACAATGATGGCATATCACGTTTTGAGCGGCATTCGCTGAAATTTGACCGCATTTATGTAGACATTAGATCATCAAAGTCTAATACGATCATTAGCAGGGAACAAAGAGGCGAAGTAGCTACAAAATAAAGATGGCTACGCGTTCTTATGGTGACAAGAGATAGAATTCTTCTTCTATTACCATCATTAGGATGTATGGATAGAGATTTTTGCATGTGACAATGATACATGGGGACACAAGGTAAAAAGGATAATCTCATATTGTTGCATGATATTCATTGCTTTTGCTTCATTTATAGGCTATTATTTATAATAAGACAACACAGTAAGCCATTAGAACCAAATTATTGCAGAGTCCGTCATTCACATTGTATCCTACAGGAAAAGCTCACAGTTAAAACAAGTCTTTGAACAAATTTAAGAATCCAGATTCACGGGAAGACCCTACAAATCACAGAAACCAATACTCATTCATTAATCACATGCTCATATGACTCGGTTCAGTTCAGAGTTCAGATAAACCTACAAACAAGACGAAAGAGCAAGAATAAGACTCCACACCATCGACTGACATCCTCTCACCAACACGTCCCAACCCAAAAACAACAAAAGCCCCACTATGGAGAGGCAAATCTCTAGTCTTTGACAATTTCGTGGCGGTATAATATGCCTTCAACAACAATTACATGGAGCACAAGAAAACAAAAGGAGAAGACAAACAAAGGCATAACTTGTTATGAATTGCAAAAATGAACCCAAATTTTGATCAGACCCAGAATCTAGAAATAAGAAAAGAAAGAAAATTGAAGAGATAACACAACAATCTAAGAATATGAGTATAGAAAAACACAAGCACACGTGAAAACGAAGAAAAAGAGAAGAGCAGCAACATACCAATAGAAAGGCCAGAGAGTGTAGTCGAGATCGAAGACCACCAATCTGGGCAATACTTGAAACATCCCTATTATCTGAACTGCTTCGTTTTTCACCTTCTCCAGGTCTCCCATCTCTCTCTCTCTCTCTGTCTCTGTGACCAATCTGGACACGAAAGCTTCTCTAATTTGTTCCCCTTTCCTTTGGAGTTTAGACGTTCCGTTCCAATAAATATCTTTTGCTTTAGCTTTTACATTTCTTCTTAATTAAATATTACTGTAATATTAATAAAAAAGACCATTAATTTAATTTATTTTTTATAACTAATTAAATATTAATTTTAAAATAAAATAATTTTAATTTAAAAATTAGTAATAAATATACTTTAAATTTTAAAATAATTTATCTTCAAATTTTATCTAATATATAATTATTATCTATAATTAAATTAATATAAAAATAATTTTTATTTTTTTAAAAATAGAAAATAAAATAAAAGCTAATGACAATTAATGCTTGTTATTGTCATTTTAAGCAAACCACGAGCTCGAAAATTTTCGAATGGAACCACATCAGTTAATAAATATTCAATGTATTTGAAATTTTATTGAATATATCCCCATTTCATAAATAATTCCAGATTATGGATTTCGATAGTCTTCAAAATATGTGGTTATATTTAAATGTCACAGCTGACTCTGAAAATAAAATATTGGCAGATTTAAGCAATTTATTTTTCTATACGATTGTTAAATTAAAACGCTTTAAATATATTTTTCAAGAAAGAAATTACATGGCAATTGCATCCAATGGTAAAAAAAAACAATAACTTTTAATGTGTTTTTATCAGTTCTTAATTATTATCATTTTATATTTTTTTCTTTTGAATTCTTTAAAGACATTTCGTTTGTTAAATATATTATTAATTTATTTTTAAAATATCATATACTAATTATTAGAAATATATTTATCAATTTAATTTGATAATAAATTAAGTATTTATTAAATAAAATTTTAATTTTATTCATTTCTATATTAATAAATAAGATGTTTGTTTTTATGATTTATTAGTTTATCATAACTATATTTCATTACATTTATCAAAAAAACATTCTACTTATTTATAGATGGTGAAGTTTAACACAAATCTTACTATTAAACAAATTCATCAGTTTAAGGGATTGTAAATTATGGAAATAATTATAAAAAATTTCATACTTTATTCAATTTTATAATTATAGCTTAAATTTAAAATATGATAACTAAATTTTCAAACTTTCTTTTTTTCAATTATAATCCAACATTAATGTTTTTGTTAAGTTTGTTGACATGACTTATCATGTATCTAAAAATCTTAAATTAATTATATACGTCTAATTTAATTAAACTAAATAATTAAGTTTAACTAAGATTAAAGATAACTAAACTATGTTGGTTTAGGTCTCAAATCCCTAAATCAAACCGTGAGTCTCGAATTCAACCATAATCCTCATGTTTAACAATCTTATGTCCCTCACTTCCTTCTAATACCAACACGTACCAAAACCTCACCTTTTCTGGCTTTTGCTCTCGTCCACTACGCGACAACGAACATCGCCCCCGCGACAGACCCTCAAAGAAATATCAGTCACACTTTGAGTTCTAGAGAAAAAAAAAAATACCCCTGCAGCTTCCTAGTCTTAGGCCTAGGCCATGACAGCTTGATGTGGGCATCTCTGAATCACGGTGGAAGAGCAATATTCCTTTAAGAAGATAAGATTTGGATTAATCAGATCAACGAAAAGCTCCCAACTTTAAAGTCCTACCACGCGACATATGACACCAAAGTGCACCAAAACGATAAGCTCATGAAAAGAGATGGCGTAGAGGAGTGCAAGGTGGTGACTACGGGTTTCCTACAGAAGTTTATGATACAGATTAGGACTTTTTCATGGTTTATGCACCAAAAGGGTATCACAAAGAAGTTCTAAGGAGGATGACAGCGATATACACAGCGGGGTTAATGGCGAGGAATAGGGAGGAAGGAGGGACAAACGTATTTGTGCATGATGTGGACATAGTTGTTGAGGACAAGTTTTTAAAGGCTTTTCTTTATGAAGGGTCCTTGGTTGAACAAGAAGGAAAGTTGAGACACTTTATTATTCCTAGTCACAAGACTCGCCTGGGTAAAGCCTTTTTGTCCTTAGAGGTTCAATCTCTTCCTCTTCCTGTTTGTTGTTTCTTGTTTCACTCTTCTTTTTTTAATTCTTGCTCTTGTCATATGTTCAGTTATATTTAATTAGTTAGTTTAATTAATTCTAACATTTATAAGTATTTTGATTTTCTTGCCATGTCAGTAAACTTAACAGAGACAATTTAAAGTTCGAGCTATAATTGTAAAATTGAGCAAAATTTGGGATTTTTTTGTAATTAAACCTAAAAATAAAATGCATAAATATTTATATAAAAAATTACATATAAATTATATATAATAAAATTTTATAAATTATAAAAATTGCATTAAGTCATTTTAATCATTAAAAGATTTTCATCATTCCATAATGCTTCAAAACATTATAGTAGTATCATTTACAAAAAGAAACATAAATTAGTTATAACTAATATAATCATTCCATATTTATCTAACAACTCTATCCCATTTTCGAGATATACTTAAAAATCGTGTTACAATGCTATTATACTCCACTTGATTGGTTAACCAATATAAAACATATTGGTCGACTAATATACCTATTAGTTGACTAATGCCCTAACAACTAGTGAATATAGTGTCTTTGATACATACTACTCGACTAGCTCTCTAAGTAGTCATTGTATCGTCTAATTCTTGGCTCTAACAATTAGGAAGAGTCTTAAAACACTACAAAGTGTTTTCATTGATTTAGAATCAAGAAGCATTTGCATATAATTTATAGACATTTCTAAATGTTTTTAAATCATTTGAGTGTCGTTATCTCTTAATTGATACTTACATTTATTAGTAAGTCTCGACTCGTGAGCTTATGAGAAACCTTAAGGTTTTGGAGTTTATTTTTTCTTCCTTTTTTGTAAAAGAGTTTATGAGATTGTAACAGAAGTGTAGATTGTTAAAAAGTCTAGAACGAATGACCTCTGGTGGCTTTTATATTCGATTGTTGTATATTTTTTGTTGGATTTTTACCTAATATGCTTCAAGTTATATTATTTAACTGCTGATATTGGATGAACATTTAAATTATTATCATGATCATTTCTCATCTCCAGACCTCACTCCTCAATGAGATTTATACTTAGTGTTGTTGTTGTTGATAATTACTCATAATTAATTTCTTAATTAATGTATTTGTAAAAATAGACAAAAAGACTAAGAATATATGAAATATATATATATATAAGATAATTTTGATTTTTTTTAATTATTAGCATTCATAATTATAACATGAATTTGTAAAAGTAAACAAAAAGTTTAAGAATAAATGAAATATATAAAAGATAATTTTGATTGTTTTTAAATTATTAGAGAAATTATAGTTTAAAAAATTATTTTACCATTATATACAAAATTATGATTTATAGAGGTTAACCTATTGACGATAACAATTTATATGGATTTGTATCAATTGATTTATATCAATTAATCTCTAACTTATACAACACCATATATATTGTTAACTTTATACAACAACATACTACCACTAGGAATATATTGGTATTTTTAATGTTTAAAGAAATAATCATAACTCTCTTAAATTTGAAAAAATAA
>JAOQMP010000209.1:39880426-39920622 GCA_027563575.1 Erythroxylum pedicellare | reverse complement strand
TCTCTTAAATTTGAAAAAATAATTTTAAAATTATCAAGAAAATTTTTAGTCTTTCAAATTTTCAAAAAGAAATTTTCCTTATATTTTCATTTAAAAAACAATGACTAAACATATATAATATGAACATCACACATAGACCAAACAAATATTATCGAAAAACTAATCCTAAAATTGAAATTAAACTCAAACTAATTAAATTTAATATAGATTAGTAACTTATTCTAATATGTTAAATTATTGATTTAAATTAGTTTTAGTTATTTGAGATCAAATTTAAAAGTTGGGTTAAATCACTTGTCAATAGTATTTTGAGTAGTTTACATGTGTTATTCATGTTAAGTTGGGTTAAATAACCATTTCAATAATGTTATGTGTTATTAAAGTTAAGTTGGGTTAGATAAAGTAGGAGAGGCCCAGATAAATATGAGTGAAGTTCCAGCTGTAATAAAATGGGGGTTAGAAGTCTGCAAAACAAAAGATGCACAATGAAGTAAATGGTGTTGCAGAGAGTTAAGAGAACTTGAGGTCAAAACATAAAGTTTAAAGTGTTCTAAGCGTGTTGGACACTTTCCTTAAAGTGTTATTTGCACCCACTATACTTGCAAATCGGGCTAAGGCCAAATTACTTCTACGATACAAAGAATACAATAACATTCAAGTTGCAAGAGTATGAATGTTATTCAAGAATTATGAATGTAGAGATTGTGTTGGTAAAAGTTGTTAAAAAATAAAAACATTTTTAGTCTTGACTAAAACTCATGTATATATAGAGTTTTCAGAACATTCATATTTGTTCATTACCAGTCACAACTTTTGAAAAGGAAAGAGCCTTCATAACAGTCACGTTTGTTCACTACAAGTCACAACTCTTGGAAATGAAGCAACCCTTCAAAATAGTCACGTCTTTTTATTACAACTCATAACTCTTGGAAAGGAAGCAACCCTTTATAATAGTCATGTTTGTTCACTACAAGTCACAAATCTTGGAAAAGAAACAAGCCTTCATTTCCAAATTTGACTTTATTATATCACAAAATAATTTCCAACAATCTCCCACTTAGTTTGTGACATAAGAAAAAAGACACATCATAAACAAGAAATCATACCTAAAGGAAGGTAGCTTTCGCCTTACCTTCCTATAGTACAAACATATCACAAAACCCAAAGGAAAGGTTTAGACATATCACACATATGAACCTTCTTAGCATTCAATTAATTCACGTTATAATTTTAGCACTATTATCGACCATGTGATCATCCTAATTCATGATCATATACAAGAGATTACCTTAAACTCTTGCTAGAAACAACACCATTTCTAATGATCATATAGGTGAAAAGTGTTCTAGATATGTTTACATAACCATAACACAAGCACTCAAGAATAATTTCATTATGAGATTTCTCTCAGCCTTCTCACTTAACAGTAACAAATTGCAGTACTAATTACTGGGAATGGTTTACACAATCTTAGTGCTCACAACCACTAATCAACTTGTTATTACCCTTTAAAATTTACAATCTAGGAGTAGTACTAAAAGAAGGTTAGGTTACCATTGTAGTGATTTTTTATTAAAAAGTTTTAATCTCATTCCAGATGTCGTCGAACTAACTAAATCTCTTACAAGAGGTTTAGTAAACAGATCCACCAAATTGTTATATATCCTTACATAAAGAATTGAGAAGACATCTCTATTTAGCATTTCTCTAATAAATGCATGTCTTAAGCTTATATGTCTAGATTTACCATTATACACTTTGTTCAATGCTTTAGGCATAGTAGACTCACTATCACAATGTAACGTTATTGTAGGCATGGGATGAGGTCAAAGATCTATATCCAACAATAAATTCTTTAGCCACTCAGCCTCCTTACAATTAGGACATAGAGCCATAAATTCAACTTCCATAGTAGATGAGTAATCACCGTTTGTTTCTTCGAAGCCCAAGAAACAGTTCCACCATTAAGCAAGAATACCCAACCACTTGTAGGTTTTTGGTCACTAATGCTAGTAATCCAACTAACATATGAAAATCCTTAAAGAACATTTGGAAAACTATTATAAAAGAGTAAAAAATCTTTTGTCTTCTTAAGATATCCCAGCACTCTTTTAATAGCTTGCCAATGCTCTTAGCTAGGACTTTTAATGTATCTAGCTAGTCTACACCCCGAGTATGATATATGTAGTCTAGTGCAACTCACTGCATACATTAGACTTCCAATTATACCAGCATATTCAAGTTGTGCAATTGGACTACCTTCATTCTCATGCAAATTAAAGTTAGGATAAAAAGGAGTACTTACTTCTTTCACATTCAAATGCTAATATTTCTTCATGATTTCCTCACTATAATATGATTGAGAGAGTGCAAAACTCCACTATTTTTCTTAACTTTAATGCCTAGGATAGTATCTACTTCATCGAGATCCTTCATCTTGAATTTAGAAGAAAGATACTTTTTAGTTTCAACCACACCTTTATATTTAGGACTAACAATGAGCATGTCATCTATATAGAGACAAATGGTCACCCCATATTCTTCATTGAATTTAGAATAAATTCACTTATCAGCATTATTATATCTAAATCCATATGAGAGTAAAACAGATTCAAATTTCTCATGCCATTATTATATCTAAATGTTCTTTGGTTATCAAGGACTCTATAGTCTACACAGCCAAAAACTTTCAAATATGTCAAGTTTGGCTTCCTTCCTTTCCATACTTCATATGGAGACACTTTAGTCTTTAAGGATGGAATTTGATTATGCAAATGACATCAGCCAATAAAGCCTCACCCTAGAGGTTTTTCAGCAAACCTGAACTTAAGAGGATAAAATTAACTATATCTTACAGAGTTCTATTTTTCCTTTCAGCCAAACCATTCTGCTGGGGAGTATATGGTGCACTAGTTTGGTGTATAATACCATTTTGTTCACAAAATTTTGAGAACTCATTAGAGAAGTATTCTCCTCCTTTATCACTTCTTAAAATTTTAATCTTTTTACTTAATTTATTTTCAACAAGAGACTTATATGTCTTAAACGTATTAAATGCTTCATCCTTGGTTTTCATCAAATAAACATGCACAAATATAAAACAATCATCATAAAAGTATTGAAGTATTTGTTACCACCTCTTGTTAAAAAACCATTAAATTCACTTATATCTGAATGCACTAAATCAAGCAATTTTGTATGTCTTTAAACTTTAGGAAAAGTAAGTTTGGTTATCTTTGGTTATATGCATGTGTCACATTTCTTATTCACTTAACCATTATATAAGAATAGTCCTTTTGTATACATATAATGAATCACTTTATGACTAATATGTCCTAATCTACTATGCCATAAAGAATAAAAAGCATCAACCAAATAAAGAGAAACATCATTCACTTCATTAAGACTAAGCTTAAACATGCCATTATAAGAATATCATTTTCCTACAAAAATATCATTCTTAGACAATATTACATTGTTTGACTCAAGTACAGCCTTCAAGTCCTTCTTGTTCAGGATATTCGCAAAAACAAGGTTCTTATTCATATCCGGAACATGAAGAACTCCAGTGAGCACCAACTTTTTGTCGAAAATGAATAGCAAATGCACATCTCCCTTTCTATGCATCTTGGCTTTCACACCATTGGCCACGACCACTTCATGTCCTTCAAGAACTTCATAGTTCTTGAATTGTTCCCTATTATTGCATACATGAATTGCTACATTGGAATCATACCAACAATCCTTAGAAGGAATTGATGTTGTTATGTGAAGTTCCGTCACAATATTAAGAGTCAAGGTTATAATTTCTACATATTCATCAATAAGGTTAGCAATGGGAAAATTGTTTCCTTTTTTCTTCTTGTTGGATCTACAGTTGGCCTTATAATGTCCTTTCTTTCCACAATTGTAGTAAACCCGATTCTTTTTCTTGTCTTTAACATTAGCATTGTTAGGTTTCTTCCTTTTAGAATTGTTAGATTTCTTCTCATCCACAAAATTCGCCTTTGGATCTCCTTCAACTTCTTTTCTTTGAAGAATTCTTGAACCTTCTTCAATTCAAAGATGCTTTAAAACACTATCGATAGTTAAAATTTCAGAAATTTGCAACAACTTCTTTTGATAATCATTCCAAGAAAAAGGCAACTTAGTAATAATTGGCCCCTACGTGTAATGGTTCTGAAATTTAAACACCTAAGTCTTTAAGTTTTAAAACAATCAGTTGTAAATTGTGGATTTGATCCATAAGAGAAGAACCATCAATAAATTTAAACTCAAGATATCTTTTAATAAGAAAAGTACCTACACCTTGCTTTTGAGATGCATATTCACGTTCAAGCGACTCCCAAATCTCCTTTGGACTCTTCATGGTGGTAAAGAGATTATAAAGGCTGTTTAAGAGGATGTTGAGAATGTGACCCTTGCAAAGCAATTCATCTTCTTGGCGCTTGTCTCATTCATCCTTCCTTGTGTCTACTTCACCCTCCTTTGGAAGAGGAATTGTAGGAAGAGTGGACCAAGTACATATGCAATTTTCTAAGTAATGAGGAAGAACATCATTTTGTCCTTCCAATGATTGAAGTTGGTGTCGGTTCCATCAAGGCTATCTAACTTCACAAAGTCTTGGTTCATCACTTTAAGATTGGATTCTTGAGTGGACTCTATGATAGCAACAAATAACACTTTAAGATTGTAATAGAATCGAGGTTAGAAGTCCACAAAACAAAGGATGAATAATAAAGTAAATGGTGTTGTAAAGAATTGAGAGAACTTGAGATCAAAACACAAAGTTTAAAGTGTTCTAGGTGTGTTGGATGCTTTCCTTAAAGTGTTATTTTCCCCTATTCTACTTACAAACCGGATTAAAGGCAAATTACTTTTAGGATATAATGAACAAAAGAACATTCAAGTTGCAAGAATATGAATGTTCTTCAAGAATTATGAATGCAGAGATTGTGTTAGTAAAAGTTGTTAAAAAAAATTTTAGTCTTTACTAAAACTCATGTATATATAGAGTTTTCATAATAGTCATGTATATTTAGTATCAGTTACATCTTTTAGAAAGGAAGCAATTCTTCATAACAGTCACGTCTGTTTACTACAATTACAACTTTCACAACTCTTTGAAAGGAAGCAACCCTTCAAAACAGTCACGTTTGTTCATTACAACTTACAACTCTTAGAAAGAAAGCAACTATTCAAAATAGTTACTTTTATTCACTACAAGTCACAACTCTTAAAAAAGAAGCAACCCTTTGCTTTCAAGTTTGACTTTAACTACTTATATCACAAACTAATTTCCAACACCGACCTCGTCAAATCTACTTCATTTCTTTTCATCTCTTTCTTAAAAATAATTTCCTTTTTATTTTAAGAAAACTCTCTCCAATAAAATAGAAAATTTTGTAAAAAATACCAATTACCAAAAGACACTAAGGTTCGTGATATTTAGCCACCATTATTAAGCCGACATAGTTTATATCACAGATTTAGATCAGATCAGTGTTATTTTTGTGGACAACTAGGTCATTATACAAAAAGATGGCTTAAAAAGTGTTTTTGTTATTATTTTTTAATAAATGTCAAGGAAAAACACTTTCTAAAAACATAAAATTTAAAAAGTATAGCTTTAAAGATCATAAATTTTTTTAAAAATTAACTAAATTCTTTAAGAAATATGTATCTTTTATTTTTATATATTTATTTCAATTAACTATAATTTATTAGATTTTATTAAATTATTTAATGAAAAAATAACGTTTTGAGTGCTCCGCAAGCGTGAAAAAGGATCGAAAAGTATTGCTTCTCTTTAGATTGTACGTCTGCTTGTGTGCTTTTTGCCTTTTTCTCTGATCCTCTCGATACACTATCAAACTTATTACTAGGACTTTTATTTGTTCAGCAGCGGCTTACACCTAAGCTTTGAGATTCATACTCGCATTGACAAGCTGCCACGTGTTTTGGAGTTAACAGTAAAATGTAATCAAATTAAACCTAAAGTGCCTATATTTTGTTGTCGTTTTACATAACCAGACCCCAAAAACCACTGGGAGTAAGCAAATGTCTCGATTAATTGACAGCTAAAACTTTACAAACCACAAACTTTAGTTTATTAAAAGCCATTACGAAATACAGTGCTAAAGTTATTTATTACGCACACACAATAACAATACTGCAGTGTAATTGCGGAAACAGATTGTTTAGTTGTGGTTAATATTATTTTAGATTTGTCATAACCCTATCATCTTCACCTTGTTCTTATTCGAGATATCTAGAATTTTTTAACTAGACAGTGGCGCTGCTCTTTTTACTATGTTCTTCGCAAAGGTAATTATAATGCCGATTTTTTTGTGAAGATTGGATCGTTGCAGATACTAATGTAGTCTTATTGATCGAATCCACTCCTTAAGCTTCGTTTGCACCTCGAAGGCGACCTTTAATCTATTATATTTATGAGAAACTGGCTTTTCCCGCATTTCCTTCCTCGCTAGAAAAAAAATAACAAAGGACAAGGCAGTTCAACGTCAGGGAAGATGGTCCCCCACCCCGAAGGGAACCTCTTCAAAGCAACAATCTCTTCTTTTTCTAATTGCCCTCCAAATCTCCAAGTCTCAGTAGAACTTGAGCAATAGTTGGGCGTTCCCTTTATTGCTCACGCATTCCAATCCCAGCAATGTTATTGCGCTAGCAGCTTGCCCGGACCACCCCTTTTTTATCAGTGCGTCATCAGCTGCATACCCTTTTTTTGAATAGCCTGATCTTGCCCAATCCCCGATATGGTACGACGTAACACTTCCTCGCACTGTCACCTTCTCTTCTTTCATAATTAGCTGTAATATAACCACTCCCAGGCTATAAATGTCATTGGGTTTCGTTCCAGCTGCTCCTGTAAGTGGGATACAGGTCGTTACATTGTTCCTTTTTCTCTTTTTGTAAAGAAACGTGATTATTAACATTTGTTTTACCATCTGCAATGACTGGATCCGTGTATCCTTCAGATAAGCGGTGTAGATATTCTCTTCTGGAGTCACTGTTCCGAAATCCGTTAGTTTTGGTGTAAAGTCCTGGCCATTGGAATGAGGTAAATTTCAGGGATTAATGCACTAGAAACCAGTGATCAATACCCTAATCCATGTTTATATTACAAAATGATGGAAGAGCTTTTGTGATAGGATGTTGACCTTATCCAACAAAATGTTCTCAGGTTTCAGATCTAGGTAAATGAGTGAATTGCGGTGCAGCTCCTCTATTGCCCTTGCGGTTCCCTTGATAATCTTTAGAGTTTTGCTCCAGTCAAGCTCTGTTCAACTCATTGGATATCACATATTGAAAAATGTTTAGATATAAAAAAACTAGTTGTGTAATTATCCTTTAAACAAGGTTCTAACCCTAGTTTTTGGTTTTTTTTTTTCCGGAGAGTCAGAGCAAAGAAAGAAAGGGACCTTTTCCTTTACAAGACATTTTTTTACCCTTTTCACACAAAACTTACGTACTTCAAGGAATCTTTGAATACTTTTTGATTAGCCGTCAATTCGTCTAAGCCACAAAAACATGTGACCGGGGACTCTTGAGAATATTAATATCCTCTCTTTTTTTAGGTTAGTCTTAACTGATTTTTTGTTGGTGACAGATATACGAGAATTATTATAACGAAACGGAAAGGTACAACTTTAGTAAGTGTATCACGAAGAGGATTAATGTGCAGATCAGATGGCTTCTCTTATAGTGATCTTCAGTCCAGGCTTTCATATCCTGCAGAAATTCCTACCGTCCAGGACTAAATTCATCACAACAAACACAGCCCTTTATACCGAAGAATCCTGCATTAACTAGGGTGTTTTTGCTTTTTTAGTTTTTTTTATTTTCTCCCTTTGTAAAAAAAAAAATGTGACAGTGATTTGGTGGGTGGGTCATCAAGTTGAAAGCTACCGTGAGTACAATCATTATCATCATCTAAAGACAGCGATTCCAATTAAGTAGATAGGCTCATGTTTAATGTAACTACCTTGTAATTTATTCTTCACATTCCCATTTTCCATGTAGGGGTAGGCCAGGTAAAACCTATCAGGAGCTTCGCAATAGCCTGTGAGTCTGATGATATTTGGATGTTGAAGTCCCGGCAAGTACTTGATTTCAGCCTGAAATTGTGAAAGAACATTATCGTATATTACATAAATTGGTTGTCAAACATTCTAACTATGGCTCTGCAAGCAGAAATAGAGAATAAGGTACCAAAAAGAAAATATTTTCTAATTCCTTACAACAAACTGAGTCCTTTGTTGCTCGACCTTGTTTCGTGACACTTAACGGCGACTTTTTGGCCATTGAAGCTTCCTAGATAAACGCGTCCAAACCCTCCTCTGTCTATAAAGTTGCTCCGATTATTGCAAACCTTCATTATTTCTCCAG
The DNA here is from genome assembly GCA_027563575.1 of Erythroxylum pedicellare. Lineage (NCBI taxonomy): Eukaryota > Viridiplantae > Streptophyta > Magnoliopsida > Malpighiales > Erythroxylaceae > Erythroxylum > Erythroxylum pedicellare. Next base: position 39,912,213 of record JAOQMP010000209.1, on the reverse strand, counting down.
GCTCAAACTGTGTCGCCTGACTTGATTCTGCCAATACGCATGGAATAACTATTATGATCGAAGATGACATTTAAGCACCAAAGGAAAGGTAGGATTTATCTTGCATGTGAAATAAACTTAATTTTGCAATTTTATTCACTTAATTGGTTGAAATAAATAAACAACCTATCTAAAACTTGGTCACTTTCAGTCTAATTTAAGAGAGATGGCCTGTACCTAAAAAGATTAAATGAATACAAAAATTGTTGCTGCTTTTTATTTCTATTTTATTCATATAAATGTTTTTAAAATATAAATAAAAATACAGAAGATCATCTTCATCAAGCTTCAAATCTCAATGAAAATTTTACTTTGTTCAAGAACAAAAAAGATAAATTCTTGTGTATTACTTATTTCATGAGGAATAATCTGATGATGATATTGGTTTTATAAAAAAAAAAGAAAAACAAATAAATAAATAATTGGAAGCCATAATAAGATCACATCTTAATCATGCTAAGAAAATTTTGAGCTCATTTTCTTAGATTTAGATGTCTTTCCATGATTGTGAACTTAAAGACAACAGACATGGCTCGTAAACACTAGAAGTTATCTAAACAAGATAAAGACATAGGTTTGCTTTAATTTTCTCTGCGCTAGGGCAAAGAAAGGGAAAATTATAAATGTACTTTAAAGGTAAGAACGAATCATCTAATCAACAATACCTTTGTGAAATGGTGTAATTTATCAAGTGAAAAAGGAAAAAGAAAAACGTTAGAAAGCTAAGAAATTATCTCACATTACAAAATAGTTCTTACCATCCTCCCCATGCCTCCACATTAAACGAAACATTTTCTTCGTGAAATTGTGAAATTCTTGAAGTTGTATTTTTTTGTCTGTGGAGCAAGAAGCAACCATGTTGCAGTTTTTTATAAGAGCTTACAGGTGAAGTTTTGGAAAGAGCCTGCTTATGAGAATGCAAATATGGAGATGCTTCATGTAGATATCCTAGCAAATGAGACTGCAATTTCATGACAGGCACATAAAAAACCTCAAGGTTTTATATTTTCACTAAGGTTTAAAATGTGTTTTTGTTTTCTCATTTCTTGATTAATCTCCAAGGGGAATGAATGGAGGGGATTTTGATGTAAACTTCATTCAATTACACGATAAATCAATTCCAAGGAAATAAGAGTTTTCAACTAATTTATGTAAAAGAAAATGAAGGAAAAATGGAAATGAGTAACAGTGTTTTTAGGGGTTCTCCTCATTTTCTATGAACTTCAGGAGAAACTATGTATGATATGTTTTGAGTTAGAATTCTGTCGACGCGTTCCCTTCCCCAAACAAAAACGAAGGCAAAACTAAAATGAGAAAGCAAATGTTTCAGGGTTCTCCTCATTTGCTACGAACTTGAGGAGCAACTCTATACCCATCTGATATTTTTAAGCCATACGTTTCTGGAAACGGTTAAGCTTATTGCCCTAGGCCCTAGCTATCACTCTGTTTCTTCAGGCATCTTCTTGGAAACAGACCACGAAAAATAATAGCTTTATTTTTCGTGTTAGTTTCCTCTTCAGACATTACAATTCCTCTTCCCCTTTTTTACTGCATGCCAGTCCACAAGTGAAGCCTAACTTTCCATGTTATATACAGTGGTTCCAGGTCTTGTCATCAGAACATTTAGTCAGACTTTTATCTCAACCGCTACGTTTCTGTATGGTGATATCAAAGTTCATATGTTTATGTTAATGATTTAGCTGTACAGCAATTTGATTTAGCTTAAACTAATAATATTGAATAATTTACTTCCCTAAGTTGATTAAATCCAAAAGGTCGAAAATAAAGGAGAACAAACGCTCCTTCCATCTACCTATTGTCCTGGTGTCACTACATATAACACTAGGCCTATAATTAAAGGACCCAAGTATCCTTTAAGAACTTGAAGAAGCTTGAATCATAAATAAGTAAATGAAAATACCGAAATAATCCTTCAGTTAATTACATATTGATCTCCATTGATTGGTTTCAGATACTAATAAAAATAAAGACAGAACCATTTATCAATTAGATAACTCGAATAAAATGTTTACTCCTATTACTGAAGCTAACACCCATTCCACTACAATCTAAGTGCTACAATGGGGATAATTTTGAAATTTTGTGTGCTTTTATTATATTCTGTATTCAGAACTAGTTACTGTATTTTAGAATATATTTAATCTAGTGTTAGGTTCTTATATATTCTACAGGCAATACTTTTAGGTTTCTTATGAAAAAAGTTAAATTTTATATATTATTTTTGAAAATCATAAAATTTAACTTTTGCGTTTACATTTTGTTGTTTCAACGTTTTGTTGCTTACAACTTAATTAGGTTAAATGCACAACTTTTGGAAAGATAATGCGAAGCCGCGCACATCAAAAGGAGACTTTTGTTGAAGCCGGCCATGTTACATAAGAGGTTCGGAAATGAACAGACGTCCATGTGAAAAGTTTCATCAACGAAACTACCTAATTGCATTATTTATCGATTATTCTAGTTCCACACATAAACGTAGCATTAAAGCTGCAAAACATAGAATATTCCGAAGAACTAGGGTTGTTTAAAGAAAATAAAGAAAAGCTTAATAGTTTTTCCCTCTCCAAAGTCCAAACCCCCCAGAAACTATATTATGAACCACATTTAAAAACAGTAAACGTGTGCAAAAGTATGGTGGACGAAATTCCGAGGAAAACTGTAACAAGTTTGTGGATACTCTATGAATATCCGGTTCAACCCTTCGTTAAACCCAAACACGCATGCATTGTTTACTTGCCATCTAACTTGGCAAGCCTCTGAAGAACTTGACCGATGGTAGGTCGTTCCAATATGTTGTCGCTGACACAGTCAAGTCCAAGCTTTGTTATGGCCTTGGCGGCATTCACAGAGCATCCTTTTCTCTTCAGTTTCTCATGTACTGCATCTCCTTTGATGTTGTAGCTGTTTGTTGCCCAGTCACTAATGTGCACAGGCATACTGCTTCCTGCCAATCTTACCAGCTTCTCCTTCATAATCATTTGCAGTATTACCACTCCCAAGCTGTAGATATCATTTTGTTTGGTTCCAACACCTCCTGTTGAGTCGAGGAAATGTTAATTAATTGACAGTGTCATTATAAAGGAATCTCGAATGGTTTGACTTGAAACTTACCATTGCGAATTGTTCATTAATTAATGGTTTAACTTGACACTTACCATTGGTCATAATTATTGGATCAGTATACCCAGCAGTGCCAAGTTTCATATATTCTCCTTCTGCCGTAACAGTCCCAAAATCAGCCAGTTTAGGAGTAAGACCCTGGTTCAATATCAAGTAGAATTAGCAAAAGTGTCAATAAAGATAATAACCTAGGTGATCAATTCTTATTAAAATTACTGCTCTATGCATTGTACATGTTAAATTTCTAAGGTAAGATCTCTTAGTTAGCTTGTGTTTGACCTTATCCAAGAGAATATTTTCAGGCTTTAGATCACGGTAGATAAGTGGTGGGGAGTGACCATGTAGCTCCTCCACTGCACAAGCTGCCCCAGTGATAATCTTAAGTGTGGTGCGCCAATCAAGATCTATTCGGAAATTGGCACAGAAGTAGTTGTTACCGTAAGCTAATGAATGAAGCAAAATAGACTGCAACTAAATCAAATATTTTAATTAAGCTTCTATACAACGAAGCCAACTTGATTCGATATATATATATATAGTCATGAACTTTTTCCGGCCGAATAAGGGACCAGAGTTTCAGATTGCGGCGCATAAAGTCTCAGAGAAAACTAAACCCTACTTAGCATTATTGATTGTTGAAAAAGCTGACAAGTGCAGGAACAGTTCTTAATGAACCTAGGGAAAAATATTGAACTTAGATAAGCTTACAACTGGTAATCATCAAGGCTATCTACTACCAATTCAATCCACCAATCATAAGAACATATAGTTATTTTATGCTCAAATGTAATAATAGAAGTATCTACGCCAATAACTATTAACTGGTCAGGAAAAAATAGAAAGAGAAGGGGGGAAAAGGCCATTATACTTCAAATCTAATCATGATCAGATGTTCAATCTAAATGATAAGCCGTGAAAAATAGGTGTTTGCATTATTATATTTAATTTAGACATTACCTTGTAATTTACTCATGACACTTCCATTTTGCATCAATGGGTAGACAAGGTAAAACTTGTCTACAGTTTCGCAATGGCCAATCAGCATAATGATATTTGGATGTCTAATTGCACTCAGGTATTTGATTTCAGCCTGGAAACAAAAGGGAGAAGAAAAAATGTTATTAACTTTTACAAATTATAGATTCAAGGACTAATACTTTGTTTGAGGTACCAGGAAAAAAAAAAAAAAAAGGCCATTCCTGCAGCCCAAGAAGTACAATTGAAACAGAGACAATTAAGAATAATTCAGATTCAGAAAATGGGAAGGCGATGGTAGATGAAAAAAGAAAGAAAGAAAGAAAAAGCAAAGTGGGGTTTGATTCATGGATTAGATAGGTGCATTTGTTTGTCTACAATCATGAGGAACATCCATTAATTGTGAATGGCTTAAAAGGAACAAGTTCGTCAGTTCACCTCCACAGAGCAATTATCATTATACTTCTAATAAAAGAAGGGACGAAAAGGGCTTCTAATAGAATACATAAAAGGCCTTTTTCATGGGAATTCTGCAAACAGGGATTTGTCCTATAGCAGCACTTAATTCTAAAAATTAGTCCAAAACAATGTTTAACTGAAATGTTGCAAAGCAATTTAAGAATTGAACATCATCTTCTTTTGCTTACTTCCCACTGATTCCTCATTTTCTCTTCTGTGTTGCGAGAGACCTTCACAGCCACTTGCAGGCCATTAACATTCCTCTCGTCCCTTCCACGGATGGTGCCCCCATAAACAGTACCAAATCCTCCATAGCCAAGAAAGCGGTTGGTGTCGAAACAATTCGTATAATCACTCAATTCCGAAGGAGTGAAAGGGATTATTGTTGAAGAACCTGCAAAACAAGAATTGAACTGTTTTGGCAGATGATAAAAACCATTTTATTTGTCTAAGCACCTACTATAAGCAAATTGGGTTTAGGCTTAAGCTACTCGTGCATAATCAAATTTGCGCATGGCTGACAATTCTTAAGAAATCAATCAAAGTGTTACTCATCATCCTAATAATTAATCAAATTCTCCAGCTCTCTACAGGAGCTATGATATGGTTAGGCAATGCAATGATAAAGTTCAGGAATTTTGTTGCAACCCTCACTTCCTTTGGAAACTTGATGCCACAAATAGCATGCAAATAAGTTCTGTGGAGCTTAGGAGGCAGAATTCAGAAATCTACTAAAGTAGGCAAGAAATTAAAGAGACTACACTAATAAAGTAGTTGCTAGCTATGCTAGTTGTGTGATGGTGATGCCAGGTGTATGTGCTATAATAAAAAGAAAATTTTCAATCTTAATGATGCCCTTGTCTTGTTTGTAGTTCCGGTAGCACCAAACGGTGCCGATCACCGGTGACAAGGGAAATTTAGTTATTGGAACTAAAATAACTACAAACGGTGGCAGTGATGGCTGAGCCGCTGGAGCAGGTGCCAGAATTCACAAGTTCCACTATGGTAGTGGTGGTAGAGGTTTCTTACCGTCCTCCGTCCCAACGGGACGTCCGACTTGCAACCACCGAAACGAGAAAGGCTGCATTTTCTGAATTTGAATAGAGATATTTAAATAGAATATTGGGAAGATCTCCCAAGTTTTGATATTGTATAGCGGCTTGCTAAATAAAAGAGTTGAGACTATATGGTACCCATAAACCCACTGCATATGGTACAGTGGTACCTACTGCACATGTCATAAAATGAGATGCTTTTTGTAATAAAGATAAACCGATTAGGTGTTTGTTTAGTGTGGCGGAAGTGATAAGAAGACAATTTAGGTGTTTGTTTAGTGTGGCGGAAGTGATAAGAAGTCAATTTAATTAAATTGTTTACGAGTTTTTCAGCCTCTAAACCGCGTGGCACGTGAGAAGATGTAGCGCAGAGGAAGGTATTGGTTCATTTTCAGAATGATATGGTGTGAGGTTGGTGGTAGTCCTGATGGTTAGAAATGGGTATATGGGAGTCTGATTCTGTTCATAAATGGTAGAAGAGTAATTGCCCTTTTGGTTCTTGGTAATGACTTTTAAGATACATACATATAATATTTGTCCAAGCTTACTACTTGCTGGTTTCTTTTGAAGATATAAATAAGGGAAAGTTACTATGTGGCTACTTACGGCATACTATCCCAATAAATGGAGTATACCGTATGCGGGTACAAAGACCTTGGGGTCTTGTTGGCATCTGAGAAGTCAATGGTGTTGTGGAGGGAGGGGAGAAAGCTCGAACGCCAAGGGTAAGATCTATCCAATCTGTCTTTCCTATCTGTTTCTCTTGATTTGGTCTAATTGAAACACTCTCTTCCTTCCCCGATCTGGTTTACGTCTTTTTCCAGGCGGAACTGTTCTGAAACTTTTCAAGAATCCATTGCTTTCCCTCTCCTGACGAGGTTGAACAAGTTTAATCATTAGTGTTTAATTGAAATTTTCATGTAAAACGATTTGCGAATGATGACTTTTTGGAAATTCTCTGTGAGATGGGATCCAGGAAACTCATCGTCACAGACTTTGAGCTTTCATTTGTTAAGCAGAAGAATGAGTTCAGCGATTATGGTTGTTTTCAGGAAACATGCAGTGGCTTCAGAGTTGTTTATTGCTGTTGGGTTTCTCTTTTTTGCTGTGTAAATCTTATGTTTTTAGTCATTTTCTATCTAGCAAGCAAATGAAAAAGAAAAGTAAAGAATATAAAGCCTTGTGAAAGAATAAACAGGATGGCTATAAAGTTTTTTTTTTTTAACCTAGTTGTATATAAAGTTCTATTTATTGCAAAAGGAAATGGGATAGTAACAACTAAAAAAATACGTACCTATAAGCAGGAATTTGTTTCTTAGCAGTTAACAGTTGATAGTTATTAACATTAGGGGGAAAAAAACAGTTAACAGTTGACAGTATATATATATATATATATATATATATATGTAGTAATGTATGTATGTATATAAAATTATAAATACTAAACAGTTGCTTACAATTACTACTTTCTTTTGGGTAATCGTAAATTTGGCTGTTAAAGATGATTTTCTTGTGTTTGGTAATGATGAAATCTTTTGTTTTTTTTGGATGATGTGAGGAATGCAAGCATTTGGGGTGAACGACATGTGTACTCAGCTATATTGGCTTTGGGTCCAGTGTCTCCAATTTGTTGGAAAGCAGCCAACTTCAGATCCAGAGAGGCTGTCCCCATATATTATTTTTTCGTATTGATTGGAAGGCTTTTTGGTGAGCCTAAACTTATGTCTTGCCTTTTTTTGTTTTGTTTTGAGATCTAAACAAGATCACAGAATTGTTAAACACTTCGTGACAAACTTAAAAAGCAACCCACTTTCACTAAAGTTCCAATTCTGAGACTACTGCCACTCTATTTGTTCCAGTGACTGTGTCCAGGTACGGTCCGTTGTTTGGGCTTTTTGACTTTATCAAGGAAAAACTATAAAGAACATGACTTGTTTTTATCTCATGTCTTCCTCATTTGTCTCTTCTTTTCTCTGGCAAGACAATGCGAAATATCAATTATATGTTGTATGTACTTGCATTTACAAGGCTTTTAGATTCTTCTGCACGGTGTAAGACTAAAGTGCGTTCTTTTATTCCATAGAAAATGTTTCTATAAATAGTTAGTTACAGATTACCACTTATGCAGTAAGTTTCTCATTTCTGTTGCTTCCTATGTATAATGAAATGGTTTACGTGGACCAACATATGTACTTATAGTACGCAAATAGACTCCATTTTAAATAGAAAACTAGGACAAGAAACAATTTCGCTACAATAAAAAAAGGAACAAAAGTCTATCCTAAAATTTTAAACCTTTTTTTAATCACATCGAGGGAACAAAATATAATGAACCCAAAATTTTTTATTATATTGAAAAAATGAAAATTAATAAAACCCTAACTTTTCTAGCCGAAATAAAAAGGAACCACAGAAAATAAGAATTAAAACCCACAAACGCCACAAAAATTTTAATAAAAAGATTAAAATTTAAAGAATCTTCATGTTAATAACTTTTATGACTATGCATTAGTTACTTTTATATATCAACAAATGCTTTATCATGTATAAGCATAATTTAATTAATATGAGATAAGATGATGAACCACTAAAACAATGATCACATAATTTAGCAAGATAAACATAGAATTTACAATTCAAAAGCGATTAATAATAATCCATAATGGATAGGAATGACAACGAACTAAATTAAACTACATATGACCTGAATCCAACTCTAACAACTTGAAGCCAAACTTGAGAGTTTTAATTGCCTTTATTAAGTTACAATTTTTTTTCTTTCACACTCTCACCAAGTAATTAAAAGAAGGAACATCTTTAACTCAATTAAGTATATTCTAAACATGATAAAATAGAGATGAAGATTACATCATAAATCTATTTTCTATTAAATAACAAGAGTTCATAAATTCCTTCATACTACATTTTCATAAAATCTTAAATGTGGCTCATAGTCAAATGTGTACGAAGCATTAAGTTCACTATCCAACTTAATGCTTTGTATCCACTTAATCCATGTATAGTTTTTCTTTGAAGAGGAAAACCACATGATTTTATCATTTCTTACAAGGATACAGGTTTGTTAACGGCAAACCTGTACAAAAGTATTTCGAAAGATAGTCAAAGGAGATATAATAATAGTAAAACAAAAAGCTATATACCAGGGTAATGATACCTATAAGAATCTTCTTAGAAACCTGAATGAGCAACTCTTATCGTTTAAAGAGTATATACTACTGTGAAGTATTTCAAAACATATCAAGAGTATATACTACAGTGAAGGCTCTGTGAAGGGACTATGATATGGCGATAGAGCCGCTGTGTCCTCGGCCTCGTTGGCAAATTCTAGTGCCTCATCAGAGACTATAGCTCCGGTGCAAAGATCACGTGGAAAGGCACCAGAGGTGGTGGAGGCAAGTGTGCCGACCACCGGCAATGTTCGAGCATAAACAATATCCCTATTAGCAGAAACAAAGCATTAAAATATATAAGAGACAAACAAAAAATGAACAGAGAGACGCATAATATTTTTCTCATAATTTATTGGCCAGGGGAGAAAACCTTTTATAGGCTATACATAGAAACTAAATACCAAAAATAATGACGCACTACTTTGCTAGAAAATAATAAAATAAACAAACTTGACATATTTGACCAACAGGCTTGACCGAAGTTACACGAAAACATTAAACTTAGTAAACTACATATAGACCACGTGACTTCTTTTATTTTGAATCAGTTTTAACACACCCCCTTGATTCAAAATAGCATACTCTAAGTTGTTATCGAAAATAATCATACTTGACCTGTGACAAAGACTTGGTAAACACGTCTACAAGTCGATCATTTGTGTTACAAAACTCTACCACTATTTCTCAACCTGCCACTAGATTGCGAATGAAGTGATGCCGGATGTGTATGTGCTTTGTCATGTTGTGAAAGGCTGGATTCTTTGTCATTGCAATAGTAGCTTTGTTATCAGACAAAATTTCAGTTACAATAGTTTGTTTTTGACCCAAATGAATAAGTATTCTTTTTAGCCACACAGCTTGACAAGTAGCTCTTGACCTTAAGCTAAAAATATAGCTCGAAGTGCTCCTTCTATCATCCAAAAAACCTGCCTAATCACTGTCAGTGTAACCAGATAATTTGAAATTTGATACTTTGAAGTATCAATCCCAAAATTAGACGTTCCAGCAACATATCTCAAAACTCTCTTAGTTACTCCAAAGTGATGATGTGTTGGATTATGCATAAACTGGATAAAACATTAATAGAAAATGCAATGCTAGGGTGTGTATGGGTCAAATAATTTAATCCACCAATCAACTTTTGAAAATAGGTGGGATCACATTTCTTCATGTCATCTCCAGATTGCAATTTTTCATTTTAATTCATTGGTGTGGAGACCTTATTGCAATTTAACATAATAAATCTCTAAAACAAATTGCTTGCATAATTCTATTGAGAAATAAAAATTCCATCTACACCTTATTTCACCTAGAGCTCAAGAAAATAGTGCATCAAACCCAAATCTATCATTTCAAACTTCTTCATCATTAAAGACTTAAAATTCTTCAACAAAGATTCACATGACTCAAAATAAATCATATCATCAACATAAAAGCAAACAATCCGAAAATCATGCTCCCCCTTTTTCTTCAAATATAAAGTGGACTCATTTTCACTTCTTTTAAACTCATTTTCACTTCTTTTAAATCCTCATTCAAAAAACTAGCTATCAATCTTACTATACAATGCTTGTGGAGCTTGCTTAAGCCTATAAAGAGCTTTCCTTAACTTAAAGACTTTGTTTTCATGGCCTTTTATAACAAAAAATTCAGGTTAAGAAATATAAACTTCCTCTTCCAATTCTCCTTTCAAAAAAGTAGATTTTACTTCAAATTGAAAAATAGGAAGAGATAAATGAGTAGATAAAGCAAACAAAACTCTTACAGTTTCAAGACTAGCTACTAGTGATAATGTCTCTTCAAAGTCAATGCCTCTTTGTTGAGCAGAACACTTTGCTAGAAGTCACACCTTATGCTTCTATATACTTCCATCAACATGATACTTTATTCTAAACACCCATTTAAGCCCAATTGCTTTCTTCCCTTCCGGCAAGTCTATTAAATCCCAAGTCTGATTTTTTTGGATTGTAACCATTTCTTCATTCATAGCATTATGTCATTCTTCCATTTGTACTGCTTCTTCAAAGTACATTGGATTTGAAACACATAAAGCAAAAGAACCAGATTCACAAATTTCCTTTAAGGATCTAATTTCCTTAGAGTAGTTTCAGCAGATGAAGAAGAACTTGTGCTTTTAGAAGATGAAGAACTACTGCTAGGAGAAGATGATGAAGTACTTCTTAGATTCAAAGGCAAAGAATCAACCACATTATCAATTGGAATTGGAATTTGATCATTATCTTGGGCACTTTCCCAATTCCATGTTGCATCTTCATTGAACTCCACATTTCTACTAATAAAAATTTTGCCACTTAGAGGATTATATAGCCTATATGCTTTAGATTGAGTACAATAACCAATAAAAATGCATTTTTCAGGCCTTTTCATTAAGGTTATTGTGAAATTGAGAGTTATCTAAAATATAGGCTATACATCTAAAACCTTTTAAGTGACCTACACGAGGCTTCATATCTTTTCATGCTTCATATGGAATTTTATTCATAACAGCCTTTGTAGGGGAAGAATTCAAAAGAGATACCACCGTTGCAACTGCTTCATCCCAAAAAGAGTTTGAAAGCCCATTGGCTTTTAGCAAACTCTTAGCCATCTCCACCACTGTTCAATTTTTCCTTTCAACAATACCATTTTGCTCTGGTATATATGGTGCAATAAGCTACCTGTGAATGTCACATTCCTAAAAAAAAAAATTAAGTAGATATAAACTCACCTCCTCTGTTGATCCGAAGGCACTTGATATTGCTGCCTATTTCATTTTCTACCAAGACCTTAAACTTCTTAAAATGGGCTAAAGTTTTATATTTAGATTTCAAGAAATAAACCCAATTCATGCGGCTTTAATCATCAACAAACAACAAAAAATACCAATTTCCACCAAGAGATTCTGTATTTATGGGCCCACAGAAACCATCATGCACTAATTGAAGACAATAATCAGCTCTTATAGATTTACCAACAGGAAAAGACTTCTTACTTTGCTTACCAAAGACACCCCTTCACAAAATTCAAAAAATTCAATTGTAAACAACCCAATAACCATATTCTTTTGACTCAACAACTTCAATCCACTTTCATTCAAATGCTTATAACGCAAAGGTCATAATTTAGATTCATCAATTTTACTAGTAACAAAGGCAGAATTATTCATCTAAGAAACATCAAGAGGGAATATGTTGTTACTAGTCTTTGGAACACTAGCTACAATATGACCAAATTTTTTATCTAGAATTATACACACACCATCATCAAACACAATTCTATAACCAATATCCATCAATTGCCCAATGCTCAATAAATTATAAGTCAAAGCAGTAACAAACTGTACATCAGACAAAAGTTTAGTATTATTACTTGTCTTAGAGGCAACTGTACCTCTCCCTTCAACATGATACACATTGTTATCACCCAGCCACACTATAGAATTTTTTGAGTCATCAAGCTTTTTGAATGATGGTTTGTCCCCTATCATATGATTAAAGCAACCACTATCCACAAACCAAATATCATCAGTAGCATTTTTATAAGAATGGGCCATAACTAACATACTCTCTTCCTCTTCTATGAAATTAGCATGCTTCTTTTCATTACCAACATTTTTCTTCTACTTAGCCTAGCAATCAGCTTCTTTATGACCCAATTTGTCATAATTATAGCCTTTAATGGGCCTTTGATTATTTTGAAACAACCTTTGCTCATCATTTTTGTACTGCCTTTGTTCATCAAATCGTCCTCTACAATCTCTATTACGACCATGACCTCGACCACGACCACCTCTATTAGAGGATTCACCTTTCACCTGAAAGGCTTTCTCTTAGTTCAATGCTGAAGATTTGTTAATCCTGTCTTCATAAGCTTGCAAAGAACCTATTAAATTATCAAAAAAACAAATGGATAAATCTTTAGACTCTTCTATGGAAACAACCACATAATCAAATTTAGGGGTAAGACTACGCAATATGTTTTGAAACTATAGTCTGATCAGAAATTTGTTCACCCTACGACCTCATTTGAGAAACAATAACAGAAGCTCTAAGTATATAAAATTGAATAGATTCAGAAGGACCCATTTGGAGTGTCTCAAAGGACTTACAAAGTGATTGAAGCTTTATCGTAATAACCTTTTTGGAGCCTTGGAACTATGTTTCTAGAATTTGCCAAGCTTTCAAAGTAGTTGCAGAGGAAATCTGCGAAAAATCTCATCGACTGCCGGTTGAAGGAATTACAAAGCTTTTGCATCCTGCTCCTTGTTGTCACGAAGCCCCTGCTCATCATCTGGGTCTTTATATCCAAACTCCACCAAATTCGATAGCTATTGGGATATAAACAAAGTCCTCATCTTGATGCTCCGAAATTCATAATTTTCACCTTTGAAAAATGGAATTAAAGGTTGGGAGGAGGTTGTCGTAACGTTCACTGCCATGGATGCTGTATGCGTGGCCTGAAGGTCTCAAATATGTGCCTGTGGTTTCTATTAGTGACCATCATGGGAAGAGACTTTGCCTCATTAAACTTCTATACTGCTAAACATTGCTTACGTTGCAGCTCTATATGCTCGACAAGCAAGCTTTCATACCAATATGTTAGTAGAAACAGAACATTAAAGTATATAAGAGACAAACAACTAAATACCGAAAATAAAGACCCATTATGACCCACTACCTTGCTGAAAAATAATAAAATAAACAACCTTGACAGATTTGACGAATGTACTTGACCGAAGATATAGGAAAACATTATATTTGACGTAAAAGTACAAAAAAGTGGTGGTGGACGACGCCGATGGTGGTGGGAAAGGGTAAATAAGACAAAAGAACTAGTCTTTTTGTTGCGGCGGTGTTGCGGTGTCTGGTGGCGCACTACTAAAGAATTTAACATTGTTAGCAATGAAGAAGGTGGTGGAAAGTTGAGGTTTCTTACCGTCCTTCGCAACAGTCTGTGCCTGTCTGCCCCTGCCAACAATGCCAAATTTCTTAACTGATTGAAAACAAAAAATGTGCACAATTAACAAGGAATTGAGACGACTGATAAAGATTTAATCTTTCGTCGGCTGGTGAAATGCCATAGAGTTGAACAGTAGGGCAGTTTTCAATACGTACTAGTTCTATATTGGGAGAGTGGGAGATTCGGACATGGCATGAGGGGGGCGTCAGATCCTCTGGTCCACTTTTTGTGGGCTAATTCTGTGCCACTACATCTGGACCGTCCATTTACGTGAGACCCATATAAATGGACGGTCCAAATATAATAACACAGAATTGGTCTACAAAAAGTGGACCAGAAGATCTGGTCCCATGAGGGGCCTCCCAACTGCTAAAATTCCATCAACAAAATGTCAGCTAGGCCTATGATTGAATGGTAACAAGTTTATGATGTTCATCTTCACATATATCAGCACAGAGCACTACACCTGGGCATGCTTAGTGTACTGCATCTTTAATATTGTCCACTACGTTAAATCCTCTGATGGAGTTATTATCCGGAGCAGTTGTTTTCTCCCTGTGAAGTTAGCGTTGTCGTCTAACAGAACCGATGCGTGGAACTCTGGTAATAACTATTGGGGAAAGCACAGGGAATAAGACAAAAAAGAAGAGAGACTGACGTCAAAAGTGAAAATAAGACAGCCATTGCAAGCTTTTTCTGCATCCTAGTCAGAGACATAGAACAAGCCTATATATAGGCTTACAATTAACTAATGAAAGCTAAAAATAAGGCACTAAACGACAAGTGGGGAAGTTAAAAAAACAAAGTTGTGGGGTGAAACTTAGGGGGAAATAGGCAACGTAATGTCTGCATAAATCAGGGGACATGGAGGCACTAGGATAAAATATGTCCCACTAATTTTTAAGCACTATTTAACACTCTACCTAACTTTAAAATTACAAACTCCAAGTTTTTGTCGAAAATAAGTATGTTTAGCTTAGGAAAGTGCTTTGGTGAAAATAATAACTACATGGTTATTTGTGCTACAAAACTTCAACATTATCTCTCTTTTTGTTGTAAGATTACGAACAAAATGATAATGGATGTCAATATGCTTTGTTCTACTATAAAAAGTTAGATTTTTTTGTCATTGCAACAATGACTTGGTTGTCATGTCAATATGCTTTGTTTTGTTATAGAAAGCTGGATTTTTTTGTCATTGTAGTAATGACTTGGTTGTCACAAAATATTTTTATTGCACTCACTTGTTCATAAAGAATATCAACCAACAATTTTTGTAACCACACGGCTTGAAAGACTGATGTACTCCTTTGATCATCGAGACATCTTGCCTAATTGCTGTCACTATATCCAATCAAGCTGAAATTTGCATCTTAAGAATACTAGATCCCAAAATCAACAGTTCCGGTGATATAACGTAGTACCCTTTTAGTGGAACTATGCATGTATCTGGACAACAGATTTACAAAAAACATAATATTTAGACGAGTATGTGTTAGATAATTTTAGCCTCCAATTAAACTTCTATATAGACTTGGATAATAGTATTTGTACCATCTTCAAGTTGTAATTTTTCATTAACATTTATCGGTGTTTCAGTCACTTTGCAGTAATTTAAGCCTCCAATTAAACGTCTATAGAGACTTGGATCAACAATATTTGCACCATCTTCAAGTTGTAATTTTTCATTAACATTCATCTGTGTTTCAGCCACTTTGTAGTTGTGCATCCTTAATTTGAACAAAAGGTTAGTTGCATACCTCTTTTACGGAAGAAAAGTACCATCTTCCACCTGTTTCACTTCTAATCTAAGAACGTATCTCAAGACACCTAAATCTGTCATTTTGAACTCTTTCATCATGCATGATTTGAATTCAGTAACCCAGGTTTCAAAGGATCCCATATAAATCATATCATCAACATAAATGCATAAAATCAAAAAATCCTTATCATGCTTGTTTACACATAGTTTTGGCTCACTTTCACTCCTTTCAAATCCATTATGTAGAAAATATGAATCAATTCTTTTGTACCATGCTCGAGGTGCTTGTTTCAGGCCATACAGAGCTTTTTTAAGTCTATAGACTTTGTTCTCGTTTTTAGTAACCACAAATCCTTCAGGTTGACAAAACAAAAACTTCCTCTTCTAACTCCCTGTTTAAAATGCAAATTTCATATCAAATTGATAAACTGACAAATTTAATTTCATAACAAGAGATAAAAGAGTTCTCAGTATTTTAAAACAGGCAACCGGTGAAAAAGTTTCTTCAAAGTCAATACCTTGATGTTGTGCATACCCCTTCGCTATAAGTCTTGCTTTGTACTTCTATATACTGCTGTCAGTATCGTATTTAAACTTGTACACCCATTTGCGACCAATTGGTTTCTTACCATCTGGAAGATCTACTAGTTCCCATGCTTGATTATGCTCAATTGCTCTCATTTCTTCAACCATTACATCATGCCATTCTTCTACTTCAACTACTTCATCAAGTGGGTTCTATCATATACAAAGCAAATGAACATGATTCATAAATCTCTCGTAGTGATCTGCATTTTCTTGGTGGTGTTTCAATGGAGGAGCTTGATGTTGAACTCAATGGGGAGATATTGTTTATTATGGTTTCATTGCTTGTTGTTGGAGAAGAATTTATTGAAGGAGAAGAGGTTGGTGTGGAATCTACTGCTATAACTTCATCAAGATGTGACAACTGAATTTCAAAACTAATATTCTTAAAGGTGAAGTCCCAACTTGGATCTTCATTGAACACAACATTCCTACTAATCAAAACCTTGCCACTCATAGGATTATATAGTTTATAAGCATTATACTGAGTACTGTACCTGAAAAAAATACACTTTTCAGATTTTTCATCGAGTTTACGTCGTGATTGTGAATTTAGCAAAACATAAACTATACATCCAAAAATCGGTAAGGGCTTACCGTAGGCTTGTTACCTTTCTAAGCTTCGTATGGAGTCTGATTGTAGACTACCTTAGTGGATGAAATATTTAAGAGATAGACTATTAGAGCTACTACCTTTGCCCAAAAAGCTTTGGAATGCCTCTTGCAATCATTAGGCTTCTACCCATGTTAATAATAGTGTGATTCTTTTGTTCTGCCACTCCATTTTGTTCCGGAGTGTCGTTCTTGTTGCAAAAGATATTGAATTCTTCTGATGTAAACTCTCCACGTCTATTTGTTTGAAGAGTCTTAATTTGATATCCACTTTGCTTCTCCACAAAAAGACTTAAATTTCTTGAAAATTTCAAATGCTTCTGATTTAGATTACAAGAAATACACCCAATTCATACAACTATAATCCCCAATAAATAACAAAAAATATCGATTACCTCTTATGGATTCAATGCTCATTGGACCACATAAATCAGCATGTATTAACTCAAGAAAAATAAAGGCTCTCTAAGCCTTACCTACAAGAAATGACGATCTACTTTGTTTTCCATACACATATCCTTCACAAAAGTCAAAAGTATCAATTTTTGGCAAACCAACAACCATATTTTTTTGCCTAATAGTTGTAACACTTTTATATTTAAATTACCATACTGCAAATGCCACATATTAGCTTTAGTACTTCCTTTAACAACCAATGCACTACTTTCATCATTAACTAACAAATCAAGTGGAAGCATTCTATTTAGAGTCATTTGAACATCAACAATCTTTTGACTTAATTTTTTATCATGGATGCTATAGGAATCATTGTTAAATAGAAATGAATATCCAGCACTCATCAATTGTCCAACACTCAATAGATTATGGACTAGATAAGGAACATATTGCATATCATGGAGGAGTTTTACATTACCATGTGAAGTTTTGATGGAAACAATACCTCTACCTTCGACTTTAATTGACTTGTCATTTCCCAGTCGAACTTCTGATTTTTGTGACTCATCAAGCTCTTTAGACAATGACCTCATGCTTGAAGTATGATTAGAGCAACAACTATCTATAAACCACACATAACTTAATTTACCGTCTATAGTTGAGTGAGCGATAAACAAGTTACTCTCCTCTAAAGGCTTCTCGGTGATGTTGACATGCTTTTGTTCATCCTTCTGTTTAGTCCAACAATCAACTTTTTTGTGCCCATATTTTTTGCAGTAGTGACATTGAATATTACTCTTGAACTGTTATTGCTCACTAGCAGATTGATTTAGTCCTCTACAGCGACCGTGGCCATGACCACGATAGTCACGTCTACCTTATCCTTGACCTCCTGAATTTTCTACCTTCCCCTTGTAGGAAGACTCTCATTTCACCTGAAATGCCTTCTCTTGCCTTTTTCATAGGATCTACTAAGCCTAACTTCATGGGCTAGTAAAGAACTCATTAACTGATTAAAGTTATAATTAGATAAGTCTTTAGACTCTTCAATTGCAACAACGACATTATCAAATTTTTTAGTTAAACTCCTCAAAACTTCACTCACAACAATTTCATTGCTAATATTTTCACCATACAACTTCATATGATTAACAACCCTACTCTAGACAAAAACTCTGGTACATATTCTTTTTCTTACATTGCTAATGTTTGAAAATCATGGCAAAGTGTTTGTAGTTTTATGACAATTACCTTCTTATCACCCATATGCTTTTGTCGTAGAGTTTCCCATGCCTGAGTGGAAGTTGTGGCTGCCGCAATTTTGGGGGAAATTTGATCATCAACTGCTTGTTGGATGAAAAATAAAGCTTTTGCGTCCTTCTTTCGGCTCTCCCGTACACGTGGATCAACTACCTGATTTTCTTCTGACTCTTCAAACCCGTTCTCCACCAAGTCCTCTAGCTCTTGATACTTGAACAAAGTCTTCATTTTAAGACTCCAAAAATGGTAATTTAATATCGGAATTAGGGGTTTTGAAGAGGAGTTAACGTCATTGTTTGCCATGGTTGTGGATTCACTATAATGTTTGCTTCACTGTGTTTCACTCAGGTGCTCTTTAACTTTACCTTTTGCCTAATGAGAATCAAACCTGGATGAAAGAAACTGTGTTTTGATGCTCTAATTCCAAAAGTTATTGGGGAAAGCACAGGAAATAAGACAGAAAAGAAAAGAGACGAAAGCCAAAAGTGGAAATAAGACAACCTTTGTAATGGAAATTTTCTGCATCCTAGTTAAAGACAGAACAGGCCTATATATAGGCTTACAATTAACCAATAAAAGCTAAAAATAAGGCACTAAACGACAAATGGAGAAGTGGGAAAAACAAAGACGTGGGATAAAACTTAGTGGGAAACAAGGAACATAACGTCTGCATAAAACAGGGGATATAGAGCCACTAACATAAAATGTGTCCCACTATTTTTTCGTCGGTTATTTTTAGCAATCCTTCTTTCTTTCATCCTCAATCGTCTGATCTCCAAATCTTAAATAATCATTTTGGTTTACATCAGCTAAAATGAAAATCAATCAAGCAAAGTAACTCATTGATAGAACCAAAGGTTGGTTGATAAAATTATGTATTCGTTACAAATGAGGATGTTTATGAACATGAGAAACAAGAAGTTGGTCTAATCTTGAATGATTAAGAGACAAAATGATGAATAAATTACTAATAAGGACAAATAACAAAGCCTCATTATGAATTTATGAGTCTCTGATTGTTGTTGACTTAATAGTCATCCAACTTGGCAAGCCTCTTTGAGCTCCTTCATCACACATGCTGCTCCAGTGATGATTTTATATGTGATGCACTAGTCAAGATATATGGTGAAGTTGGTAGACCCCATTAATTGTCATTATAAGCTAATGAATGGATTTACAATATATACTTTTCACTTCTAATTAATGATTAAGCAATCATTTAGCAAAGCTAACTTAATAAATTCAATTTATGTACATTCTTTCTTTCAGGTCAAATTAGGGGCCAAAATTATAGAAGAGAAAATCTAAATCTAAATTAACATGATTGTTTGTTGGAAATGTGAACAAAGTGGAGAGGCAGTTCTTAATTAATAGAGGAAAAGAGATCCAACATACATAAAGGTTATGAGTAAAAAGTGAAGCTAATTATGCATCAGTTCTTTTTATATCCTGAAAATGAGTAATGGCATCATATCCTGGAAATGAGTAGTGGCATCATATTCCCCTTTACATTAATGGATGTGTACTTTATTTCCTTTGTAAGTTGGCTAAATTTAAAGAGGAGGAGTGAGAGAGATATTAGATAGCTTCAAAAAGTTGAAAAATCAATTTACCACTTTTAAAAGTCTTTAAATAAATTTCAAATATTCAAATTCTTAAAATAATTATGCACAAATAACAGGAAGCTAAAGAATAAGGAGCAAATTGTTAAATTTTGTAAGGTTAGGTCCAAATGAACTGAGTACATACAAGCCCAAATGAGGCTCCATCCTAAAGCTAATTGGTGATAGGAAGAGTACCTCACTAGGTTTATATGCATACTCAAGGCCATATATTCTTTCCATATGGGACAAACTCTCACTTATATTTCAACATACCCCCCTCACGTATGGACTAATTTAAGGCCCAACATGTGACACAGTCTATCGTGTCGAGGAGGTGATGATTAACCTAAAAGTAACTTGCTCTGATACCATGTTAAATTTTATAAGATTGGGCCCAAACAAACTGAGTACATACAAGCTCAAATGAGGTTCTATCCTAAAGTCAAATGGTAATAGGAGGAGTAACTCACTGAGCTTATATGCATGTTCAAGGTCATATATTCTTTCAATGTGGGATAAACTCCCACACATATTTCAACAAAAATAATGTTGAGTAAGAATGTATCAACTATGATCAATATAAAATTATTAGAAAATGCAAAGATATAAGTATATTTAAATTTTCTTAAGTAATTAGTAATAAGAAAATTGACTGTGTCATGCTTGATTTAGGTATCTATCAATGTTATGTTATACTTAATTTATTGAGCATTAAATCTAAATTCTTTGCAAAAAACTAATATAATTATTCAACTAGCTTATTGTTTTTATATGCAATCATATTGTTATTATAAAGGGTGATTTAGTTTAGGTTAATGGTTCGATATTTCTATTGGACTTTTACATCTTGAAAAAGGATGGAGATAATGTAAAACATTCAGCTACAATTTTATTGGGAAGTTGATTCACGAAGATGGCTATGACAAAAATTGATGTGGATGATGGTACTCCTTTTGTTGAGTTTGATGAAGAGATATTGAAGTTTAATATTTTTGAAGTAATGAAGTAACCTAATGATTTTCACTCTGTATATCTTATGGATATTGTGGATTTAATTGCACAGGATATTTTTAAAAAGAAAGTGTTAATGAAGAGTCAGAGTTTAATGCTAAAATGGAAGTGAATGAGTAAGTTGATCAAACTTATGAAATTGCAGAATCATTATTGCTAATATATTCAAAAACTTTAAATGTTGAAATGAATATAACTCATAAAAAATATTACCTTTTATTTTATCAGCTCCAAATATAGAATTAAAAGCCTTACCTGAACCTGAAACATCTCTATTTAAGTGAAAGGAGTCACAAAATCATCTCAAAAAGGTGAATAAAAGACAAGAAGAAAGATCGCAAAACATAGTGGCAACTTTGTTTAAAAAGTATGGAGTGCACCATTGAGTATCTACCACATACATCCACAAATAAATGGGCAGGCGAAAGTATTAAATAGAGAAGTAAAATCTATTTTGGAAAAGACAATAAATCCATGAAGAAAGAATTGGAGTTTCATCCAAACGACGCTCTTTAGCTTACCATACAGCCTTCAAAATACCGATAGGAATGTCTCCTTACAGATTAATTTTGGTAAAGTTTATCATTTACTTGTAGAAATTGAACATAATGTTTATCATACGTTGCAACGTTGTAGTATCGATTTGGCAAAAACTAGAGAAACAAGAAAATTACAATTGCAAAAGTTAGAGGAACTAAGGTTGGATGCTTACGAGAATTATAGAATTTACAAAGAAAAAACCAAATTGTCCGATAATAGTGTGATTTTGAGGTTAGAAAGAAAATATTATTATATAATTGAAGACGTGCACATACATCCCAGTCACAGTTGAATGATATTTTGGATTTGAAGTTAAAGCAAATGCCTCATCTTATCCTTAAAATATAAGGGAAGTTCAATGTTTATTTTATTAATTATATGAATTTTTAGTTTTGGACAAAAGTTATTAATCTTTCATGTAATTAAAAATTTTCTTGCAATTTTTATTTTTTGAAAAATTCAGAATAACTTTTTTTGACTTATCATTTTGAGACAAATAACAAATAAATTTTATTTATTTATTTATTTGTCATATTTATATATTATTACTTTTATTTAAAATGTAACAATCTTAATATCAATTTACTCTATTAAAAATCATATTAAATTAAATTAACTATTGCCTTTCCTGGTTTTTTAGAATCAAACAACATTTGTTTGGAAGTTTCTATTTTGATAAGTGATTTTCCATGAAATTAGATGGGATATATGCAATTTTAGGTCATGTACAATTAATTATGCTTTATTATATACATGTCTTCCATACTCATTGAGCCTTTGATGTTAACCTAAAAAATTTCAAGTTTAGTGATTAGTGATTACTTTTTACCTTTTAAATTCGAAGAAAAACAAAGAAAAAAGTTTACAGTATAGCTTTGAGATTTGACTTAAGCTATTTGAGAAATGCAATTCTATTATATCAAAAGGAAAAATAAAAAGAACCAAGCAATTAACTATTTACAAGAAAGGACATTTGATAACTTCATAGGTTTGAAATTGTTATAAATTTACAAGTGAAGGTAGGACTCATAACTCATTGCCTTAAGGTTTTGGGTTTAGATACAATGTCCTTGTTATATATATATGGACTCACTTGAATATGGTTCAATTTCTCCCTATACTCCCTCAAAACACTTCATTAGTATCATAGTTAGGTTGACAAAGTCCAATGATTAGAGATTCATGCATTTGGGTCAAATGAATGGGCGATTTATGGAGTGACTCAAATAGCTTCACATAATCTATGAATTAAGGAGAAGTTAGTCTGATATAGGTAGATCCACTTGTGAGGAGGAGATGTTAGAAATTCACAAGCTGAGTAATCTCGAATCAGAAAGAGACAAAGATAAAGTGAATTATATACAAATATAGGACTCGTAATTCATTGTCTTAAAGCTTTGAGTTAAGATATGATGTTCTGGCTATATATAGATTCACTTGGATTAGGTCCAAATTCTCCCCAGACTCCCCTGAAAACCCTTCGGAAATGTGTTATTGTACTAACAAAGTTGCATTGTTTTGCTGCTAAATATTCCTTGACAATTAAGAGTTGTAAAGTTGGAAACGTGTGGTGTACTGTAAATGGAAATTGAACAGTTTCTTCTCTTCTCACCATATATGTACATTTTACTTGCTTTAGGGTATCAATAGAAAATCGAATTGACAAACTTGTAAACGTGCTGGAGATCTATTATGCTTAGACCTAATTTGTTTTGCTCTATGATCATGTTATTGTCTACAAAAATTATGCCGTGAATTTGTATCTAAGCTTGTTTCACTGTAATATGTGGGTTTGAGTTACACATATGGAGTTGGGATACTTGGAATTTTTATGTTTCGAGCAGTTAGTATAATAAAATGGGTTGTATGTCTATATGTTATTTCACTTTAAGCAAACATTTGAGTAGATTATCGTTTATCTCACTTCCAAGTACATACACATGTTGTATCTCACAATCTTAATTTTTGCTTTGAAAAAGTGTCAAAGTGATAAGAGAGTTAATCATAGCCCAAAGAAAGCAAGACACCGTGAGACAGGAACTTAGAGTGACTTTTGTTAATTTAGTTGGTTTAATGTAGTTATAGGCTAAATTTTAATAGTAGTATAATAGCGGTTGTAGTAACTTTGTTATTATCCTTATAATAGGATTGTATATTATTGTTTCCAGCTTTGGTAATATATATGTTTTAATTAAAAAAAAGTGTCAAGTGATTAGCATTAACCATAAGTGCAATACTGAAATTTACGCTTTAAGCCTATCATGTAGTATAATTATTATTTCTTGTAATGCAACTTTGGGAGTCTAACTTGTTTCCAGCGTAGTTTCTCTATCAAACAAAAAGAATCATCACCTTTTTGGAATGGTGAAATTGCTACTTTACGTATTTTTATTGGACTGAATAGAATGAGCCTCTTAAGATTTCATTTTTAAAGAATGAAAACTCTCAACTCCTTTTTTTTTTTATTACATATTTCACGAGCTTAAGCCACAAGAGATAGAGAGAACAACGGAGGGACAAAAGGATCATTGAAGAAAATAATTTCGAAAAGAAAAAATAGTGAATCTAACATATTTCTTTAAATTTAGCAAGTTTCAAATAGTATTTTTGATAGTTGTTTCAGAAAGGGAAATTTCATATACATTTCATAAAGTAACATGTAGAATGTTCCAAATAGGGTTTTTAGATTGATATTTTGTCAAATATATGCGTTGATTATTCTATTTGATAATTAACAACTGTATGCATGCTTTAATTTGCATAAATTTGTATTAAAATTATAGAAACTCCACGTGAGGATTAGGATGAGTTTATAATTTCATTTAATTAATGATTTCAAAGGTTTAGTCATATTTATTTGAGTGTGATTATTACATGATTGTTAATATAAAATTCATATCATACATTTGGCATGTGTTTTAGTATGTGAAGATGCCACCAATTATTACTTAAGATCTTATACGTGAATGCATTTAGGATGTAGCTATTAGCTATTTTATATGTATGTTTGGCATATTATGGTGATCAATTTGTATTATTTTATGAGTATTAAGACTTTAAGAGGGTATTAAATGTATTTGTGTATGATTTAAGAAGGTGAAATGTGATTGGTTGGAGACTTGGTCGACGTCATATTAAAGCTTATATTGATATGTTGTTTGCATCAAATGAGTTGAGACAAGAATGGTAAGTGAACTATCTCGTTATATGGGGCATATTGTCCAGAGTTAGATAGAGTATATACGAACATGTGTAAGACTGAAATTTAAGCTGCAAGTAAATCGTATAGCCTATTGTTGTTTCTTCTACTTAAGTTGCATATTTTTTTGTTTGTTTTAAGTTTTTTATTAAGTAAATGTAACTTTGGGCATCTGAATTGATTTTAGAGTGATTTTTCTAGCAAATAAAGAGAAACCTTGCATTTTAAGGTGATATCAATCGATCAAATGGGTGGTATTGAACAACCAATGGTAGCATTATTACTTTACATAGTTTCGTTTGATCGAAATAAACTTGGTGGAATTTCATTTATAAAGAATGAAAAATCTCAACTTTTTTGAACAAGTTTTAAGAGACTGATATTTTGTCAAACATATTTTTAATTGTTCTTTTGTGTGATTAACTATTGTGTGAATGCCTTAATTTACATAATTTTGTGTTAAAATTGTAGAAACTACATATAAGGATTATGGTGAGTTTAGAGTCTAGTTTAACTGATAATTTCAAAGGTTTGATCATTATTTATTTGATTGAAACTTTTATGTGATGGTTAATATCGAGTTCCTATTATACATGTGACGTGTATTTTTAGTATGTAGGAGTACCAATAATGACTACATTACAACAAAGTAGACATTTAGCTACATTTTTTTTGGATACGTTCCAAAAATCGTAGCTAAAAGTGACCATATTGCGATGATTTTAAAAATTGTCATTAAAACTAAGTCTTTAGTGACTAATTATAAAAGCGTCACAGAAGGATCAACATTTGGTGACGAATGACAAAAATCATCCCCAAATGGTGAGCATTTAGTGACGATTCCCAAAAATCGTCACTAAATGATCCACATTGGGTGACAATTTTATACATTCGTCACTAAATGAACTTTTGGTGACGTTTTTTTCCAGAAATTGTCAC
Organism: Erythroxylum pedicellare; assembly: GCA_027563575.1. Classification (NCBI taxonomy): domain Eukaryota; kingdom Viridiplantae; phylum Streptophyta; class Magnoliopsida; order Malpighiales; family Erythroxylaceae; genus Erythroxylum; species Erythroxylum pedicellare. The sequence goes on along the minus strand of JAOQMP010000209.1, from coordinate 39,886,486 downwards.
CATACTTGGGTAAATATTTGGTGACCAATTTTCGAAATCTCACCATACTTGGGTAAATATTTGGTGACCAATTTTCGAAATCATCACCAAAGGGTTTACAATTGGTGACGATTATGTAAAATCATCACTAAAAAGACGTTTGGTGATGATTTTACGTTTTTCATATTATCGCTAAAGGTAACCATTTGGTGACGATATTTGAAAGCGTCACCAAAGGATCAACATTTGGTGACGAATTTTTTAAAATCATCACTAAATGGTCCACGATGACTCCTAAAATCATTACCAAATGGTCCGCATTTAGTGACAATTTTTGAAAATCGTCACCAAATGTTCCACAGTAATTTGCAACTCATTTGGTGACCATTTGCCAAAATCATCACCAAAGGGTTCACATTTTCCAAAATTGTTAAACTAGTATTTTTATAATCTATCATAATTAAGATATGTTTTATTGGAGATTTGTTTTGAATATTTACAATGTATTGTTGAAAAAACACACACAGCATAATTTTAAGTGTTAAACAGTAGTACTAATTAATCATTAATAATTACTAATAGTGCAAAAATTAGTTATAAAAATTTTAATAATTGTATCAATATAATAATATGATATATGGAGTAGTACAAACTTTGAATTAGAAGATTAAAAATTCTTACAGACAGAATAAGAACAATAATAGTCCACACTCAATAGTACACAACTTGACTCCTAATTAGTAGAGAGGTTGTTTGACAAATTATTACAGATACAACAATAAATCAGATTTAAAGCTAAGTCCAATTGATTGCATTGATAAATGACAATGATATAATTATTTTTTTAGATTCTAAGTGACATGAGAGTTGGTAAAGGTAAATGAGTCCCCGATGTTTGGATTTTCAAGAAGGGTCCTTGCACGTTTGAAGGCACCAATTGAAACAATGATAGTTATTCCCTCAGGTGTATGGTTTTTCACACCTTCTTGCAACAACGTTTCCGTTATAGCTAAACTTGTAGAGAATACAGTGAATGAGTTGCCATTTTTAGTATGAAAGATAAACTCTCCAGATGAACTGTCAGTATGAAACGATTTACCTAAAACATAATCAGTATAGAACTTAGATATTGTCATATTAGTAAATCGTTAAACAAACCGAAATTAGAGTGACATGGATACGTGAATGTCCAGATGAAGTCTGTGAAATTGACGAATTTTTCAAAACAACCGATTTCTCTAATCCTTTACGGACCGTTGTGACATCGCTTCGGCCTTTATGGGTATACATGTCATCTTTGAGATTCAAGGAAGCTTAAAACAACATGTATTATGTGCCATCAAATGTGAATATATATAATAGCTTCATAAAAGGAAATGAGATGTACATAATAAGGAAAGTGATGTTGTTCGGATGATACTAAACACCTTGAAGCAGAAGATTGGCCAAGGAAGGCAAATGATCATTAGTGTATCAAGTGGAGATTTTTCTGCATTGTTTTTTCCTTTGGTAGGGATAATTTTTTCACATTCCTCCCAATTGAATGAATTAGTATCATCCAGAACTAATCGCCATGTCGACATTCCTTGATTAATAATGTTAAGAGGTATATTCTGCAAATGTCGATTTAGAATAAAATGATAATATGTTCAACTTCAATTTCAATGATAAGTGAAAGTAGTCCAGTTTAGCACTTATACATCTTCAATGTGAATGATATGAAAGTTACCCTTACTAAAATTTCAGAAATCTATTGTGTAGTTTATATCACATGCAAAGTTTAGAATTTAAAGTAGAATAGATGTGACTATGATTTTGATGTATAGAAATATAGTATTATCTATATTGGGCTAAATTACTATTGATTTAAATGAATAAAAGTAAAATACTCTTGAAAACCTTTCATCAAATAGTTACGAAACTTTGATGAGGGAAGCGTTAAAGGTCGTTGAGAAGAAGCCAACCCATATACAAATAACAAAGACAAACAATAAATCATTTTCAAAATACAACCATAGACACAACCCACACATTAAATGCATAATTAAGAACTCACAATAAACACCTAAAGGATTAAGTTAAACTTAGCATAACTTTGTTAATGAAAATAGAACAAAACAACAATATCGATTCAGTTAATGATGGTTTTTTGACGGTCATGACAACAATACAGAACCCAAGCAGAAGAGAGGAGACAGTGGTTTACAAGATGGAGGATTTTGAGAAATGTTGACGGCTTGAACAAGAATGGAGTAGTCTTTTATTATGGTTGTGATTTAAAACCTAATTCAAAACAACGTTATTTTTCTTGTTTAGGCAAACGATGACGCTTCTTGTTTACTGTAGTTGTTTATGTGTACTATTAATTAATTTGCTACGATCTATTGTATTTGTTCGGGACAAACGTAAGATGTAGCGACTAATACATGGTTCGTCGCCAAAACCCACGGGTTCATAAATAATTTTTTATAAATTTATTTTCCTATTCCAAATAAAACATAATTTGAATTAAAATTAAAAATTTCCAATTGAAAACTATTTCCAAATTAGTTTGTTGACCCTTCAAATAAATTATAATTGACTCACAATTTTTAGAAAATTATACATTTATTATAATTTCGAAAAACTAATTTCAGAAAATTATACATTTTAATTATTATACTTTAGAAAAACTAAAAATTTAAAATTTAACAAGACATTTTAATATAATTAGAAAACAATTTCTAAGAAATTAAAATTATAGTCATTCCCAAAAATTAAGCAAATGAAGAACAATTGCATATATAAGTGAGAAGATAAATTGTACATTTTGTATGATGTATTAGGAATACCTCATATATATTTATCAATTAAGAAAATTAAGAAAGTAAAAAGATTGCTTTAGCTTTGGGTAATGATGTGGAAATTCGGTACCAAATTGTCTACCATTTGTGACTTAGTGTGGTGGTTGGTCGCAGAAATGGTCTTCTGCGACTAAACTTACTTCGTCACAAAAACCCTAGGGTATTTAAATTAAATGTATCGTTTTATACAAATAATAAGGTTAATGGTAGATTAAGGGATAAAGGGTATATGTTGTCATGTTAGTGATGAATTTGGTAAAAATGAAATGTAGTTTGCATTCTTTATTAATTCAACTAATAACAAAAAGAAGATACAAATTTTTAAAATTTTCCCAATTTTATTTTGTTTATCTACCAAATTAAAAATAAATATTAGTAATTCCCAAAAATGAAGCAAATCAAGAACAATTGCATATATAAGTGTAAAAGACAAATTTTCATTTTGCTATTTGTAATAGGAATACCTCATATATGTTAATAAATTAAGAAAATTAAGAATGTAAAGAAAATGCTTGAGTTTTGGCGACACTGTGTATAATTGGTAGCGAATTGTCTACCATTGGCGACGATAGTTTTGTCCTTCTAAAAAAGGTGAATAGGTTGTACAATTGGTGATGATTTTTATCAATTTGGTAGCAAAATGTAGTACAATTTACGACACTTTTTGATTTTCATAGCAAACGTTTAACATTTGGCCACAAAATATAGATTCATCGCCAAACGAACCAGATGAGAAACATTAAACAACAAACGATGTTGTCCTAGCATCTGTTTAAACACAAACGCTAGAACCCTCCTTCTTCGCCCCTTTCACTTATCAGCCCGCTTCTTCATTGTTTTTTCAAAACCAACGTGTGTACCTTCATTTTTGCCCTATCTTCAAGATTATGAACGAATCTTCTCCCTATTCTTGCTCTCTTGATTTGGTGAGTAGTGTTGATCGTTTTATTTTGTTGTGTCATTGAAGTCAAAAAGAGTGATGGTTTTGTGTTAGGTTTTTAGTTTGTTGTCGATTTGTTTGCATTTATTGGTGATGATAATGGTTGAGTTGTGCAGAAGTTGGGTTATTATTGTTGAAGAAAGGGAAAATAGACAATTTTTATTGTGTTCTTGAGTTGAAATTTAGTTGCCTATAAGGTGTTTGATAAAAATCATGATTGTGTTTTGCTTCCCACTATCTCTATACCCGACTGTCATTGTCTCTTCCTGTATCTTGCTTCTCAACTTTCACTCAATAAAAAAAATGGCAACATCAATGATGAGCCTTGATTTGTCTAGCATTCCTCTTTATTTCGTTCACTTCCACCTTGTCAATAGCCACAAACTACAAGGTGTTGCAGTGTGTTTCGAAATCTGATGGCATTACTAACTCTGCAAATGCATTTCTTGCAGCTTGGGCTCAAGCTTGTGCATTAACAAAACCTGCCACTGTTTATATTCCCAAAGGAAGGTTCTCTATAGCTAACAAAGTCACATTCTAAGGTCCTTGCAAGATCAATGCCATTATAGTGCGTATAGAAGGAACTCTTGTCACTCCATCTGAATATCAGGCCATTGCCATTGTTGGAAATTGGTTAATATTCGAGCATGTTACCTTAATTCGTGATGTACTAGTCATTTGAAGTGGTTGAAGATAAATTGGAACCTTAATTGAGTTGTGAAAAATAATATTTAGCATATTACAAAGTTGTTAAGAACCTTAAGAGGTTAGCAAGTGTACTTAAGTGCATTTGTACATTTCATAACCATATTGACTCGAAGAAGGTTATTGATTCAGAATTTTGCACAACGGTTATTAATCCCTCATTTTTTCTTTTCTATCATTGTTTACTTCTCTTGCTTAAAAACATTTCAATCAGGATTTGGTTGTGTAATGCTTTTTTTAAGCTATGTTTTATGGGACCTAAACTTATTAAAAACAGGATACGTATTACGATTTTAAAAAACAAAAACAGTAAGTTAACTTATACTGTTCATCACAGATGAAGCTCAATATCATTGATATCGACAAGCTTGAGGTTTTAAGCTGTGTTACTTCACTGTTGAAACAAAGGGCAAATGATCATTGATATAGACTTCATTAATATTACCAGTCTTTCCCTTTCGATGAAGAGGCAAGAAGACATATTCCGGAATGGGTGACTCCAGAAAATTGAAGTGAAATGTGTAATTATTAGGCATCCGTGAAGATTCAGGTTTGATTTATTTCTCTTCATATTTCCTTCCATTAATTTTGTTTATACATTTCATGACTACTTTTAATTTAGGAAAAGTGTGAGCAAGCCAAGGTGAATAGAGCAAAAATGAAGACTCCTCATAATCGGCTCCAAATCATTTGTTGTCGTCTGATAAGAATTTGTAAGTGTAACGTTTTCAACTTATTATTCTATTTCTTAATACAATAACTTTTATTATCTTCTAATTTTTTAAATTCATACAATAGAGCCAAACTCAACTCCAAGGACAAGAGTGTGATAGGATCACACTGTACAAGCTAACACACTACAAGGAAAGTGAAGACTAGATGTCTGAATAGGCATAAAGTAATTATGTATGTACAAAAAAATTAATATTACAGTTTTTTTAATGTAATACTAAGTAATAATTTTTTACTTAACTCAATTTTGTACTTTAAATTGTAAGACAAGCTGTAGGAGTTGTTGCAGACATCATTGTCTAAGGGAAATCAGCCCAATGTTGATGACATTTTGCAACAATGTCCTTGGTACAAGATTGAGGTATATCAAAGGTCTTGGGTATGGCCCTAAGCCTGTTGGTGCATCTTCATCATGACCAATATATGTCATGACACTTCAAGAGGAGAACCAGTCACTAAAGACTAAGTTACAATGTACAGAAGAAAAGTTAGATCGTAATGTAAAAGTGAACAAGCTTAAAAAGATGGTCAAACAATTACTTGGCTTAAACTATATCAGCAGTAGTGACGATGAGGAATCTTAATTTGTTCATAAATTTTGTTCAAATTCTGTAATTAACTTGTAATTATATTTTTTTTGTAAAATGCATTCCATTTTAATGTTTATTTTATTTCAATTTATTATTATTTAAAAAATAGGTCACCAACATTAATTAGAAAATGTAACTATTTTATATTTCAAACTGTTTTAAAAATTGTATTAAATTAAATTAATTTTTTTAAAAATTATAATAAAATTTATATTTAAAAATAAATGTTTGTCACTAAAAAGTATTAGCTACCAAAAAAAATCATCACAAA
>JAOQMP010000209.1:39808760-39821673 GCA_027563575.1 Erythroxylum pedicellare | reverse complement strand
TTTAAATCTATTAGTAACAACCAGGTATGTTGGTAAGAACTCATCGTTAGCTTCAACATGCTCTTTTTTTTACTTTTTGTATTAGGTCCTCCCATTAATATAGTTTGTATTAAACAAGAGCTGAGCTAAGCTAATAAGCAAATTAAAGGTATAAATGAGCTATAGTTTTCCAATATATTTTCATTCCACCATTAATGCAATCTATTTACACGATCGTAACATTAATTAATTGACTATTAGATGGTAGAATGATGGATGAGATCTATTAACACTTCTAAATACATATATGTTCTGTTTACTCAATCAAAGTGTGTGTGCTAATAGCTGATTCTGTTTTACTGTTTACATGTTGGACGCTCGTTTAGCATCTGGAGTTTGAGCTTTAGCTCTTCACCACAAAAAAAAATTCTGAGCGAGTGACGTCTGTTTTCTAATCTAGAACAAAGAAAAAAGTGGCGCAATGAAAAGACAATTGGTTCACAGTTAGCTTTGAGTTTTGGTTTTGTTAAACCAGCTGAGATATTTGCTTATATGTGTGTAATATGCCGTATACTTGCTAATAAATGTAAATAACAGAAGTGGCCCAGTTGCATGGTGACAACAGGAGAAGGAGATATGCATGGCGTTGTTACATATACTTCAAAGGCACACACAGGTGGATACAAGAATGTCCTAGTTATTGCTTCTGAAGTCAAAGTGAACATCTTCTGCCATATCTTATCTGATCATCAATGGGATTCCCCTCTTTGCTTCAACCTGTGTTGTTTCGCAAATTGTTCAAGAGTGGCACTGACATGAATATATGACCATCCAAAAATGATTTTGAGCTCCTCTGGACACATTTTTAACTTATCAAGTTGTGTCCCAAGTTAACTTAGTAATTGAAACCATTACTTTAGTTTGAGATGGCGCGGTTAGTTGTATGTATGTTTTGTAATATAAAACTATAGCAGAAGCACAATCAGCCTTTTTGGGGCTTTAAGTCAAACCACAAAACAAACAAAGCAAATATCATATCATAAGCAGCTTCTAATTATTTGTCTCAATAATATATATCGACCTATTATATATTATTGAGACAAATAATTATCTCACCATTGGCTGACGAGAGCAATATATATTAAAATCTACGTGTTGGTTGGGCCCTTAATATTATATTTGGTAGAAAAATCCATAGCCAAGAACAGAAAAGTTTAACAAAGATTGGGCTTAGTCATAAGTCTGTTGAAGCTAATTGCCTTTCCACGCAATCATAAGACAATATCTAAGCTTGTCAAACGCACATCAAAAGCAGACATTTTCTGAAAGCTGTCCATTTTACGTTACGTACTAAAGGCTGACTATGAATTACGGTACCTAATAATGTTACCTAATTATTTTCAAGATGAAATAAATTAGGAGTAATTGGAAGGAAAGTTACAGATTATTGTTTATAGTTGGTGACTAATACTTGCTGAATGGATAGGGATAGTTGATTAATTTTTCAACTAAATTGCCGGTCCCATGATATATTTAAATACATCTCACGAAGAATTACGCTTACGATGAGATGAAAGGCATCCTTGTCTAATTTTGTCTTTAAACCCTTCATTTTTTAAAATACAACCCTTGTCATGGATTTTTCTACCAAATATAATATTAAGGGCCCAACCAACACGTAGATTTTAATATATCTTGCTCTCGTCAGCCAATGATGAGGTAATAGCCCAAATTCCTACGCTACCTATGTTTAAAGGAACATAATATAGTTGTTTGTAGTTTGTAAGCCGTAACTCAACCTGTACATAAAAAGGTACAACCGTAGCAAGCATATGGACACTGACACAGTCGAGTGATTATTTTGAGTCTCTGATTTTTGTTGATTTAATGGTCATCTAACTTGAAAAGCCTCTCAAGAACCTGATCAATGGTAGGTCGCTCCAATGTGTTATCGCTGACACAGTCGAGTCCGAGCTTTGTTATGGCCTTGGCAGCTCCTATAGAGCATCCCGTTCTTTTCAGCTTTTCATGTACTGCATGTCCTTTGATGTCGCAGTCGTTCCTTGCCCGGTCACTGATGTGCACAAGCATAGTGCATCCGGCAAGTCTTACTTGCGTCTTCTTCATAATCATTTGCAGTATAACCACACCAAGGCTGTAGATATCATTTGCTTTGGTTCCAGCTTGTCCTGTAGGTTTTAAGGAAAAGTTCACTAATCCAAGGCTGTAAGTATCATGAAAGATCTAATTTGAAACTTACCATTGGTCAAAATGAGCGGGTCAGTGTACCCAAGAGTACCCAGCTTCAAATATTCTCCTTCTTGAGTAACAGTCCCGAAATCAGAGAGCTTTGGCACGAAAACCTGTTTCAATATCAAGAGGAAATGCAATCAATAAAGCAGGGATTGATGGAGATATTGAATTAATGATCTAAATCATGTCTTCCTGTATCTCTATGTGTGTTTGACCTTATCCAAGAGAATATTTTGAGGCTTTAGGTCACGGTAGACAAGTGGAGGTGATTGACCATGTAGCTCCTCCATCGCACGTGCTACCCCAGTGATGATTTTAAGTGTGTTGCGCCAGTCAAGATCTACGGTGAAATCGGTAGACAGCATTAATTGTCATCATAACCTAATAAATGGGATAGATTTGGAATATGACTCTCACTGAAAACAAACATTCTGATTAAGCAAAGCTAACTTGATACTTTCAATATATGTAAGCTTTTTCTTTCAGTTCAAATAAGGGGCCAAGTTTTATTACGAAGACAAAATCTAAATCCTAATTAACATGCACTACAAAGAGGTCATGAGATGAGTGTCTTCCCACGTTAGCTAAGATGAGTAGACAGTGAAGTCAGTCAAAGTAACAAAACAGAACATAAGAACAACGAACAAGGCAAAGAAGGTTATTTTACTTAAAAGCTAATCTATTCGGTGTCTTGCATGATGTTAGACATTACCTTGTAATTTACTCATCACACTTCCCCTTGGCATGAGTGGATAGACAAGATAAAACTTGTCTGTTGTTTCACAATGGCCAACCAGTTTAATGATATTTGGATGGGCAATTACATTCAGGTTCCTTATTTCTGCCTGACAAAATGGGGAAGAAGATTAATGTTCTTTGAAGTATAGACTACAAATTCATTCTGAATGTTATTTGAATTATAGACTACAAATTCATTCTGAAATTAAAATTTGTTTTTAAGACATTAAAAAGTAAAATGAAAATAGAAAAAAATAAGAAGAGCCCGGAATCTAATGATCGAAGAAAAAGTAGAGCTCGACTCAAAAGTTAGATTTTGTGAAGACAATAAAAGGCCTTTTATAGATTTAATAGGGGGTTTTGTCTCATTTAAAAGGCAATTTGTCCTATTTCCTCTTTTAGTCCATCATTATTCCTAAATAATGTAGCAAAAAACGCACAAACTAGGACACCTTAGGACAGTACAAAAATATATATATTTTAAAAAATCTTCTTTTTGCTTACTTCCCACTGAATCCTCGTTTTGATGTTGGCGTTGCCAGACACCTTAACAGCTACTTGCAGGCCATTCACATTCTTCTCCTCCCTTCCGTGGATGATGCCACCATAAACACCACCAAAGCCTCCACGCCCAAGAAAGTTTTTCTCATCAAACCCGTCCGTATATTCGTTCAGTTCCCCAGGAGTAAAAGAAATTATATTTGCAGAACCTACCAACAAGAATTGAGTTACTTTATTTGACAATTGAAGACTGACCTCTACAAGCTAATTGGGATTACTACTTTTAATTTGTAGAGAGAATAAATTTTCTTTAATTCAGTTAAAGAAATCAATCAAAGTCTTAATTTACCATGATCCTAAATTGTTAAACATGTACAATGCTATTTGAGACAAAAGAAGTATCCTTGATGACAATATTCATAATTCAAGAACCACCCAGATTGTCACCAAGAATTGCTAAAAATATTATCGAATACCACAAGGCGTTACATTAGCAGTTACGTGACTGAGTGCATCGGTGATGATAGTGTTCTGAAGGTGATCGAGATATACGTGAATGAAAAAAGAAAAAACACAAAAAGATGGGGATGGGGATGAGTAAGAGACTCTGGTGGATTGGTTATAGTCGAAAAGCATGTCAAAAGGCCTACAACAGAAAAGGTTTTGTGAAGGAACTGTGATGAGGATGACTCGCCGCAAAATTCTTGTGCCTCACCGGAGAATGCGGCTGCTGCGACATGTAACTCGTTGAGTTCACGTTGAACGGTGCCGGAGGTAGCGACGGCAACGGTGGAACAGAATCAATCCTAGGTACAAAAGGAGATTGATATACAGGGGAACTTTAAAATGGTGGTGGTGACGGCAGGGTAAATAAAACAAAAGAACTGGACTTTCTATAGCCGGAGAAGGTGGCGAACTGCTAAAGAATTTAACGTTGTTAGCTATGAAGAAGTTGGCGAAATGAAGAGGTTTCTTACCGTCCTCCGTGAGAATAGACTGACTGGCATTAACCTGCCTAAATCCCCACATTTCTTAACTTGATGGAAGATGAATACTAAAACAAGCAAGAAAGAAATTGGGAAGATCGATAGAGATGTGATCGACTATCAACAGCCATGGGGGAAATGGGCAGAGTAAAACTGCAGGGGAGTTTCCAGTATGTAACAGTAATAGGTCTATGGTAAATATCTTTTATTTAATTTTAGTATTTTATTTATTAATTAGATATATAAGATATTAATTAGATAATGAATTAGATTAAAAAAATATGCCTATAATTTTCTGATTGAAAAAGAATCCTATCTTAAATTGTGGCTTATTATCATGTTGGTATTTAAACAGTATACAGTTGGATTTTTGGACATAGCAGAAAAAGGAAATTGATTCTGTGTGTTTGAATTGGGACGTGATTGTTGCGTTAATTGAAGTGTGAGAATAAAAAGTGATTGTTGCGTTAATTGAAGTGTGAGAATAAAAACTCAGCTGATATGGGAGTGAGAATTATTAAGTGTGTAGTGGTTGTGCTGTGGGCTTACGTGAGTAAAAAAGTCATATTGGCATTATTGGTTTTTACGAAAATTTAAGGAAGCAATAAATGCCCCTCTCCACGTATGCTTGCTTATACATAAGTCTCTGATTATGTTTTTCCAAGATTCTATACGACACTAGCAGAACCTTTTCTTCTTTGTTTGTTCTATTATGAGGTTATGACATATCCTTACACCGAAATAAAAAGTTTCTAGCGTTTCATTCACGGTTTCCAGCTACAAAGTTGCTTTGTAGCTTTAGAAAATGACGGAGGTGTACGTGACACACAATCTCTGTTATTATAACACATCTTGAAGCTTAATTTCTGCTTTTGCATTTTCAATTGATCTATGTATAGCTAAAGGTGTGTAGATGATTTTTTGGTTGGTTGGAGAATGGCTCTTTATGGTCAGTATCGTGTATATTTCTAGTATAGCTTATGTGAATTAAGTGGGAGATATGTCACGGCTGCTGTTTCTTTTAATTTTTCTGTGTACTGCACAGGCGTGCATTGGTGGTTCACGGGCATACATTGATCCAATTTAGAGAAGCATAACTTATCAGGAAGCTGTTCTTGTCTATATCAAGTGTATTAGTTTTCATTCTTTATTATTTTAATCACTTAAATTATTCGTTGGTTGTTCTTTCGTTAAAAGATTGATTGAGAAAATTTTTTGTCGAGGTTAGTACAAGACGGTCGTACGATTGGGTGTGAAATTCTTTTACTAAAAGTGAGGTTGAGAGATAGTGCCAAGGGTTGAGTGGTATAGGCTCAGTAAAGTTTTGGATAAATCTATTGTATTTCGGTGAAAGTGATTAAGCTAAGTAAGGATCTCGTAGACATAGGCAAGGTGTGCTGAACTGTGTTACCAAATTTTTGGTGTTTTAGTTATTTTGGTTTTGCTTGTTTTTATTTTATTCTTGCCAAAGAAGTTTACGAAAAGTTTGCGAAACAATTACCCCTATAGTTTTTCAATTAATATCAGAATAAGGTTACCGATTCAGAACTTTGTAGCAAGTTGATGCAGATCCTAGTTTTGCAAACATGGCCATAAGAGAAAGAGCATCGATTATCAGGCCACCGCTGTTGGCCAGATCTAACTATCTTACATGGAAATCACGGATCAAAGTCTTCATTCAAGCTCAAGGCACGAGAGCTTGGCATTCGATAGTACATGGGTGGACGCATCCAATAATCATTGATGATAAAGGAGAGGCATTTCAAAAAGATTTATCGGAATGGACAAGAGCAGAAAAAGAAAGTTCAATTAGAAATTCACAAGCAATGCATGTAATTTTCAGTGCTGTTGATAAAAGACGCTTCTCAATGATATCAGCCTGTGAAACAGCTAAAAAAGCGTGGGATATGTTACAAACTATTCATGAAGGGTCTAAACCTGTGATAGCATCAAAACTACAGATGATATCTGTGCGGTTTGAAGGGTTGAAGATGGATGAGAACGAGACTACTGGAGACTTTCATGAAAAATTGAAAGATATAGCAAATTAAGGTCATCAACTAGGGAAGAAATACTCCAATGCGAAATTAGTAAAAAAAACGTTGAAATCGCTACCTCCAAGATTTATTCCAAAAATTGCATCAATAGAGGAGGCTCAGACATTGATAATCTGTCATTGGAAAAAGTTATTGGAATCCTTAAAAAATTCGAGATGAATTTTTTAAGGGGTAAGCGAGAGAAAAAGAAAGAATTAGCATTACAAGCTTAGATTGGTAAAGTTGTGAAGGACTTAGAAGATGAATACGACGAGAACGAGAATATAGAGCTATTAACACGAGAGTTTAGTAAGTGACTGAAGAGAGTAAAAAAGAACAAACCTTAGCTTAGGCAAAAAAGCGAGAGCTCATTGAACAACAACTTCAATCAACAAGCCAAAACTCAAAAGGAAGAGAGAAAGGTAAAGAAAATTCAATGCCATGAGGGTCAAGGCTTCGGCATGATCAAGCGGAGTGTCCTAATACTATGAAGAAGAGAATAGGAAAATCCTATACGAGCACTTGGAGTGATAACAAATCCGGAAGTGAAGAAGAAGTTGTGAATAATGATGCGTTAGTTACTTTGTATAGCAAAAGTCTGGTTACTTGTTTAACAGTAACTGAGAAAGAAGTAACTAAAAAACGAAAAAGTGAGTAAATCTGGAAATTTCAAAAAAAATGCAAACGACTCATCTCAAAGCTCAATCTCATATTATGACAGTGATGAAAGTGGGTCAAGTGATAAAATGGAGAACATTTACAAGGCTTACGAATTAATGTAAAAAAATGGGTGAAAATATGTAGAAAGAATGAAAGATTAAAGGAAGAGAATCTCTCCATGAAGAACACCATCCGAGAGTTAGAAAAGAATTTGATATTGACATCAAATGAGCTTGGTGAAGCTAGAATGAAGTTAGTAAGTATCGAAAGGGATTGAGAATGTTAAATGGAGGTACCGAAAGGCTAGAAAAGTTGTTGGAAATTGGTAAAGTTAAAGGAGATCTTCAAAGCATTGGCTATAAAGGTGAGTGCTCTAAAGTGAATGTGAAGAAAAATGACATATCCAAATATATCTGAGAAGAAGAAACATCGAGAAAGAATCGAAGCTTTATACCCACATGTCATTTTTGTGGAATCATTGGACATATAAGGCAAAGATGTTATCAGTTACTACAAATGATGTTTCAAATAGGTCAAAACCAAAAATCTAGACACTCTCTATTAAATTTTCAGCAGCATCCTATGGTGTTGAAGCAAGCTTGAATTAGAAAGGGTCAAGTACAAGCACAAAAACGTAGTGAAGGAAAAGCAAGAAAATGTACAGATTCACAGTTAGTTACTATTTATAAAGTAACTGGTCAAACAGAGGACAAGTCAGTTACTTTTAAAGAAGAAACCGATGACCGAGATAATGTGACGAGGAATAAGCCTAGGTTTGAGATTCTTCGAGGGGCATAGAGACAGTGTGCTTTACATTTTGAAGAATTTTTTGTGTTGTTAAAAAAAACAAAAAGAAAAAAAAGAAAAGATTTTTTTAGTTTTTTAGTTCGTCCCATCTTTTTAGTAGTTTGCATTGTGACTTCTATTTGGCTCTACCGAAGACTCCTCAGCTCTCTTATCGGTATGGATCTCTCTCGGGTATCTCTCTATCTTTCAGGCATATCTCTTAGTGTTTTGAATGATAGTAATCTTTCTTCTTGGTGTACTTATTATGCTTCCGTTGCATCTATTGTTGATTATTATGATTATACGGTTTGATATTGTTTTGTCCGAGGGAAAGACATTGAATTGTTTATGGTGAATGTTCCATTTAGGGGGAGGTTTTAAGGTATACACGTGACTATTCGTTGTGCTTTTTGGCATCTTTTTTTTCCAAGGGGACGAAATTTGGATAATTAGGTAATTGTGATGTTCTTTGGAACTTGATATTTGATTAAGGGAGAGCATTGTGAATTTTATCTTTATATGTCCAATTAGGATTATTTATTTGGAGTTCTAGAATTGTGCCAAAAATGCCAAAAAAGGAGGAGATTGTTAGGATATTATATATATATATCTTTTATTTAGTTTTGACATTATTTATTAATTGAACATATAAGATATTAATTGGATAATGACTTAGATTCAAAAGCTATATAGATAATCTTCTAGTTGAAAAAGAATCATATCTTGGATTGAAATCTGTTATCATGTTAGTAATTGAATTATGTTTTGCTTGGATTTTGGATAGAGAAGAAAATTAGGAGATAAGGTGAATTGGGTTTTTGTTATCGGTGAAGAGAAAAAAAAAATAGGGATGCAATATTACATGAAAAATAGTTGAATAAAATATCTGGTGTTGGCGTGAGAGGGCAACGGTGCAGTGAGTTTTTTTTTTTTTAATCTTGGGGAAACACCGTGGGCTATGCGTTATGTCTTGACATATATATACACCTTGGGTTTCTTAACAGGTTGGCGTGTGAGTTAAAGGTTTTTTTATTGAATAAAATAGTGCGGCATTGAGCAACAAATGAACAAAAATCTTGCAGCGTACGTGAGTGTGTGTGGCATTGGGCAATAAGCTATTTAGTGGACATCTTGCAGTGGAGCGTGCGGCATTGGGCAATCAGCTATTTAGTGGACATCTTGCGGTGGAGAGTGCGACATTGGGAAATCAACTCTTTAGTGGACATTAATGACACTTGAAAAACACAGCTCACGTTCGTTTTTGGGATTATGGCTTCGAGGGATAGGAGATAAAGTTGCTGGAAGTTTTGGTTAATTGGTGCTAGAATATTTGGTTAATTGGTTAAGGAGATAATGTTACACCATGATTTAACTTTTGATAATTTAGACTTGGTCTTTTGGGTTTGAGCGTGAAATATATATAGTACATCTAGTGTCCCATATGGTTTAATTGGAGTGGTTGAAGCTGCACTTCCAGATCTTTTACAGAGGAGCTGAATCGATTAGGAAGTTGTTTTCTTTTCTATCTCAAGTGTATTATGTTTTTATTCTTAGTTGATTCATCACTTAAGTTATTTTTATTAATTGTCGTTTAATTAAAAGTAGTTTAGAAAAATCATCTGTTGACGTTAGTTCGAGACGATCGTACTATTGGGTGTGCAATTATTTCACAGAAAGTGAGGTTGAGAGATAGTGTCAAGGGTTGAGTGATGTCGTTTCAGTAAAGCCTTTAGTAAATCTATTGTACTTCGGTGAAAGTTACTAAGCTGGGTGAGGGCTCCGCAGATTTAGGCAAGATGTGTCAAACTACGTTAGCAAATTTTCAGAATTTTTATTATTTCAGTTTTATTTATTTTTATTTTGTTAGTATAAAAGAAGTTTGCGAAGCAATTAACCCTTTCATTTTTCATACTATTTTCCTTTTACGAGGCAAAAATCGGAGAGAAAAGAGGTCTTTTTGGGATTTGTTAAGTGGGATAAATCCACGTTCGATCTGTTTGTTTTCTTGTGAGAAACAATATGATATTATGAATGAGATGCTTCCAGCTTATAAGTTATTTCACATCTTCGTCAGCTCCGAATGCAATCAGCCAATCAGAACGTTAGATTGTCCTCCCACTTTACCCAGAAGCAAGAGTTGGGAAGGAAAGCTATCGGACGTTTTAAAGAAAGTTTTCACCTAATATATCATTGTATTTTGTCTATGACCATATCTCTTCTTTGAAAGACAAACTTATGTTCAAAGCATCTCCTTTCCTAGAGTCACCAGAGAACCATAAATAAGAACATACAAAAAAGATACGACAAGCTTACTAGCCTTCTCTTTACTGTTTAATCGAAATTGACAACCTCCACGTAAGGGTTTCTTAAACTTTCAACATTTAGATAATTGTTTCGTACTACCTGCAAGGACATGACAACTTTGGCTGCCTCCGTAGCGATACGACTTTCCTGGAAGCACACCGTGATTCGTTGTTGAATGCAGAAGATTCCTCAAACGTGACAGGCTCCCAATGTCTAGGTTTCGTCTTTTTGTCCGTTCGCTTCTTTTCCTGTGAGATCATAAATGAGTTTCAAAAATATTTTCTTTGTAGCTAATTAAGCTATTTTTAGCTACAACGGTTTATATATTTAGTTATTAGTAATGTATATTATGAAATGATTAGCAATGACTCATTAAGATTCTGTGACTAAAATTAAACTTTTGCTGTGCTAGTTTATAAATTGTAAGAATACTTATATATCAGTTCAAGAACAGTCATCTAGTTATACAGTTATTTCTAACTATAAATTATTATCTAGTAGCTAATAATATACATTAGGCCTACCTTGTACTTCTAGTTCCTGTACATGGTTAGGTTAACTTATTTCCGTAAATCAGTACATAAACTTGAAAGGTGTCGTTGAAAGTTAGGGACAAACATACTAGATCTTGAATCTGAACCAGTCCAAGACATGGTGCTCATTTCTTGTCCATTTGTCCCTTTTGATACCATTTAAAGTTAAACTGCAGAGATTTTAAACAGTATGTGCTATACCGAGCGTGGTACGGAGATTAAGATACTTAAAATTAACATTAACCCCATCGTTCCTTTTTTTTTTTTCTTCCCTATAACTTTTAATTTACACCACATAACTAAAGTCGAACTTTAGCTGTCAATGGTGACTTGGAGACGTACGGATCGTGATGTGAATATTTAGCATTCCAATATTCTCTTTCGCAGACCGGAATAGTGGATATGATGGTGAATTATTTTTGTCTAAGATTGTGTACATAATCATAGGAATTTACCATTAAAATTAGCTTGATTATGGGGACTAATTGTAGGATTAGCTTACAGATTAAGATCCCATCTTGTATATAAATAAAAAATACGAAAAATATTTCCCTTCCTTGTGTTTTTAGATGGTTCCAGAGCAGAGGGTTTATATTTTATATTAGGAGTTTGAGTTTGACTCACTACTTATAGTGACTTTTGAGGTTCATCCTTAGAGTCTCCAGTCACCGACCAGTCTTTTGATGCTCACCGTCGGCATCCCTAGGTTCTCCAGCCATTGACTGGCCTCTCCCAAAAGACCAGTCGCCAATAGCTCTGTGAGTGAGCCACACGTGCCACTTGAAAGCCCGTGGAAGCGAATGTGTTAGTGTTGTACCATCCCACCTTACAGTTGGAATAAGAAGATAATGGTTAAAAGATGATGCTAGGTTATTTTTGCAAATTTGGAATTTGATAGATATTGAAGTGGTTAGTATGATTAATAATTGTGAGTATGTTAAGCAATTAAAAGATTATGTGGAGTTTTTATATTTAAGAAAACAGAATACTTCTCATATTTATGAGGTCTGTAACAATTTTTATTAGACTGAACAACATGATGAGTCTCTTCAAATCTATTTCATAAATTTTAAAAAGGTTTATGAAGAATTAATGTCATGTTACTTTTTAGTTCTAATTATCAAAGTACAACAAACTCATAAGAAGAAAATGACAGTCATAAGCTTTTTGGTAAGCCTTAATTGTCAAGTTGATACAGCGAAGTCCCAAATTTTCTCGAGTAAGAAAATCTCCTCTTTAAACTAGGTCTTCACTAGAGTACTCCACATAGAACATAGTGTTGTTATTGCTCCATCTATTTAGGCTTCAAGTGCTCTAGTCAGTCATAATAGTGGAAGATCATCCAATCAAGGAGGCAGTATAGGGGTTTAGGATAAGAGGAACCAAGATACAAGAGGAGTTGTATATCGCTACTAGTCATGAACTAAGTCATATTAAGCAAACTTGTCCAAAGACGCAAAACAAGTCTCAGAAACCTATCTCCACTTGTGTTGCAACTATTTCTACCATTACACCTAGTATTTATTTAGAGTAAATAATTTTGGTCTCCGCAGATGAATTTGCTATGTCAGTATGAAGAAGCATTAAAAAGCTCTTATAATTCTTTCACTGCTATTGTTGAGATAGGTAGTGTCTTCTTTCATCCTCCAACACCGAGTGGGTCATTGATTATGTTGCAAATAATCGCATGACATATAATCCAAATCTGCTTACCACCGTTAAATCCCATAATTCTCTTTCCACAATTATTTTAGCATATGGTTCCAAGTTTTATGCTCTTGGTTTTGGAATAACCCATCTAACTCCTTTAATATCCATATCACATGTTTTAGGCCTACTAGATTTTTCATTTAATTTAGTGCCTATTTGGATGGGCTTATATCAGTAGAGCTTTTGTCAGTAGAGCTTTTTTGAGAAGAGATTTTCTAAGAAGCTAGTTGATTGTTTGGTTGTCATTTAAAAAAGATCTTTTTTGAAAAAGTTTCATAAAACAGACTGATTGGTAACATAAAAATAAAAAGTACTTTTAATTTTAACTATGTTTTATTTTGTAATAAAAATTATTTATACATATAAAATTATTTAAAATATATTAAATAATATGCAAAGCACAATATATTAATTATGATATAATTTT
>JAOQMP010000209.1:39789645-39800788 GCA_027563575.1 Erythroxylum pedicellare | reverse complement strand
GCAAAAAAGTACAAAAAATACATCAGTTTAGAGAAGTTGGAAATTGGAGTACAACTTAAACGTATATAAACGGAAAGAGACAATGGTATAGAGTTTTCTTTGTTAATCTACATAAAACCACACAAGTAATCTTCATTTGAAAAAAAAAACTAAATAAATTACATAAACATAGTCAATCAAAAAGTAAAGATTAAATAAAACAAACCAATAACAAAGATGATCTGGGCACGACCATGGTATTTTGTAAGAGATATGAAATCAAAGATGAGCTAGCAACTAGAGAGACCAACAATAAAGTTAAGAGATAAAAAGTTCAAAGAAGCGATTCAATTCAACATGAGCCGAATTGTAGATGACATGAAATCTCAAGAGAAAATGAGGGCCAATGATATCATAACTAATCAAGATGAGTGAAATGTGCAAGAAGACTTTCATTCTTGTTTAATTAATTATTTTAAGTTAGAAGCATTTCTTTGAGCAGCCCACTACATGTATTTTGGGCTTGTTTTAGTGAGATCAACTTTTATTAACCTTTAACTTATTTAATCTAAAGCTTTTAGGTTTAATGGGTTGTATTTTAGAAATATTAGTTTATGCTTTAGTTAATTTGGTGGGAGGCCCATGGTTAAAGACCTTTTACATATTTAAGGATTCTTTCTTTTCAAGGGTATAAATACCTTATAATAAAAATTGTTTAGGGATTTTTTTGTATGAAAAAAATCTCACGTTGGCTTGACCGAATTCTTTAGGGGAGGATTTCTTATCTTCTTCTATTACATTAAGAATATAATTCTTATCAAAGTAATCACTTATGGCGAATTCAATTCTTGTTTTCAAATCAATCTTAATATATGCGTTTCCATTCATATAATTGATTTGGGGTTCATTAGGGTTGAAGATTTCTTCTTATTCATGTTCTATCCAAAGTGTGTGTTTAAGGGGTTTCAAGTTTTTAGCCTTGGAGTTCCGCATTATTTGGTATTAGAACTTTGATTGGGATAAATTCTTATTTATCTTGTGTTTAGGTGCTATTATTATTGTTATTTTTCATTAGAATTCAAAATGAAGGTTCATCTTGTTCTAGTGTTTTTTCTTGTTTCTTTATTTTTCCAAGTTTGTTATCTGAATTATCACTAATCTAGTTATCATGAAAAAATAAATGAAAAAAATCAGTTGCTAGCATAAAATATTTTTGAAAAATTGCTAAAGTTTTTTTTAAAAAGGAAAGATTTGATTTGGTTGGTGCAGATCTTGTTTCTACACATATTTTTGGGCAACATACATCATTTCCTCTTGTGTGCCCATTTTGCCTTTATTTGTTTCGGTATACTTGCTTCTAGTTTTATGTCCATAGTCTTTCTTAGGTGTTTTCATTGCATTTCTAAATTTTAATATGCTGTTTGTGAATTACCTTGACTGAAAATTGAATTTGGAAGTGCAATTGAGGATAATAAGCTTGAGTGGAAAAAGTCTTGAGTGTGTAAGCTTAAAAGAGGGTAAAACCCACATTTTGAGTGAAACACGAATGGAGTGTCATCTTTTGAGTGAAACAGATAAGGAAGTGAATTATGAGGTCATTCTTTTATTGCTAATCATGTTCTTGCGGTTTTTTGTTATAAGAATAACCAATAGAAGAGATGGAAATGAAACATTACATGAGGAGGATGAAAATGTGTCTGATTTGAAAGTGATGTATAAGGCATTCATAAATGAATTTAAGAAGTTATATACTAGGATGGATGGGATGGATGAAAGAATTAATGAAACCAGTAGAATCTAAAACTGTAGTAGATCAATTGATACTCATAGGAATAGGGAGAAAAAATTGGAAAGAATATATGATGAGAATGAAGATGAAGTGCAATCCATGAGGGGTAGAGTAAGGAGGGAAGAAAGAGTAGAGAGAAAAGATAGCAACATTAATGTTACTAAGATGAAAATTCCACCCTTCAAAGGTAGGAATGATGTTAAAGTGTATTCAGAATGGGAAAGAAAGGTGGAAATAATTTTTGCTTGTCACAACTATTTTGAAGATAAGAAAGTGAAATTGGAAGCAGTGTAGTTCTCTAATTATGCATTAATTTGGTGGGATGAATTAATAAAGAATAGGAGGAGGAGTAGAGAACCACCTGTATCCACTTGGGAGAGATGAAAAGAGTGATGAAGAAGATGTTTGTGCTACCTTATTACTATAGAGAGTTGCACTAACAATTACATAGACTCACACAAGGAACTAGATCAATAGAAGATTATCACAAGGAGATGAAAATGCTATTGATTAAAGCTAACATAAAAGAGGAAGAAGAAGTGACAATGACGCAACTTATGGGTGGATTGAATAAGGAAATTGTTGATATGGTTGAGTTGCAACATTATGTAGAGATGGAGGACCTAGTGAACATTGCCATGAAGGTGGAGAAGAAACAAAAACAAAGAAGGGTAGTCAAGTCTTTCTCAAATTTCAGCAACAAATGGAATCCAAAATGGAGTAAAAATAAAGATAAGAAGAGGGACCACTATTCGGATTCCAAGGTGAAAGGCAATAAGCCAAACAAAAGTAAGGATAAAAGTACTTCAAATAAAAAAGGTACTATTAATCCATCCTCTAAAGCTCTAAACATAGGGATATTAAGTGCTTTAAATGTCAAGGACATAGTCATTGTGCATCTGAATGTCCTAACAGGAAGATTATGTTTATTAAAGGTAGTGATATTGTTTCTGAGTCTGATGATGGTAATGATTCTGATGATAGTGATTTAAGTATGTCACCTTTGGATTATTGTTTTGATGATGATGAGAATGTTGAGTATGTTGTTATTGGTGAATGCTTAGTTGTTAGACGTGCATTAAACTTGAATGTGAAGGAAGATAGCTTAGAACAAAGGGAGAACATATTTCACACTAGATGCTTAGTAGGTGGGAAAGTTTGTAGTATGATTATAGATGGGGGCAGTTGCACTAATATAGCTAGTATTACTTTGGTGGAGAAGTTAGGGTTGAAATGTGATAAATACCCTAATCTATATAGACTACACTGGTTGAATGATAGTGGCAAAG
Source organism: Erythroxylum pedicellare (assembly GCA_027563575.1). Lineage (NCBI taxonomy): Eukaryota > Viridiplantae > Streptophyta > Magnoliopsida > Malpighiales > Erythroxylaceae > Erythroxylum > Erythroxylum pedicellare. Next base: position 39,797,731 of record JAOQMP010000209.1, on the reverse strand, counting down.
TCAAAGTTACTAAACAAGTAGTTATTGCATTCTCTATCGGTTGATATGCGAATGAAGTTATGTGTGATGTCGTGCCTATGCAAGCTGGTTATATATTGTTAGGTAGGCTATAGCAATTTGATAGGCATGTTATGCATGATGGGTTTATGAATAGTTATTCTTTTATGTATAATGGGTAGAAAGTTACCCTTGTTCCTTTATAACGCAAAGAAGCATATCTTGAACAACTGAAAATTAAACAATCACAAAGTAGAGATTCAGGTAGTGAGGTGAAAAAAGAAGAAGAGAGAAAAGAGACCATGAGAGAAAAGAATAAAATTAAAGGCACTATGGTGAGGGACTGCACAAGTAAGGAAAAGAAAGTGGGATGTGCAAGAGAGAAGTTAGTAAGTGAAAAGAAAGAAAAGAAAGTCAAAAATGAGCAAGTGAAAAAGTTAAGACACAATCATGTTTTTATGCAAAAGAGAGAGAGTTTGCATACTTAGGCAAGAGGGCTTAGATCTTGATTTAGTTTGAAAACTTTATTTACTAATACTGTCCTTGACCCAAATTCGCCTAGTATGTTTGTGACCTTATTACAAGATTATGATGATGTTTTTCCTGAAGATGTACCCCATGGAATACCACCTTTGAGAGGGATTGAGCAGCAGATTGATTTGATATTAGGAGCTCAAATTTCTAATCATCCAGCTTATCGAAGCAATCTAGAGGAGACAAAGGAATTACAGAGGCAAGTAGATGAATTGCTTAAAAAGGGGTATGTGAGGGAGAGCATGAGTCTTTGTGTCGTGCAAGTTCTTTTAGTGCCAAAGAAAGATAGAACTTAGAGGATGTGTGTGGACTATAGAGTGGTCAACAAGCTCACTATAAAGTATTGTCAACCTATTCCTAGATTAGATGATACGCTAGATGAGTTGCATGGTACTTGTATATTCACCAAAATTGATTTTAAAAGTGGTCATCATCATATTAAGATGAAAGAAGGTGACGAATGGAAAATTGCATTTCAAATATGGATTGTATGAGTGGTTTATTATGCCTTTTGGCTTATCTAATGCACTTAGTACATTCACGTGCTTAATGAATCATGTTTTGTGTGAAATCCTTAGTAAATTTGTGGTTGTTTACTTTGATGACATATTTATTTACAGTAAGAATGTTAAGATTGTTTTGGATGTGCTTAGGAAAGAGAAGTTTTATGCAAACCTTAAGAAGTGTTCATTTTGTATGGATAAAGTTATCTTTTTAGGATTTTTAGTGAGTTCTAAAGGAGTTAAGGTTGACTCTGAAAAGGTGAAAGCTATTCAAGAATCGTCGACACCTAAGTCAATTAGTGAGGTTAGGAGTTCCATGGCTTTAGCAAGTTTTTATAGGCGATTTGTTAGAGATATCTCTACTTTTACCGTTCTATTAAATGAAATTGTTAAGAAGAATGTTGGTTTTAGATGGGAGAAAGAATAGGAAAATGCATTTAATACTTTAAAGGAAAAGCTGTGAACTACACCTATTTAGCATTTGCCTGATTTTTCCAAAACTTTTGAAATTGAATGTGATGCTTTTGTGATTAGTATAGGGGTTATTTTGATGTAGGAGAATCATCCTATAACATATTTTAGTGAGAAGTTGAGTGAACTAGTTTTGAATTACTCCACTTATGATAAAGAACTTTATGCCTTAGTGAGAGCTTTTGAAGTTTGGGAACATTACTTGCTGCCTAAAGAGTTCGTGATATATAGTGAACATCAATCTATCAAGTACTTGAAGGGACAAAGGAAATTTAGCAAAAGGCATGCAAGTTGGTTAGAGTATCTTGAAACATTTCCGTATGTGATTAAATACAATCAAGGTGAGGAAAATATTATGGATGATGTATTATCAAGAAGTTACACTTTGATTTCTATGTTTACTTCTAAGTTACTTGGATTTGAGCATTTGAAAGGGTTGTATGTGGAAGATGTTGATTTTGCTAATGTATATCAAGCTTGTGAACATGGTACATTTGATAAGGTCTATAGACATGAAGGATATTTTTTAGGGGTAAACAACTTTGCATTCTTGCATGTTCTATTAGAGAGTTGCTTATTAGAGAATCATATAGTGGAGGGTTAATGGGGCATTTTGGTTTGTAAAAGAACTTAGATATGCTTAGAGAACATTTTTTATTGGCCAAATATAAGAAGATATGTGGAACAGGTTTGTGCCATATGTATTGCATGTAAACAAGCTAAGTTTAGGTCTATTCCTTATGGTTTATATGCACCTTTAGATGTACTTGGTGAACCTTGGGCTGATATATCTGTGGACTTTGTATTGGGTTTACTTGGTACTAGGAAAGGTATAGATAACATATTTGTTATTGTAGATAGATTTAGTAAAATTGATCATATCATTGCTTACTAGAAAACAGATGATGCAATAAACATTGTTGATCTTTCTTTAGGGAAGTGGTTCAACTTCATAGTGTGCCAAGAACCATTATTTAAGATAGGGATGTTAAGTTCCTAAGTCATTTTTGGAGAGATTTGTGAGGAAAGTTGGGTACTAAACTTTTATTTTCTACTACACATCATCCACAAACTAATGGACAAAATTTAGTTAATAGGTTTTTAAAAACTATATTACGTGCAATTACTGGGAAAAACTTGAAAATTTGGGAAGATTGTTTGCCATTCATTGATTTTGCATATAATTGTTTTACACATTTTTCTACAAGTTATTCTCCATTTAAAATTGTGTATGGTATTAGAAAAAAACCTTTAAAATCATCCTCACTCATAAGAACAAACATGCAAGGGAGTTAATACCAAAAAATGTCCAGATCTACAGTTAGTTGTTACTGGAAAAGAAACTAACCAGACATGGATCAGGTGGTTGCTTCTGAGGGAGAAACCAACTAGACGTCTGATGATAAAGATGAGGTGATGAGGAATAAGGCCAAGTTTGAATTTTTTCGAGGGGCATAGGGACTGTGTGCTTTATATTTTTAAAGTATATTGATGTTGTTTATTAAAAAACAAAATTATAAATAAAAAATAAAAAGGAGGGTTCAAAGGAATTAATGTCTAGACTTTTTTTTATTTATAGGTTTTTTAAGGTTTAGGTGATTGGTGTGTTCCTGACTTTTCCTTATTGAATATTATATTTGATGTGAACATAGGGCTCTACTTAATGATTTGAGAGTTCTGCTTTTGGATTTTGATTTACAAAGTTATGTCGAGAAAATGTTGATACTTAGTTGGAGACCTGTAGGAAGATTCAGGTTTTCTATGATTTGAGTTTTTCAAGTTTTATCCTAGTTTTTCTCTATATCATGGCTACATGAGTTTGGGCAATATGCTTTCATATGGTTTATGTGAGGGGAAGATTGATTAAGTTTGATTATGATTCATCTAAATAAATTTTTGGAGTTTGATAATTTGATTGGGGATTAATTGTATGCGGATGATTTTGATGTCAATAATGATATGTTGGCTAATGTGTTGACCCATAGTGAATTATCATCTTAGCATGCTTATGATTCTTCCACTTCACCTACACTGATTTTTATGCCTCCTTATTTGCTGAAATTGATCGCATTGAAGATATTCTTTTTTTTTTGCATCTTTTTGTACCAAGGGGTAGAAATTTAGATAATTGGATAATTGTTTAATTGAAATCATTGTTTCTTTGTGTATTTTCTAGATATTCTCCGTTTATGTGAACTTGATGTTATTTAGAACTCGATGTTAGATTAAGGGGGAGTGTCCAATTATTTTCTTAAGGGGGAGTTCCTATATGTGACAAATAATGTCAAAAAGGGTGAGATTGTTAAGATATTTGTTGAGATATCTTATTAATTAATTTTAGGCATTATTTGCAATTAGACATAGTTGGATATATTTGAAATTTCATTATAATAAAAAATTTACCTTGTGTGAGATTCTTGAATATAAGATAGCATAAAGGATAAAATCCTAGAAAATATAGGATTTGTTTGGAATAAAATAACCATGTCTTATAAAAGATATTGTGCAGATTTTTTAGTGATTTTCAGAGTTATCTTTGGCAGCTGTATTTTGGTGATTGTAACTATTTTTGGAAGCAGATTTTGTGGGATGGGAGTTATCCATGGCAACTATGTTTCTCTACATGCGAGTGAATTTTTGGACAACTGAGTTATTGTTTTTGCGAGCAAAAAACTAGCAAAAAAATTAATTAATTTGGGCAGTTACATTTTTTTGTTTTTATATGAGCAATTACATGCTTTATTTAGCTATTCTTGGTAGCTGCATTTCTACACATGTGGGTGAATAATTGGACTGCTTATCTATTTTTTTGTAAGGAAAAAACATGCAGTAAATTTGATCAATTGTGCATCTATGTTTTTGTGATGTTTCGTTGATGAAACATATATTCCTTTGATGATTTTTGTGGCTGTTGTGTGTGGATCTCTTCAGTGATTAATTAGGTGGTTCACAATAGAATTCTTGGTGGAAAATTTCCTATGATTTTGGCTTGATGTGGTTGCAAATATAAGGGAACGTATTTTGAATCAAGTGTCACTTTATTCATGTTATTATTGTTTCAATCACTTGAGATTATATTTTCGTATTCATTAATTTTTGTTATTGTAAAAATTTCTCTGTTAAGGTTAGCACGAGGTGATCGTGTTATTGGGAGTGAAATACTTTCATAAGGTGTGAGTACGAGTGACTAGTGTTAAGGGCTGAGTGGTGTCAGCTTAGTAAAGCCTTGTGTAAAACTATTGTACTTCGTTGAAAGTGATTAAGCTGAGTGGGGGCCTCACAGATGTAGACTGAGTGTGTCGAACCGTGTTACCAAATCTTGGTTGTCGATTTGCTATTTGTGTGTTTAATTTTTTTGTTTACATTTTTTGTAATATTAACAGTTGTTGACACAGTTGCTTTGCATTAAGCAATTGATAGATACAGTTCAAAGCAACTGAGAAAGAACAAGATACTTACAAAACCACATCATTTGGGACTTTCAATTCTCTATCAAGAGTGTTTAGTTTATAGCTTTTCACCTTGCTTATCTCGAAAGTAAACATAGGGTTAATCTCGAAAGTCAAAGACAATTGACAACAAGATTTAGCTACTCAAAATTAATCTAGCAGATACAATAAGGAGAATATATGGGAAAATTTTATTCATGAATAGATAATATTTTACGGTGGAAAGGACATTTATTGGTAGGAAACTCAACACCTCTTTGACTCAAATTAATTGAGCTATCTTATGCTACTACTCATGGAGGACATTCTAGGTGGTTGGGAACTTATAAGAGGTTAAGTGCATATTTTTCCTATCAAAGATTATAGAGAGATGCTAGAGAGTTTGTAAGGAAATGTGAAGTTTGTCAACTGAATAAAAATGAAACTATTGCTTCTTTTGGTATACTTTAGCCCTTACCAATTCCTCAATAGGTATGAACTGATATAAGCATGGGTTTTGTTGAAGGTTTGTCATTGTCAAAACATTATTCAGTGATATTTTCAGTTGGTGATTGAATGAGTAAGTATGCTCATTTCCTTCCTCTACGTCATGCTTATACGATGGAAAAAGTTATTAAGAATTTTATGGATCACATCTTTAAGTTACATGGTATGTGACAGGCAATCGTTAGTGACAGAGATGAAGTCTCTTAAGTAATTTTTGGAGAGTATTGTCTCATTTACAAGGAGTAAAACTAAAGTTTTTGAAAGCTTATCATCCTCAAACTGACAGATAAATAGAGGTTCTCAATTGTACATTTTAAACTTATCTCTAATGTACGACTTCCGATTGTCTATCGAATTGGAGTAGATGGTTGTCCTTGGCCGAATGGTAGCATAACACAAATGAATGTCACTCCTTTCTAAGTAGCCTATCGTTCTTTCCCTCATATCTACACTCCATACTTCGCAGGAGATTCTCCTATCTTAGCAATTGATCAAGTTTGATAAATAAGGAAGAATGGTAGCATTCTACGATTTCATTTACATCTAATGTAAAACAGAATGAAACAAATTGCTTATTGACGCCTCATAGAAAGAAATTTTACTGTGGGAGATTGTGTCTATTTGAAGTTCAACCCTATCATCAACAGAGTATTAAAAAATGCTTTTCACAAAAGTTATTAGCCTTGTTCTATTGTCCTTTCAAAATCCTTTAAAGAGTAGGGTCAGTAACATACACACTTGATTTACCAACTGATAGTAGGATTCAACCTACCTTTCATGCTTCACAACTAAAATGTAGGGTATCTGATTCTGAAATTATATCACCAGTATTACCTCAATCTCTATATTCCATGCTTCATATACCAGTCGATGTTCTTGATCGAAGAATGGTGAATCGACATAATTGACCACTGTTCAGCTATTAGTACAATGGTCTTCTTCGAAGGATAATGACATTTCTTGAAAATTTCGGTAAGATATTCAACAACGTAGTTAAACCTTGTGGACAAGGTTCATCAGAAGAACGGAAATGATAGGAGCAAAAGCTGATGAATGAAGACGTGGATATATACGACGTAGCATTGTAAATAACATATAAATTAGTGAACGTTGTCGTGTAGGGGGAACATTTGTCTCGTTGTAAGTGGTTGGCCACCAAACGTTATTATCGTCGTTAATATAATCATTGGAGGTAGAGAAGAGAGTAACAAATAACCATCACTTCTTTCTCTGCGTTTTTTCTCTTTTCATTTATATGTTTCAATCCCTAAATTTCCCAAATCAGCTACGCCACAAATATCTATATCATTCTTCTTATTTCGTATAATTCTTGATTCCCAAATTTAACGAATTAGGGTTTCTGAAAATAAATCTATAACAGTGACTTTAGTGACTTGGTACTTCTATTTTTGATGAGTTTTATGTTAGTTTTTTTAATTATATGATTTCTCTTTTATAGAATTTGCTTGATTCCACTGGATTATTATTATGAAATACTTCTTTGACTTTGGTTATTTGCAATGGTGTGAATTTCATACTGTACCAGACGGTACGTACCATACCGGTCAAAAAATGGTACCGGTATGGGTGTTGTGGGTATCGTACAAAATTTCGATCGGTACTGACCGGATAATTCAGGACGGTTCCGTAAAAGAGGAAAAAATGGGGACCAATTTGCAAATTAAAAAATTTCTAACCCTAAAACCGACGCCCCCCTCCCGACTGCGATCCTCTCAAGTCTCACCTCTCTTCTCTCTCTCTCTCTCTCCGTCTCTCTCTCTGACTCTCAACGTCGATGCCGCCTTAGCCTCGTCCTCCCTCGGCTCCTCCTCTCCTCCTCTGTCGTGGTCTAGCCTCACCGTCTTCATCAGTTCATCTTCAACCTTCCTCCACGCTGCCCGAAGATGCCACTGCCTGCTATAGTCGTCATCGTCACAGCTGAGGTCCACAACACCACCGCACACCACACCAGGCACCACCGCATATCGCATCGCCACCCCACCGAACCACCGCACATCGCAGTCGTACCACTGTACCTTATTTTTGGGTGTGTGTTTTTCTGTCATTTTTTGAAAATTTCCTACTTGATTTAATTTTTATTGTGTTGGATGATGGATTTCTGAATGTTGGATGATAGATTTCTGATTGTTATTGTTGAACGCTGATGGTATTGGGGTTGTTTGTATTTCTGAATTGGTTGTATTTCTAGTGTTGAGCTGAAAATTGAAGTTGAAATTGGGTATGCTGTTGTGCTGACCTGACAGTGTTGAATCTGTTGAAGCCTAGTTGAAGTTGAAGCTGCTTGAAGGGGTTTTGTCTTATGAAGTTGTGATTGTTGAAGACTTGCAGTTAATTCTGCTGACGGTGAATTGTTGAAGACTTGAAGTTACAATTCTGCATTTGTGATTTGGAATTTGAAAATGGGTATCCTGGTATAGTATAGTTGTACTAAAAATTGGAAATGAAAGTATGTTGTTCTCTAACTTCTGTTTGGTATTGGATTTGGATTTTAGACCATTGTTATCAACTGAAAAATTGAAATTTCTTAATTTTATGTTATAATTATAAGTAATTATCTTGTTAGAACTTAGAACTTTAGAAGTTAAATGCAATTGATATATGCAAAACTAAAATATATAAAATCAA
>JAOQMP010000209.1:39774532-39789545 GCA_027563575.1 Erythroxylum pedicellare | reverse complement strand
GAGTTCACTTCGTAATAAAATGGGAGATGACCTATTGAATGATTGTTTAGTGTGTTACATTGAAAGAGATGTATTTGCAAATATTGACAATGATCTTGTTATGAAAAAATTTCAATCTATGAAAAGTAGATGAGGATCATTGTAATTTTAACTATTTTTTATTCTTAATAAAACTTTATTTTTTTATTTAGTTTTGATATAAATTTTTTTTGTAAAATCTATATTTTATTTGAGCTCTCCTTTCTTAAATTTCTGGCTCCATCACTACCGATACAATATTCATAACTTTAGTTATTTGTGTTCTTTACCTCACCACAGAATTTCTACATAACATTTTAGGCGTCAAATTGTTTATATGTAATCAATCTTTGTATTAGAGATTTGCTTTTAAAGAATTTTTTTCTGTACCTCAAACTTTACTAAAGAATGAAAACCTTGATTATGAATAAAATAAATTTTAATTTAGAAGATTTTGGAAAAAGTAATTAAACAACAGCAGAGATTAATCTTTTACCCTATATTTAATAGCACAGTTCTGTTTTAAGATCTTACGTGACACTATCTTCATCCATAGTGAACAAAAACTCAGTAAAATGATGCATACATTATCTCCTTAACAGCCTACCAAGAAGTTTTTAATAATCCTTGCTGCTAGTATATATTATATATATACACAAACCAATGTCCCTGCAGATCTTCAAATAGGCTTCTTGGAAGTAATTTCCATCCTTGTGCGAAGAAATTCTCAGAGCTTTTAGCTGCCTCTGTATATGGTCCTGAAGCCAAATCATCATATTGCTCATTGGCATGTTCTTTTCCTGAATACCACTCAGTTCAAACAGTCAACACTTTAAACAGATGAATCAGGACGATTGTTTTTGTTATTTCCCTTTCTGAAAATGGAGGAGCAAGAATCTTTTTCCTGATTTGCATCCTCTGTGCAGTTTGTTTCCTGAGAATCTGCGACAACACAATTTGCGAGGACCTCACTTGAAGTTGAAGAACATTCCTGTCTATCGGTTACGATGGGATTGTGCAATCTTTCACATTCTACAAACATATAATCCTCCTCTACTCCTATCTCAGATGATTTCTGGGATTCAATTTTACATGTCTCACAACTCAAGTTCTCATTTAGTTTCTCTTCAATCTGCGTACTTATCTGATTCTGAGATGTCTTTAGATGATTAAAACCACTATCTAACTGCCAAGTTGTAGAACATTCAGTTGCCAATCTAGGAATTTGCCAAATGTCTTCCCTGTCTGGGGAGAAATTGGTGACTTGTTGATTGTTCCCTTCAGCTTCCTGTTATCTTGCAAAGTGCATATATTCAGTTACGGAACTAATACTAGCAAAGCCACACACCTTGACAAATAACTAAATGCCAACAATTTTCGTTTAACAGGTTCACAGACAGCAAAGAACCATCTATAAACTAACAACATTGAACCAGGACGGGGATTCGGGAAGCAAACCAAGTAGGAGATTTCAATTAGCATGTTCAATTTTATTGACAAGGTTAACATAATATCCGAAGTTGAACAAATACTCAAGTTTCACAGAAGGCTTTCACACAAGTCATCCAACCCAAACAACATATATTTAGCTACAAATAGTGTTCTCCAAACAAATAAAAATAATAAAGATATCACATTCAAGAATGATATGAATCAGAAATAAAGCCCTTATCATTCTATAAAGTTTCCAGAATAATTGGGACAGGATTTTAGTACCTCTATTGATGACGAAAGACTCCTCCAGTGACAAGCTCCCGTTTGCCACTGGATTCCACCAGGAAATGGTCTTGCACTGCCTACTCTAAACTGTTGCTGTATAACTCTCGGAGAGGTAATGGCTGACAGTGAAGTGCCAATTCTCATATCAGCTTTGGAACTAAAGGAATAACTTTTCCATGCGTTTGGTTTCCTGCTTCTGTTCTTAAGAATTTCTGTTTTAAGTTCTTGTCTGGTTGCGGCAAATTGGAAGGAATTATTTCTATTACTGGATTCCGATGGAAGAACCTTTTGACACTGATCTTCTAAAATTTGATAGATTAACTTCTGGATATAAGATCGTTTCAATGAAGCCTCTTCCACTGGAAACCACTTTCTGTTAAGCTGTTCAGCAATTTCAGAGATATGTTTACTGCACAATGATATAGACAGATACCAGCAATCTAGTTGGATGATAAAATGTTGAGAATAATATTAACATGTTTCAGGTTAAAACGGTATTTCATGTCCTCTGGACCAGTTCCATTCTAGCATAAATGGCATCAATCATATCCCAGTCCCAATAAAGTTAAGGAGAAACAGAAGAATGGCTTAAGCTGTGAAGGATGAAATGTTCTTAGTCATACCATCATGTAAATTGACATCATAGTGAATAATTTTGCTTAAATTCCACAGAAAAGCAAGTCAACAATTACTTGATGTGTGTAGTGATTCTCATTGTGTAAGATCTCCAAGATACATAGTTTCAGTCCTGCCATGGTGCATACAAGGATTATACATAAAAGCTTTCACTTCATTAATTCTGTAGTCCTGTGCTAATTTAAAAAAAACAAACAATATGAACTGCTATCCTAGAGATTCAGTTTTCACATGGTGCTACTTCTTGTTGGAACATAGATGTTGCTCTTTGTCTTCCAAGTAAAAGCAGCATGGATAATGAACAGGATGTTCCAGGCTCTTAAAAATGAAGATACGCTTAACATACCGGAAAATTTTCTGTACATATTCATCAAGCATCTAAATTTGAAGTTTAACACAAAGGTTAACCCAAAGGTGAGGTTAGTATGAGCTACAACTTTCTAGATAGAAGTCTCAACTTAGTGTATGATATCTATAGAATGCAAAATGTAAAATGAAAAGATAATGTTCCACGTTTCGGAACTCTTTACAAGGAAATGAGATCATCACTTACAAAGTGCGAAAACTTTGTTATGTTGAAAGGACTGAAGTTAACTGGAGCTTCCTCGAGAAAAAGTTCAACATAATGAAGCAAGAAGAGGCCACAGTCATATGAATTTTGCTGCTGTGGCAGCTGATAAAAGAAAAGGTCAAAGAAAGTTAAAACAACTAGACAAATATATTCCTGAAAAATAATCCATATTCAATATGATAAATTTGGAAATGGGGTAGCAGGACGCATTAACTCCTAGTCTGAATTAAGTAAAATGTCAAAAGATTAGATCTTCAAAGATAATGTTGATTCATCAACTGTAATCAGGGTTTTAAGAAGAAAATGATGCCGATATAAAACATGGGGAGAAAGAAAGAGGACTATAAAACGAAACTGGTCTGTGGTTAACCTATTAACAGACCTTACAAAAAACTTCACAAATATGTGTGTAACTGAGATTTTTCCAGTGTTCTACAGGTCCTGTAAATTGAGTGAACATTAAGATTGTTCAGAAGTATTGTTACTGTCGATGATATTTCTACACCAAATTACTTACAAGACTTACGTAATACCTCAAGGGAAATAAACCGTAAATGTAAGAACTTCAACAATGCATCATCCTCCATCTCTTCATGCCTTGCTTTCCATTCTTCATACAGATAACTGTTATTTAATGGCATGCACAACATGAATGTAACTTGTGAGCTTTTCCATTGCAAAACTACAAACGGGAAACTTATACTTCAAGTCGCCATAGTCAAATTAGATATTAACTATGCTGTTGTATAAAGAGTTGTGTCTTTTGTCAAAGTTGATGGGTATATGAAGTAAACTAGGATTTCTTTTTCTATGCATGGGACTTATTTTGGAACAGGCATTAACTTAGTAAGTTTATACATGAATGTTTCAAAAGATTTTTGTGAAGAACTCCAAATGCTGAGAGTTTATACCACATCTTTCCCAGGAATACAATCAACAACCATTATAAATACTCCCACTTAAACGTCAAGCTAATTAACATATCCAAGACAAGATTTCTTTTCCCAATATCAAATCCCTGGGTAGTAAACTTGAAAAAGATCATACAAAGAAAAATGTAAATAACCAAGTTGACTGCCGCTTATAACTTGAAGTTCCCCTTTTTTAAGTTTATGTCCCTACTCATCGACTTCTACAATAAGATAGTTGGAAGCTGACATACAGTTACCCGTGACAAATATACAAGTACCTTTGAACAAGATTCTTGAGGCCCCGATGACTTCCCTTCATTGAATCCATGTGCAAGATACATGGTACCCTAAGCAACTTCTCACATTCTTCATCTGTACTATGGTTATCAAAAAGGTTAGAGCAAAGAAGTCCCAGCATATTAATTGCAACCGAAGCAGAATACCATGGGCACAAACCTCTGAAATGAGCCACTTCACCCGGGTGGCAAATGACAATCAAACTCCAGTGATGACTGCCACCAAATTAGTCAATGTGATATGAGATGGTGGCAATAAGGGACTTTTCCCTCATTTCCACAAGAAATAAGTGCACGAAAATGACTCACCTGTAGTTTACAGGGATAAATACATAATCTTTGTCAAAAATATTCTCTTTCCTGGTCCATTTACGAACCCGCTCAAATGCTTCTCTCCCTTCATGAGAACTAAATGGATCTTTGTCGAGATCAGCGAGTTTCCGAAAGAAAAAACTATTGAAAAAGTGGAATCTGGGTTGGTTCTCAGGAAGAAGTCTACTCTTTAAATACCTGCCAATAACCAACTTGTCTAAACTTACTTTATTTTGTAATGTGAAAGTAAAAGTCTAACTGACAAATGACCGGCATTCAATAGTAAACACTAATAAAAGTAATGTATAGGAGCGAAGAATGTGAAGAAAGATCAATATGCTTCGGAAAGGAAAAGGAAAAGGAAAAGAAAAAGGATCAGTATAAGGGAATAAATTTACTTGATATAAAAGTCAATTATTGTGTCGTTGATGAATGTCTCTGGTCCAAGAAGCTCAACATCTCTCTTGCTAATTGAAACAGCATCCGGGTCTCCTTTTGGGAAAATAATTTCTTCAAAAGTCTGATCGAGACTGAAGCAAAAGAATCTGAATCGGAATATGTAATGGATGAAATAAGTGTGATTGTGATCCAGGAAAATTATCCAGTGAGTTAAAATTTGTTAACAAATATTAACAGCAACACGTATCAGAAAAGTTTCCAAGAAAAGGTTTCAAACAGAATTGGAACAGATTCTTTCAAAACTTTAATCATATGGAAACTCCAATGCGAGAAACCAAAACCAATGACATATCAATCATGTCATTTTCACAAATTTTTCCAGAAAAAGAAATAGTATCAATGGTTATAAGAAAATTTTGTTAACAAGGATAAACATGATGTCAGGGGTGAGTGGAGAAATTACATTCCAAGAAAAAGAATCAACAAAATCTACCACATTATGCATTAAAATGCATTATCTTTAAACTGAAATTAGTTCTGATAATACTACAGTAGTAGATACTTTTCAACTCTCTTAAAACAGCTTCTACTTGAAACCTTTTAGAGTAACTGGAAAAAAGTATATAGAAGTCAATAACATTCATCCTTCAGTTGTATAGTACCAATCATTTCTTGAGAACTTGCATGCATATAGCAGATTCGACTACTCAGACACACAAGTGTGTACGCACAAGCAAATATAAAACTCTTTAGTCAGAATGAAACATACAAGCCCTTACACCAAAGCTTGCTACATGGACAAAAATGTGCTAGACTCTCAATCCCAATTATCAAGAACTTACCCAGATACATAAGGTTTTGAGATGGCCACGTTGCTCTGCCCATGATTTTCATCATTCTCCCGACAGGCACTGGAATGGATAAGAGTTTAATAGAAAGGAGTTATTTAAAGAGAAACTGCAGTAAGGCAAAATTGCCTAAGAATTGCACAAAAACACGCTAGATTTAAGTTATTTCAAAATAGGGTCACAACTTCCTGCTACCATGAACAGGAACAATTAAAAAGTGATTTTAATACTCAAGTTATAAAATCAGTGAGAAGAATAAATACTCGCCCATAGGTATCACTCCAGATATCTCTGTATCTGAAACATACGAGTTTGATTGCTTCTTGTCTTTCACACCAATCAGGATCACAAATTGAGAACTGCAACTTATTGATACATGTAGAGGTGTGATCAAAAGTTAACCCTGACAATGAGAAATTCCAAGATTTTAATTTTTGGCACAAGATATTTAACAAAATAAGAAACTGTAACTCATTTACAAAAGACAAACTAGGATACATCCTCACATTGGTCAAACAAGCTTTTTGGTATTTTAACCTAATTAGAGAAAGACAATGATGCTTAAAGGAACCAGATATACCCAACAAAACAATAAACATTAAGAGCAAAGTGCAATATCTTAAGATCAATAATACAGATGAAAGATGAAACACGATTATTAATGGAGAAATAAACATCTTTTTCATCACTACGTCGAGTTTTACATGTAAATAATACCCATTTTACCAATGTTCTTTCTCACAACTGTTGTACTGGAGACGAATCATCAATTTGGACATTTTACAAAGACAACCTATTACAGAAAATTGGCAATGCAATCTGAAATTTTTTCAAATTGATTTCTGAAATTATATTTATCATATAATCATAATGAAGAAATCTCTTTGTATGATGGTAGAACACTTGGGAGGCAATGGGAAATGAATGTCAAAAGTTGAGGGCAGGAAATTAGACCTTAAATCCATTTGTTTGTTAAGATAATATACATACAAAGTATGTTAGCTACGTATCCAAAACTAAGGCATTCTTTGGCATTGTTTCCATACAGCAAGGTGCAGCAAAGATTACACCAGAGTTCACGAATAGGATCAGAAGGCATAGTGCTGGTCCATAAAATGCTGAATTCATCATAACATTCAACATAAACAGACCCTTGAATTTAGTGGGACTACAAACCTGAAGTTTCATTTTCGTATCCAACTCCTTGAGAAACCTTTGATTTAAGATGAAGATTAACAATAGCAGTCTCAACCTACATTCAGAAATCAAAGAAACTTAAGCCACCCATCCTCGCATGTATGTAAAAGAAAAATGAAAACAGTGTATGTAGAAGAAAAGAGAAAGTAGCATATCTCACCCTCCTGCACCATTGAGACTCAACTTTAATAATATCAAGAATAGGCCACCTAGCATTAAATTTTCCCTTAGTGCCATTTACAGTTGAAGCGTCAACTCTGATGCAGCTGTCGGAAAAAATTAAGCGGGACTCTGTACAATACAAGTCCCCAAATAAGAAAAAATCTGGGAATATAAAAACTTCCTTGTTCAACGGATCCTGAAAAATTGTCAAATAAAGCAAATGTTATACATTGTAATTATTAAAACTAAAGAGAAAATCGGATGATGTAGATAAGGGAAAGGGAAGGACAATAAAGAACCACACTTAACTTCGTGCAAAATAGTTAAGTCCAATCACCTAAATGAACTGATCAATAGGAAGTGAAAACTGACTTTATTGTCTAGCTCAATTCGATCCAATGTGATAAACTGTTTGAATGCACTCTTGAAACATTTTCATTTTCTTTTCCATACAGATGATTTATATCCATTTTAGAATCCTTTTGATCTCAGCAAATGACTTGTAGAAAAACACTTCCACTCATAAATTGCATCTTTAATCACACAACGAGAAGATCGATGCTGATTCTTATAGCACTCACAATTTCATGTCTCAGGGAACCATGCTCCACAACTTTTGGTTGTGAATTAACTGAAAAGAGAAAAGACAATAAAGTTAAGTCACTTCATGAAAGCAGAAGAAAGTAAAGCAACTCTTTTAATTCAATAGCAAAAGCAGGACCTTTATTTACTAGGGCAGTTGAGACAGAAGTTAATAAATTGAGTTTGATCTGTCCATCATCCTCTGAAATCTTTCCAACTTGCTCACTCTGCACAAATTTTAAGTTGGTAACTTCATCCAACAACATATTAATCTGGTTCATCGTCTAATTCCCTTATGAGAAGTTCAGCACAAACGTAATGTTCCAAGTCAGACTTATATTCAAGTGTCCGACAAAACTTAAATTAAACACTGACAAACCTTAAAATATGAAGAGTTTGAAAGCACAAGGGTATCCGCTTGAGAAATCCCAACACCAACAGCATCCTCTTCACAAGGACTACTTTTTATAAGAGATCTTGCAGGATTTTTGACACCATTTCCTCTACTATCACCATCAATGTCCACTAGCTTGTTGCAAATGCTGTCGGACTGAAATTTGGACCCACCTGTCGTTAAAGAACAAAGACTAATTAACAACTAAGTGAATAGGAGAAACAAAGAGTTTAAACCCAGTACAAGGTGTATGAAAAGAAACCAAAAACATATGGGAGATTATGACCTTTACCATCAATATTAATCTCAACTGGTGCATTGCCAACATCAACAGTCCCTTTCCTATTTTTCTCTTTTAGAGTCCCTGTTACTGCCTTTAGATAAAAGTACTTCAAAAAGGAATGAATTTGTAGGAGAGAAAAGCGAAAACAACAACAATGGTGATTAAGCGATGATCAGTGGAAACAGAAACATCATCAAAATCCAAATTTTTTCATACATCTACATTTCTCCGAATTCGTCGTCCTACAAAAACCAGCTTTACATCATTCAATGAAGATCGTAACAACAAAGCAGCACTAGACTATCGTTGTGATGTACAAAAACGCTGACGTATTCGACAAGAAGAAGTTTCAAGTCGTCCGCTTTTCATGTTCCCGCACATTCCCACCAAACAAACAGAATTTTAAAATTCATAAAAGCGACAGACTTGAGAGCAAAAGAGCAAAAAAGGCTCACAGCATGCAAGTGACTTGTACTTGGTGGAAGGAGAAGAACGTGAGTGCTTTCTCCTCCTAGATTGTCCCAACCTTCCTAGTAGATTCCCGGAGGTTCTCTCCACCGGCTCGTCCTCCTCGCCGAATTCGAATACGCTAAACCGATTCTTGGGACTCGCCATCGAACACGGTTGCCGTTTCATCACAACGAAAGTTCAAACGACAATGGTTTTTGTAGACGTAGTATTATTATCATTATGGAAAGCTTAGAGTGGAAGGTTTGCGAAGAGTGCGACTACGCTTTGATCGGTGTGTGGGGGAAGTTTCCGAAACAGTCGTCAAATTACTCCCGCACACGCGATTGGTAACTTTCTGGTTGTCAAAGACAACTAATGTAATTTTTATAATTTTCACATATAAGATATAATCTTAAAGGATTAATAAGTTAACAAAGAGAGAAGATTCTGCAAAAAATATAGAGATTTGATCTCAATAATGCATATTTAATTATGTGTGATTTCAAATAACTAATCCAATTTGTAAAATTATAATTTATTAATTATAGTTTAAATACCCTTATCTAAATTAAAATTGAAGACAGTGTAAATCCATTCTAAAATTATCTTTATTAGAACAAGATTAATAAAGTAGAAATAGGTCCTTAGTTAAAATGAATTAATAATTACTAATTTAATTAGTTCAATAATAAAGTTATTATTATAAGTAAATGACCTTAATAATTTTTACCGTATTAGTCAAATAAATTTTTATTAGATATATGATTTTTGAGTTTTATGAGTATTTGACAATATTTTTATTCTTGAAATACTTGTTTTTTTAGGAAAATGATGGTTATCAAAATTTGTATGTACTACATAGATGAGGCATGTCATCATTATATTAATCCATAAACTCCAACATGTTATTTTAGTCAATAATTTAATTCAAAAGTTATATTTTGGAATGTTATTTGGATGTTGGAATGACGTAACCTAATACAAGATCATATGAAAAGTTGATGATGATATTTTTCTGAGAAAATTGGAAAAGGGAGTGGATCACCTTATACCCTGTAGGCTTTTTTATTGAGATAATTAGAGCTATAACATAATTGTGCTTCCAGGGCTTTACCGTATGAATTAGTTAACTATATTCCGTGAAGGGGTTATGAACTTTGTTGCATTATATATGCACAAGCTCGATATTTGATCATCCTATTATTTGTGTTACATATATTATACATAAGATTAAACTTACTTGTATTTATGATGATTAAGAATTTTATGATTTTTTGATAAAATTGATTATTCAACATATATATGCATGATATGATATTAACATGCATGCATGATATTTTCTTTCTTAACGTAGAGACTTAAAGTTTCAAATATGGCTACGACACTAAAGGACATTATAACTAAACTCAATAAAGGTTAGAAGTTAAATAGTGACAATTATGAAAATTCAATATGTGATGAAATAGGAAGAGATTTTAAAATAATTGGATATAGTCATAGATATTTTTGAGGATGGAAATACAACCTAACACAAAAGAGACCATGATGCATATGAGATGTGAAAAAAGAACAACTCATTGACCTGCATTACGGTGTTGAATAGTATGGACAATTATATTATATGTGAATTCAAAAAGCACAAGACTATTAACAATATGTGGTCCATTTTGGGTGCTCATTTTAGAGGTACCTTAGTGACTAAAATAAGGTTACTTACTATCAAATTTGACATGTGTAAGAAGAGACTTGATCAAACAAGCAAAAGCATTTAAGGACATCTGCGAAACATGATAAGTGAGTTGTAAAATGTAGTTCATAAGTTATCTAACGAGTAACAAGTGCAAGCTATTATTTACGAGAATATGAAAATGTTGTTAACTTATAATGAGAACATCAAGACGATAGAGGATGCTAAAAGGCATCTTATACTAAAATAAATGCTTTTTAGAGCTTCTAAGATGACAATTAAGGAATATGTAATTAGTTCTAACTCCATTGGAGCTATGAACAGAAATAGTAAGAGCATTATGGAGGGAAAAGAGGTAAGAAAAATAACCACATTGCTAAAGACTCTATAAAAACCAAGTGGAACAACATGAGAAAGGAAAACATCCTTTTAATAAGAAATCATGAACAGAGTGAAGTGAAGGAAATCTTCCTTTTAATAAGAAAAACATGAAAAGAGTGAAGTGATACAATTATGACATTAAAGGTCACTTTAGTCATGATTATAACGAGCCTAAAAAAGTACCAACCTTATGGTACATATATTTGTTGTATATATGTATCTTATTCTAGTTTCTAATCAAATCCCATCCTCTTTATATTATAGACTTAGGAGCAACAAACCGTGTAATGAAGGATAAGGATGCCTTCATACAATTTTAGAAAATTACACTTATAATATGATATAATTATGTAGGAGATAACTTGAGACTTGTTATACAAGGGATTTTCATATGTAAGTTAGACATAGGTGGGGACCAATCCTTAATCTTACAGGAAATGTTATTTGCTCTAAAAATTTGATAAAATCTTATTTGTTGTTGATTACATTTAAACTTGGATTTAATGTAAACTTTCACGTTAGTGGAATGGAATTATATTTGAAAATTATTTTTTTTGGTTATAGATTTATATTGGATAGTTTTATTATACTACATAGGATAGTTTTATTATACTACATATCGTTTATAAAAATAGTAATATAAGTTGTTCCTTATTTATATCATCTAGTAATTTAAAGCATGATGCAATTTTATAGAATATTATATAATATTAATTTGGTTAAAATCAAACAAGTATAAATACCTTTTTATAAAAGTTGTCTAATTGATAAAATGGAGAGAAAATCAATTAAAAAGAGAATATGGTTTTTTAATCCAATCTAGTTAATTCATTTGGACATTTGTGGTCCAACGAATGTGGGGATGACATATAGGGATGTATGGTTACATATATTTTATTTCTCAAAAATTATAAAAATTAAATTGTTTTACATATTGGACCCCAAACAATAATACTCACAGGATCAATGAAATCACGCAACCAATAACAAACCACTAAAAAAAAAAGATGATTGAACAATAGATTGGACATACAATTTTAACATGGAAAAACTGCAGACAAATTGACAATAAATATACAAAATTAAAAATAACAAGATACAAGTATTTAAGGTTTCGAGCTATTAACTTTAACTCAAGAATACCTCATAAACAACTACAATTAAGCTATCTTCTAGCTCTAAACAAATTATGGGGTTGAGCACAACTTGATACACACATACACACACACACACTAGCACTACTCCCAACTAATCCTACAAATCAAACTTTAATAAAATTGTAGTTAATGAATGCTATTTGAACTCTAAAAATTTTATTTCATCATATGTTTATGTCTCTTATCAAAACCTTTATATCTTGAGAAGATAAGATTTTTAACACATCTAAAATGTCTTCTAGCTTTAAAAATCTTTTAGGATTGTGTACAAATTGGAGTTTTATAGTCCAAATAGCAATCTTCAACCATAGTTTTCTTAAAGTCTAATTTTTAGGATTAGTTGGGAGTAGTGTTAAAAGATAATTTAGATGTGGGATCATTCAACAAGCCATTCAAAATTTGAGTGACTAATGTGGAGACACTCACTAGTTGTATAAATCATCATCAACTTATCATTTGTGCTTACGGCTGTTGTGTAGTGTTATTATCATCTCCATCTTTCTTGTTATCTTACTTCTTCTAGACTCTCTTCCACTAGTAGAAAAATTTCTTTATATGACCAAATTTGGAGCCATAGTGACATGTCCTAGCCTCCTTGCAATCTCTAAACTTACACATGTCCTTAGGTTTACCCTGTCCTTTAGAACCTCAACTCTTGCTTGTTCCTCTATTTACTACCACAAGAGCCTGTACATTATCGAAACTAATCTCCTTCCTCCTAATCTCTTCATTAAACGTGATATTTTTAATCACATATAAAGAAAGCATACCATCCAGGGTGGAGCTGCTAATAATCATAACCAGAGTTTTCCAACTATCTAACAAGAAACTTAATAGGAACAAAGCTTATAGCTCATCATCAAGGATGATCTTCATGGTGGCTAGCTTGTTGATGATATCCTAAAAATTTATGAGATGTTTCGACATTAATTTCTCAGCCTTCAACTTTAGGTTTATAGGCCTTCTAATTAAGGATGCCTTGTTATGAGCACTCTTCCTCTCATAAAGACCGGTCAATTTCTTCCACAACTTAAAAAGATTTGTCTTTTAGGATACATGGTTAAATATACCGATATCAATCTACTGTCTGATAGTTCATAAGGTTTTTAACTTTATCTTTTCCCACTCTTTATCTGTCATCTTTTTCGAATTAGAATGGGCATCATCTTTTATACCTTTTTCCACATTGATTAGATCATAAAGATCTTTGCAATACAAGAATCTTTCGTCATAGGTCTCTATAGTGAGTAGTTAATCAACATCAACTTCACTTAAGAATTATTACCACTCTCCATACTTATAACTCTGACACCTGTTGTTAAACTATAAGTAATGACACTCACAGGATCAATGAAATCACTCAACCAATAATGAAACACTCAAACAATATAAATGATGAAAGACAAATTGGACACACAACTTTAACTTGGAAAAACTACAGGACTAATCGACAGTAAATCTAATAAATAAAAAATAGTAAGATATAAGAGTTTAAGGTTTTAAGACATTGAATCTAACTTAAGAATAACCATAACTAAACTCTCTTCTAGCTCTCAAAAAGCTTAAAAGATTGAGTACAAATTGATATATATACCAATAATACTCCTAACTAATCATAAAAATCAAAATTCAATAAAATTGTAGTTGAAGAATGATATCTAGACTTTAAAACTCTCCTTTCATCATGTGTTTCTATTTCATGCAACTTCTATTTCTTATTAATCCTTTTAAATATTAAAAAAGATAATATTTTTAAATTACACACGGTCACCTACACAATCGTATATGATGATTATCTTTAACTTTTAAGCCTAAAAAATTAATGTCACAGAGATACACAGTTTTAGTGACTTATACGGTTAATGGACATGGCTATGACCACTAAAGAAATGAGCTTGTCTAACTCTATATGAGTATATATGTCCTCAAACGTCATCAATCAACTAGTACATGTTCACAGAAGCTTATATGTTCATTCATATGGTCATTACCACCATTGACAATACTGTGTGTTACCAACATATGAGTTTGTACTCTAAAAATGGCTTCCAATCATCATTTTATGCCTTGAATATGCCTAATCTTCATTCTTTTGATTCATAAATACATCTAACACTTTTGGAGCCCATATTTAGCGGTATTAGATAAACAAGCATTTATAATATGGGTTTGAACCCACAACATAATAAACTATATAAATTTGATAAAGAATCAATTAGACAAGAAAACAATAGAACTAAGAATTGGTCAAGGACAAGAATACTTGTCTAATAAGTTCAAAATGTTATGTGATGAAAAAGGAATAGAAAGATAATTAAATGTCCTTTGAACCCTAGAACAAATGGCATTACAGAAAGATGAAACAGATCCGTCAAGAATATTTCAAGATGAAATGCTGTTCACTTGATAAGCGAGATCTTCAGAAGCATTACAAGCGCATGACGGAAAGATATTATCTCCTGAATATAATGCTTCTATAAAAGGTTAAATTTGTAAGACCCCCTATGGTTTAACAAACTGTCATATGTGTAACATCCCATCACTGATGGGAAGGATAAAATAGTAAATTGAGATGGGTTATGAGTGTGTAAACTTATCTCGACAGGTTCATGCATAATATGGCCTCCATATATACATGAATAGAAACTTTTGCACATGCATATGATTGTACATGCATTCATGACATTTTCCCAGTATATTGTCATAAATGTGATTATTTTGAAAAATGTGATTGTGGTGTTTGAAAATTTAATTGGAGTGGGTCTTTGTGTGTTTTGCATTTTTGGAGAATTTTAGAAATTTTTCTGGAAATTTTCAGGAAAAATTTCTGGACCGGAAAAATTGCCAAGTGGCGGACTGATTGGTTTCCGGTACTGGAAATGACTGTCCAATGGCACTGGAAATTTAGACAAATGATGGTAGGATTTATTAATGTAAGCCATTGGAATTTTGGGGAAAAATTGGACTAGAAATTGAATTGTTTTTGGAAAGAAATTAAGTGAGGGCTTAA
>JAOQMP010000209.1:39757677-39773826 GCA_027563575.1 Erythroxylum pedicellare | reverse complement strand
TTCTACATAAGCAAATCCATAACACAAGCATTGTTCAACACTTGATTAAACTCTAATCAAGCTAATCTAACTACACGTCCATAAACCCTAACTTAGAAGTTTACAACTATGCAGTTAAACTTGACAATGTAAAATAACTCCCCTTTGAAGCCCAGCGAACTCAAGTCATCGCTACATCTTCAAGAGAAAATCGGTGTTCTAGTCAAGCATAACATTGGGAATCCTTACAACCGCAAGAGCTTCGATGTCACCCATGGTAGCAGCAGTGACAGATGGTGAAGTTGACAGTGAAGGTAGTCGGAGTTGATAGATGAAAGTCGAGAGTGAGAGGAATGGATTCTGTTGGTGTCGGCTCTCTCCCCATCTGTGTCTGTCTATCTCTTCATGACCTAATTTCGCATGATTTTAGATGTTGGGTCGCGGTTCGGGTCGGAATAGTGAGAGAAGTTTTCAATTTAGTTAAGGTTTCTGACAGTTCACCACGGTGACAGGAATGTTGGGCCGCGGTGTATGCTTGCTGGATCTTTCGCCGCGGAAAAATAATCAATTTACGCCTCGGTGAGCTTTTCCTTCATGTTGCGCCACGACGACAAGTCTGGTTTGTTACGGTGAACGTCCTGAAGCTCATGTCCTCGTGTTGACTCCATTTTAGCCAATTGACTCCTTTTCTCTTGAGGCTCCTACAATCAAAAATAGCAATTTGTAGTATCAATTGTCCTTAGAAAATTCACTAATGTTAATTTGTAACAATTTTTACTATTAAATTGCATAAAGTATAAGAACACACTCAAGGACTAATTTAAACACAAAATCAAGAATTAAGAGTCAAAAAGTATATTAAAAACTATGAAAGTGTCACCAATTTATATGATAAACTTGGGCTCAATCATATGCCCTTCTTTTAATGTACTACCTATTAACCCCTTAGTTTACAAAATCTAATACCTTACTATACTCTAATTAAATTATAACATTCTCTATTTAATAACTCTAACTTCCATTCATGCTTAATAATTTAGTGGACTAAATTCTAAGAAAAACAAATAATAAAATTAAATTAAATTAAAGAGAAATTTGGGGTCCAATAATTCCCCCGCCCGTCTGCCCCCCTTAAAGAATTTCATCCTTGAAATTCTTACCTAAGTATACAAAAAGGTGTGGATACCTCTCCTTCACTACATCCAAAGGCTCCCATGTTGCCTCCTCTCTTGCATGATTCTTCTATAAGACTTTAACCAGCTTTACAGTCTTGTTTCTCAAAACCTTTTCCTTTGTATCTAGAATCTCCACTAGTTGTTCTTCATAAGTCAAATCCTCTCTTAATTGAACCTCTGAAGGTTGAACTATGTGCGAAGGATTTGATCTATACCTTCTCAACATCGACACATGGAAAGAATTGTGGATCTTAGACAATTCTGGTGGCAAAGCTAACTTCTAGGCTAAAGACCTATGTATCTTGGATTGAGCTTGCCCTTTTTACCAAATCTTAAAACTCCTTTCCGTGAAGAGGCTCTAAGAAACACTTTGTCTCCTACTTCAAATTCTATCTCTTTTTTGTATGCATCTGTATAACTCTTCAGTCTGTCTTAAGCTGCCTTGAGTCTCTATTTCACCCATTTAATCTTATTGACTGTGTCTTGTAACAACTCAGGTCCTACAAGTCTCCTCTTACCTTCCTCATCCCAACAACTGCACCTTATACCGTACAAAGGCTCATAAGGTGCCGTTTGAATTCCTAATTGGTAGGAATTATTGTAAGCAAATTCAATTAAAGGTAAATGATCATCCCATGAGCCTTTGAAATCCATAACACAAGCTCTTAACATTGCCTCCAAAGTCCATATTGTTCGCTCCTATTGTCTATCAGTATGTGGATGGAAAACTATTCTAAAATGTAACTTGGTTCCCAAAGTCTTTTATAAGCTTTCCTAGAATCTGGAGTTGAATTTAGGATCTTTATCTGGGACTATAGAACTTGGAATCTTATGAAGTCTGACTATTTCATCTATGTATTTCTTGGCTAATACATTCAAAGAATCTGTTTGTTTAATTAGCAAGAAATGTGCTAACCTAGTTACCCTATCAACAATCACCGATATTGTGTCATGCTTCCTACTAGTCCTTGGTAATCCCATCAAGAAAACCATCGTAATCTTCTCCCATTTCCATTATAGAATAGACAAAGGTTTAAGCTTACCAATAGGCACTTGATGCTCTACTTTAACTTTCTGACACACTAAGCATTTCCTAGCATACTCTGCAACATCTTTCTTCATTTCTCTCCACCAAAAAGTGCTCTTTCAAGTCTCTATACATTTTCGTACTCCCCAGATGCATCACATAGGGAGCATTGTGTGCCTTATGAAGAATCTAGTCTTTTAGCTCTAACATGTATAGAATACATAATCTGTTACCTACCATCATCAATCCATCTTCTCTTATCTCTATTTCAGAAGGTTTACCATTTTTAATCTCTTCTTTGAGCTTACTCAAGTACTCATCTTGCTCTTGCAATGCCTTAATCTTCTCATTTAACACTGATCTTAGTCTAAAATTTGCCAATATACAACCAGATTTGGCTTGCCTTAATATCACCTTAAGTTCGGCTAATTCCTTCAACAAAGGAAGATACATTGTCTCCACATATACTATAGTAGATCTTCTACTCAGTGCATCCGCTACTACATTAGCTTTCCCTATGTGATAGTCTATCATTAAATCATAATCCTTTAGTAATTCTAACCATCTTCTTTGCCTCATATTTAACTCTTTTTGGCTTATCAAATACTTAAGACTCTTGTGGTATGGAAATACCTTGGTAGTGACTCCATATAAGTAATGTCTCCATATTTTCAACGCAAATATTATGGCAGCTAATTCCAAGTCATGCGTAGGATAATTCATCTCATAGGGTTTTAATTGCTTAAAAGCATAGGCAATAACTTTATCTCCTTACATCAACACACACCCTAATCCCTTTCTCGAGGCATTACTATACACTATATATCTACCAATGTTGGAAGGCAAAGTCAAAATTGGTTCAGTTGTGAGTCTATTCTTCAATTCCTTAAAGCTTTTCTAGCATTCCTCTATCCATACAAACTTCTTATTCTTCTTTGTCAATTTGGCAAGAGGGGTTGATATCATGGAAAAGCCCTCTACAAATCTTTTGTAATAACCAACTAAACCCAAGAAACTCCTCACTTCTGCTATATTCTTAAGTGCTTCCCATTTAACCATAGCTTCTATTTTTCTCGGATCCATATGTACTCCTTTTTCTGAAATTACATTAAAAAGAAACACCACTTCCCTTAGCCAAATTTCACATTTATCAGATTTGACATACAACTCTTTCTTTCTCAATGTCTCCAAGGCAATCCGTAAATGTTCCTCATGCTCCTTATCACTCTTAGAATAAACCAATATCTCATCAATAAAGACAATGATAAATCAATCTAAGAAAGGCTTGAAGACTCTATCCATTAAATCCATAAAGGCTGCAGGTGCATTCGTTAATCCAAAAGGCATAACTAAGAACTCAAAATGCCCATATCGTGTTCTAAAAGCAGTCTTTAACACATCGGACTCTTTTATCCTCAACTGGTGATAACCTGATCTTAGATCTATCTTAGAGAAGACTTTTTTCCTTTGCAATTGATCAAACAAATCATCTATGCGTGGGAGCAGATATCTATTCTTGATAGTGACATGGTTAAGCTTCTCATAATCCACACATGTTCTCAATGATCCATCTTTCTTCTTCACAAAAAGAACTGGAGCTCCCCAAGGCAAAGAGGTAGGCCTAATGTAACTTTTCTCCAACAACTCTTCTAACTGCTTTTTAAGTTCCTTCAATTCTGTCGGAGCCATTCTATAAGGTGGAATCGATATTGGTGCCGTACCTGGAAGAAGCTCGATGGGAAACTCAATTTCTCTAGGTGGTGGTAGTCCTGGTAATTCCTCTGGAAAAACATTCGAGAATTCCATTTCCATAGGTATTTCTTCTAACTTTCCTCCATCAACCTTTATGTCTACCACATATCCCAAGAATGCTTCATATCCTTTTCTCATCATTTTCTCTACTATTAGAGCCGAGACAACTCTAAGCGGGCTTACTTTCCCACCAATGCAGAGCATCTCCTTGTAGCAAGTTTACAACATACTCAACCTTCTCATCATCCTCACAATCCATTTGCTCCAATACCTTTTCTGTCTTCCTCAACCATGTTTCAGCTTCTTCTGGATCGGTGGTTCCATAAAAGTCCACTGCCCCATACTTCCGGAGCTTATCAAACTGTTTCCCCTTCTTAACCGGGGTCGGTGTAGAAGTTTGCGACATCTGGCCTATGGCCTGGACAAAAGCCTGAGCAAATGCCTGGAATAATTGGGGATCTAATGGAGTAGACACTTGCTCCCGTAGAAGAGGTGACTCCCGCGTTCGTGATCGAAAGGGCCTGCTACCATACCCTACAAAAGCCTCAACATTTCCTAGGGCTCTAGACTCATTAGTACTCTCCTCTCTTGGTGGAGAGTCAGGTGTAATAGATTCTTGCAAAAACTCCTCGTGCTCTTCTACGAGATGGCGTCTTACTCATTCAATTTAAACATTAATGATTAGCTTATGTTTCATTTTAATCTGATTTCATATATGTATGCATGATATGCATGTCACTGAATGAAATAAATCAATTCAACAATGCAAACACTTATTCACACATCATAATCTATATCACTACACAGCCTAAGCCTAGGAATTCTTAAAAAGCCTAAGCTCTGATACCGGACATGCTGGGGTCGGCTCCCGTGACTAATCTTGAGGCGACCATTTAGGGCAATTGGGGGGATCATGCGAAAGGAAGTTAAAACTTCGATTCATGGAAGATTTCATCGTCAGCATTTGGTGGAAAATATTTCTGAGGACCTTTCGGGAGAAGTTCGCCGAGGCAAAGTCTCAAGGTCGAGCGACCGCACCCTTTGGGACAAATATGTCATGGTGAAAGTTTGGCTTCGCCACTGCAAAGTCCCCTGATCAAATCTAGGAACCTCTCGGGACAAATACAGAGCAGCAAAAGTCAGGTTTTGCCACATGCGAAGTTACCAAAAATCAAACAAAACACCTTTAGGAAAGGTTCACTGCGGCAAAAGTGCTAGCTTCGCCGCAACAAAACCTTCGATTCACAACCCAGAATCCAACAATTCAACTTTATCAAAAACATTTATTTCCAACCACAACAATCAACAACGCACCCAAAGAAAAATATAAACATACATAAAAAGGAACTTCTTCAATTCTAAATCTCATTACTAAAACAAAATGAAGTTTGAATATAGTTTTAATTACATATCAACAACTACATCAATACTTAATAAAAAATACAATGAATGCTCATGTTTGATATGCTTATAAAGCTACCCAAAATTAATTGAACTAACTTAATTACTAAACGTAGCGATCTTGGAGTTGCCAAATGCCTTGCAAGGATCAACAATCTTCTTCTTCTGCACCTTAGGAGAAAATAATAGGTTGAGCTACAAAAGTCAGTGGCTAATATATTTATAGCCATCGACAATGAGCTATACTATTAAGCATATATGTATGTATATCTCTATATCTATACTTCAATCTAATTTAGCATTTTAATCATCAACAGTTCATACTTAACACTCATAGTTAAGGAAATCATCACATAATACATAACATGTGTATTTAAACATAAAAACATAACACTCAATTATGCATCATATGTAGCGCCTTCTTACCTTAGGGTATGTACCAAAACACCCTGAGGACATTCTAGTACATAACCTATGATAATCGCGCACGACGTTCAATCACAACATTCACATAACATGGCATCATCTATCTTTATTCTCTTATAAACATTATAAGGAAAGTCACAATATTTTTAAACCAAATTTTCTCATTTCATTTTATGGAAACCGAATGTCTACAATGTATCTTTCAACATTCATACTTATACAACATCATAGCCTAATACAAAAAGTGCTACATGAAAGAGAAAATATACAAAATCTATCTAATCTGTCCATATCCAGCTGACTGACCTTTGATCCATTTCTTTTCTTTCCCAAAAGTACAAGTCTACACTGCTTATAGCATCCCTTAGTAGCTAATATTGTCTCTCGGTCTAGAAAAATTAACGTTGCAATTTTGGTGAGTTTTGCAAACTCAATGAGATAACCATCATCGACAATTCACTCAATTCATGCATCACATCAATACATATAACATATATTTCACAACTTTGCATAATTCATCACATATCACATTCTTTCTGAATAGTAGACAATTTTGCATTTCAATCATTCCAACATGCTTAATAAAATGCATATGAAATGCTCATGTGACTTTTTTCTGATTATTACGTTGTTGTGACTGAGTGCCTAAATTGTCCTATATCTATTGTGAATACCGAGCTCATTTATACTGTCCCTTATCCATTGGGTATATAGGGCTCATTTTGCACAGTGATCCTTTAGCTCTTAATCACATTTGGAGCTTTAGCTCATTTTCAGTAGCTATTCTAATCATAACTCTCATTATCTGATCATGCATTTATGTATAGAATGCATCTCACATTTTCAATCAACCATTCACATGCTTACACATTCACATTTAAATCACATTTTCTTTCAGACCCAAGGTCTGACACTCAACAACATCGTTGAGTAACGTATAGTCCATCACTTTCACATACAAGTAGCACTTCAATATCTCATTTATACATCAGAATCATCGGACCTTCATTGTTCGGAATCAACACAATCAATTCACATTCATGCAATAATTCAAACATAATATAAAGCAAACAAGTAATCGGGTGAGACCGTTTAGGCTACTCACAAATCACTCCTGAAGCTAATGCCTAGAAGTTCCGACAACGTTTGGAGGTTGACATTCCTGTTGCTCTTCTATATCAAATAGCATGCACATACATCACAATTTGCACAATTATAAGTGTTTAATAATGCACATGTATGTAATGAAATATGTACAATGCGTATTCATGACAATTCCGTGTATCACTCTATTATTCTCGTTATGTAAACATTAGTATTTCCAAACTCTCATAAGCATCATGAATACTTATGGTTTATACCTCAATAAAAATCATTAGAATCTAATTTCATAACCCAATGAATCATTTCATATTTTTCTCCAAACACTGAATTTCGTTTCTACTGTTCTTGATCATTTAGACAATGTAAATGGGAAAATTTGAGAAAACTTTCTTATAAAACATTGTTCCCCTATGTCTTAAGTTTCTAATGACACCAAGAGAATTCAATTTGATTAATTATTTCGAAAGTTATACTCCAAATAATTTCGGACTATTCTTATACTGAGATAGTGCCCTATATTCAACTTCCACCCCGAAATTGAAATTCTTGGAGACTGAATTAGAATTCAATTTGTTCAGAAACTCTGTGTCTCAATGTCTGTAGTTTACTCCAAATTAAAAATCATGCCATTTTGATGAGTTCAAAATAAGATATAACCGAAATACCTAAGAAAATTCAGTGAAATCATACCAGTTCATGCTATTCCAACAGATTCCCTCACTTTCCATCAATCAACATTTTTTTCAAATCAATTCAAAATCCTACCAATTTTTATGAAGAGGTATAATATTGTGTTAGGAACCTATTGGTTCAGGAATCAAGTCATTTAGAGGTCTAGTTAAGAAGTTATGATCGAAAGAAGCAAGACTGTTCAGTTTGGAAGATGCTCTCGGGTATATAAAATATTAGAGAGCACAGTGTCATAATGTGACAATTAAAACCAATAAACACTCACAGGTGTGAGGAAGAAAATTCATGGGTGTGAGTGACTCACGGATGTGAGGAAAAATCATGGGTGTGAGGGACTCACACCTGTGCACACTCAACCAAACATGTCCCATATTTTTCACTCTATCTCTCCCAAATGATTTTAGATGGCTAAGATATTTTCTGGAGATGTAGATTGGTGTGTTACGAGTCCAATGGTTCAAGTATCATGTCCTTTGGAGGTTGGAAGAACGAGATATAGCCAAAATACCAAAGGATGTTGCGATAGTCTCCAACCTCAGAAGTCGCGATCGTGCTCTATCAACTTGCAAAGTCACAATCGTGACTTTCCAGTTGCACTCCTTGCCTTCTAACCTCCATAAATTTCAATTCAAACATCCAAAAATTTCAAACTTTATATCATTAAAAGGCTAAAAGAAAGATCTACAACTTTCATAAAGACAATTTTGTCAAAATCTTCCTAGATCAACACAATTTAATCGTGGAAGTTTCAGATCACATTTTTACCCCCTTTTCTTCTTTCTTCCTTTTATTCTAAACTGAAGACAATTTTTTCAAAATCTTCCTAGGTCAATACAGTTTAATCATGGAAGTTTCAGATCACATTTTTACCCCTTTTTTTCTCTTTTCTTCCTTTTATTCTAAACTAACTTCTCTAACTTAAATTCTTACTTTTCTTTCAAACCAACTTTTCTAACTCATTTTGACTACATTTTCGACTTCCATTCAACTAAAATCATTCACAAACAAAATCCAAAATCCATGCTTAATCAAAATCATGAAGAACAGAAGAAAAGTCATTCACATATTTCACCATTCTCTGCACTTTCTTTACTTTCGTTTTCCTATATTTTCATTTTCCACATTCTCTTAAATTTCTTCCTCTAACTATCATTTAAACAATCTTTCTCCTCTCAAAACATCATCTTACAACTATTCTTCAACTCTAAATTCATTCTTTTGGTCATCTCTAAAAACACTCACATATTCACGTATATGCATACATTCACAGTGAAGAGAAACAGAGCCTTTACTTTTGCTTTCTTAAAAATGTTTATGCACCTAGTTATATATATTTCTAAGATCTTTCAACTCCAAAATTCATTTCTACAACCTCTTAAAACATTTGTATCATCAAAACAGAAAAATCAACAAATCCACATTTGCATCTTTTATTCACAACGAGCATGAAAAATGTCCATTTTTCTCTTATTCATGACATGCCAATAAATCACCATTTTTGTTTTATAAAATTAAAACTCTAAAGGATTTACATAATACTTATTTGATATTGCTCTAAAATTTGTAAAAACTCAAGAAGTCCTAAACTTCATGCAACTCACATACACCATTGTAGGGGTTGGCAAGTTTCAGTTTTTCTTAAGGCAAAGGGAAGGAAACCGAAGTTAAGAGTAGCAAAAAGATAGATGAAAACAAGGTTTAACTTTAGTGGAGTTTTGATGAAAAACTCTGTGTTAAAGAAAATCTTAAGGAAGAAGCTACGATAAAGAAGAGGACAAGAACGGTAACTTGTCTTTCAAGGTTAAGAAAACTTAACTTTAAACTCGGACACTTGTCCATTTCTTAAGCTATTAGCTAATTTCCTAACTAACTAGTTCTTATTGAACTAGTTCCTTAACTTTCATCCTTTCATTATAATTATCTCCAATTTGTCTTTAATTTTCACAATCATTATCTCAAAAATTTTGAAGTCGACTCCCAAATTTTTCTTCAATATCATTACACGCATTTCTATTGTCCATACATCAGTTTACTTGCCAAGTGACATTTTTCCTAGTATAATAATATCCAACATTTTCAAAAATTATTCCTAAAGTTCACTAAAATTCAAAATTAACAAATACACTCACCAATTAAATTTTTAATACAACAAATTCACAATTCTCATAACATTACATCACAATTCAATTATACCTGGCATTGTTTAAGAATGCATGTACAATTATTTTCATGTGCCAAAAGTTCAAGATTCATGTGTATGTATATATCATATA
The DNA here is from genome assembly GCA_027563575.1 of Erythroxylum pedicellare. Taxonomy (NCBI): domain Eukaryota; kingdom Viridiplantae; phylum Streptophyta; class Magnoliopsida; order Malpighiales; family Erythroxylaceae; genus Erythroxylum; species Erythroxylum pedicellare. The sequence continues at coordinate 39,763,999 of JAOQMP010000209.1, read as the reverse complement.
ATGCATGAGCATGCAATGTATTTCTAATCTCTCAGTAATCTTTCATATTTACTATTTTAACCTCCTCTCAGGTAATGAGATGTTACAATATAGTACCTCATTCTAAAATCTATCAAATATCACCCATGTATTTTAGTTAATAATCATCAAGTTTCTATTCAAATCATATTTATACATATAAAAATGATGTTTTTTTGAAGTCTAGGAGTCTAAGAAATTTTACCCGATTAAGGGTTAAATTTGTTAGACCATGTTGTAGTTTGGCATATTATCAATGTACCCTTTCGCTTTTAAAAATTATTAATAACCCTTTATAGATTTTAATTTTTATGTGTATAAATAGTGTTCTCAAGGATAACTTAAAGGTAGGGAGATGTATGATATCTTAACTGAAACACAGGGAAGATATTTCATAGTTTTTAAAAATGAGAGACTAATGTAATAGTTTGTCAAACCCTAGAGGGGTCTTAAGAAGTTAACCCTTTTATACATTATTAAGTCCATAATGACACAAGAAAACATGCCGATCTCTTATTAATGTAACGCATTACTTATAGTCACTCATGTATTTAATTTAGGGTCTACAAAATAATATATAAACACTTTATATGAGCTATCAACTAGTAGAAAAACTAATATGATAAGCCTACAACCATGAGGGTATGCTACCTAATTTTATGGTCTCTCTCACAAATATGGAAAATTAGGCCCAAAAGAGAAGAAAAATATCTTTATTACATATTTTAAAGCTTTAAATGTGTATGTGTTTATAGGTGAATAAGCTAATAAAGGAGTAACTAAATTTGAGCTATGAAATGTTACACTTTTAGATAATAACTTCTTAAAGCAAGGTGAAATAGGAAAAGACCTATTGTTATATGAGAATTTTAATAGAATGATTATGTTACATATAATCAAGAAGAGGGACTCTATCAATTCATATCATAATCTAATGAGATTTTATTCGAGTTGGAGTATCAAGGCATTAATGAATATGTTTCTTATAAACCTTGTTTACGATGAAGTAATCATAGATATTTCCTTGACATTATTTTGAAATAAAAGGAGAAATTCATATGAGTCTTCTACAAGAAGAGAGTGAGACAAAGAATGTGAATGAGGCTCTTACTGGTCCTGCTAAAAAAGAATGGATGAAAGCATCAAATTAGGAAATGACTTCTTTAAGCTCCAATTAAGTATAAGACTTCATTAATCTCCCTAATAGATGAAAAGCTATTGGAAACAAGTGGGTTCATAAAATAAAGCGAAAGGTTAATGGTAGTATTGAGAAATATAAGGCCTCATAGCTAAAGGATGTGTGCAACAAGAGAGAATTAATTATAAAGAGACATTTTCTCCTGTTGTTATGTTTTCTTTGATTCGTCTAATCCTATCTATAGTAACCGGTTTGGATTTTGACTCACATCAAATAGATGTATAACCTACTTTTTAAAATAGAGAATTAAAAAAGAATTTATATGGAACAACTTATATGTTTCATTTAAATAGGCCAAAACATAAAGTATATAAATTATTAAAATCGATTTGTAATATAAACCAATCCTTAAGGCAGTGGTAAATTCATTTTCAAAACATATTATTTTGTATGATTTTCACATTATTAACAAAGACCATTGTGTATATATTAAAAGATTAAAAGAAAAAGTTATAATTTCATCTTTACATGTTGATAATATTTTTTTTGTTAATAATGATTATAAGTTTTTTAAGCAAATAAAAAACTTTTGCCATTCAAATTTTAGGTAAAATATATGCTAAAGATGTATACATTTTTAAAGTAAGGATTTTTAGAGATTGTTCAAAGATATTATTAACTTATACTAAAAAATTCTTGAATGATTTTGTATGCAAGACTACAACCCACTTAATAATTATATTGCTAAAGATGAAGATCACGGTCAAAAGTTTTGTCCATCATTTCTATAAAAAAGGAACAAATCAAGAATGTCTCATATTCTAACAATGATATTTATAATAAGATATTTGTCATATTATTAGAACGGTAAGAACATATAAGTTAAATTCAGGACAAGTATGTAAAAAAGATCAATTAAAAATAATATTAGGGTATCTAAAAGGCATTATTGATTACATATTGTGGCAATGACCTATGTATACAAGGTTATACAAATGCATGTTAGGGAGGACATTTAGAGGAGAGAAATTCTATATATGGATTTTCTTACTCAATAATGATGCAATATCATGAAAATGTAATAAACAATTATATGTTACTTTATTCATAATGAAAGTTAAATTTATAGCATTTTCAATTGAGTACAAGAAATTGATTGACTGGGATGATTCTTAGTTCATTTAGGAGTCATTTAAAGCAAGATTAATCTAATATTAGTCAACTATAATATTCAAACAACAATTTGTTTTTCATTGTAAAATCAAGTATATAGATACAAAGTATAACTATATGAAAGATATAATTGTACAAAGTGAAGTAGACAAAAATTGTACATGTATATATGTGTGATATAATAGTAGCCTCATTGACAAAACCAATTTCTTGAGCTACATATAATGAAATGTGAAATAACTAAGATAACATAGATATAACTTATTGATAAAATTTAATATATATTTATTCATTTTTATCATATCTAAATACAAAATACATGATGACATTGTTTATTATTTGATAACTATTATGTAATGCTTGATCCTAAATTATGTTTTTATGTGTGAAATATTTTTAATATAAATCATACAATATGTTAGATAGATAAAATATTTGCTCTCTTATAAGGGCAATCACCTCCACTGTTCATAATAATTAGAGATGATAGGTTTACAATTTGTTATCTAGATCGTAATTGAGAGAAAAAAGCTTAAACTATAAATGTTTCTTTAAAAATATAGATGTCTTAAATTTTCTAATGAGGGTTCCAACAATATGAATTTTGTAATAGACTAGCTAACTATGGTGAAACAATAAATATATTCAAACTAACATGTACAATATTTTAAGAACAAACATCTACTCTAAATAAAAAAGGAGTTAATATCATAATACATGACTCTTACCATGTGTATAAAATTTGCGATAAGAATGTATCAATATAAATCATAAGATTTCAACTTACATTGTGTGAGATCTTGGGGGTTAAATGACACTCATAATATACCCTTATAACTCTTGGCTAATTCTTAAGAATTAAATTTAAGGTTTGCTACTTTATAATGTTATGAAAAGATCATTTGTGATGCAATCTTAAGGGATAACTATAGGAAAGTAAATTAAACTCAATTTAATTAAGGAGAATTTAGAATAGGGAAAGGGTGTTTTGATTGGCGACTAACATAAAAAGATGTATTCGAAGCTAGCTTAATTTCATAGTGAAAGAACTAAATACAATTATGATATGATGAAATAAATAAGATAAAAAATGAATAAGGATGTGAGACATAATCTAGGGTATAATATATAAAATTTACTCTATAATCAATTAAATTAGTTGAGATGTCATATATTCCTAAGATATAAACAAGTCAATGTGCCTAGTGTACAAGGTTCCTTGCTTTGCGAGGGTCTAGGGAGAGTTATGATGTATCCAACCTTCCCTTTGCATTTTTTACTAAGAGTCTGCTTCTGTGACTTGAACCTGTGACTTTATGGTCACAAAGGAGCAACTTTACTAGTTACTTCAAGACTCACCCTCATATATTCCTAACATATATTTGGTAATAAGCTTTCGACGTAGGCTAGTTGCATGAGATATTGGATAAGTTTGAGAATTGCATAATTCTAATTAATGAAGTCCATTATGTGTGAGTTAGAGAAGGTAAGTATAGACACCACCCATAATGGATTGGTAACTTCCTAATTGTTAAAGGCATTTGAGTTTTTGACTCATCATATATAAGATATGATCTTTAAAAAAATCATTAGATGAAAAGTTGGAAGTTAATAAGAATAGGGATTTTACATGAACTAAAGTCCATTCATCGACGGAAAATAAATATGAAAATCCATAAATGTTTTGATTTCAGTGATGAATGTTTAATGCTCCTATAATTTCAAATAACCAATTGTAGCAACTCAATGAAGTTGTATCCTAAAAATTTAAAACAAAATTATAATAATCTTATACATATATATAATGAAGAAATATTTTTATTAGGATTTAATACGCAACACAAATTTTCTTAAAAATAATCTTACTTTATGTTTATACTAAACTAATGCTTACAAAAGACTAGGATAAAATATATATCAAGATAGATGCATTTGTAGAATCACAACAAAATTAGATAGATATTAATTAAAGTTAATTTACACATTAATGAAGAACTCTTTAAAATACATAAAAGAATGTAACAATAAAAAATAAACATACAAAACAAAGATTTATAATAAAATATATTATATATTTTAGATTTATTTAAAATATTTTTTGAAATTGAGAAACAACATAAATTTTATTAAATAAATGTGTTAACAAAATCAAGATCAATAAAAATTCATTCATAATTTTTTTATTATAATTAAATATATTATAAAATCAAAATAAAATATAATTTTTATGTATGATTGAATTTATAAAATTAAAGCATAATTAAACATATAATAAGTTAAACTTTACCTATATATTAATGAAAAACTATATGATATCATTAAAAAGAATAAAGTACAAAAATATATAATATGTGTATAAAAATAAGATTTGTATTACGAAGTGATAAAGCTCAAAGAAAGTAGCTTTAATTTTCCTTACTAATAAGGTTTTGTAGAAAGAAGCATGCGAATACTATTTCTGTGTGTGTGTGTATATATATATATATATATTGCTTTGTATTTTACTATGTTTTCCATCCATATTTCCTTGATTTGATCAATTTTATGTTAGGTTGTAGATAATTATGGAGATGTTGCTTAGGAGTAATGCTAGCCAAGAATTAAAAAACTTTATAAGTTAAATCACAAAGAAAACACAATTTGACTAAATAGAGTTTTAAGTACCTACTGTAAACTATTCCCCTCTTTAGAAAAAACGAATGACAAGAAGATCAAATGTAACCTAGAATACAGTCGTATTCTAAAACATATTCCTTACTAAAACTTTGGTTTATATGACACCTTTTATAAGAATGTATTATAGCTCGTATTTTATGACAAAGAGATATAATATGATACATGATCTAGAATATATGCATATCAATGCCTGTGTTCCTCTCTTTAAAGAAAGATTGGAGAAATAATCATATCCTGTACTATATATATATAATGAAAAGCTTATATAAAGAATGATGAAAACATTTACTAGGGAGTATAGTATTAGTATTAGTTTTAGTTCTTTTCTACTTGTAATTAAGATTATTAACTATTAGAGAGAGGCAGAGAAGTCTTATAACATATTGAGCAATTGTATTTGTTAATATATTGATTCTTCTTTATATAACAAGACTTTTATGTTTTAGATATATTTTTTAAGTTTTTTCTATTCTTTTAATATTTTTGTTATTTTAAGGATGATTTATGACTAAGTTCTCTTTACATCAAGATAAAGAGGAACCCCGATTTTATTTTTGTATGTATTGATTCTTTTTTATATAACAAGACTTTTATGTTTTAGATATTTATGTCTTTATTAATGTTAGTTAGATGAAAGCAAAAGTATACACTTGATATGAATTTACATATAGACTTTACGTAAAGAACCTGTGGGTAGATTAACCTAGGCACTTATATTATAGATTAAATAGAACACTAGACATAGATCTACTTGATGCTTTTGGCATAAGGTGATCTTTCATAAAGTTTTATAGTAATTAGTGCATTATTAGATGAGTTAATTAGATAGACATATTAGTTAATCAATCAAGGGGTAGATGGTTATACATTGAGAGGTAACAATTTATTAGACTAGGATACTTCACCAGTCCAAATAATAAACTCTTTAGATGATTGAATCAATAGTGCAAGATGATGTTAGGAGGAATTCTATTGCAGATGCTATATCTTAATTAATTTCTTATGTTTGATTACTTGCTTTTTTGTTTCTAGTGGTATTTAGATCTATTTAGTTTAATTTATTTTTTGAATAAATCCATCAAACTCTTGACTATTGTTTGATAATAATAAGATAGTTAAACTTAGTATACTTTATCCTCGTAGAATTGACACTCTGTTTATCATTGTAATATTACAAGATGATCAATCCATTTACTTATAATTTTGCATTAGGTTAGTAGAGAAAACATTAATCAGGTATGAAAAGAGGGATGCCATTTGAAAACTAGAAATGGAGAACAACTTCTAACAATATTTGGTAGAAATCCTAATGACAAC
>JAOQMP010000209.1:39747454-39757577 GCA_027563575.1 Erythroxylum pedicellare | reverse complement strand
GATCTGTGTATACATACAAGCATAGCACCATCACCATTCTCATTAAGTTCAATTCCCCATTCCAAAACTAAAAAAAAAAAACAGAGTCTTAAAGATAGCATCACGTTGCCTGTTATCCATTTTTGTAACTAAATACTGTCTGCAAAGATTTAAAAAAGATATTGATCATAAACAAGCCACAACCAACAAAACAAGAATAAAAAACAACTCAAGATTTGATTAGCAAAAACACCAAGATAAAGAACATGACATCACATATTTTCTACATAATTGGTTGCTAGCAACATTCATTACAACACACACTGCATAATTTAGACAACTCAATCCATAATCCAAAGTTGTCATAAACAATCACATACATACACTGCATAATGCAGATTAAATTCTGCCAAAAGTAAATACCTTTCCACAGAAACACAAGAAAAAATTTGCAGATATATCCTCTCACTGATCAACAACAACCTAAAGCAAGAAAGACAAAAGTTAAACACCTCGAAAGGACAATGACTACTTACTTGTATAATGTCATCCAAGAAATTCAGCCACATTGTATAATGTATAATACCTTAATAAGTCAAAGAAATCACATTCATGAGAAGCTTATTATGACTATTCCACATGTATGCACCGTTAAAGGTTACTCAAAATTGACAATAAAAAGTACCTATTTTGAGATTGAGAACAGAAAAGGACAAAAAACAAAGAAATCCTAAAGCATTCAAACAAGTTACTAGAAATCCTAAAGCATTCAAACAACTTACTAGTGGTATTTATATCTGTTTAGTTTAATTTATGTTTTGAATAAATCCTTCAAACTCTTGACTATTGTTTGATAATAATAATAAGATAATTAAACTTACTATACTTTGTCCTTGTAGAATTGACACTCTGTTTATCATTGTAATATTACAAGATGATCAATCCATTTACTTATAAGTTTGCATTAGGTTAGTAGAGAAAACATTAATCAAATCTGCAAAGAGGGATGCCATTTGAAAACTAGAAATGGAGAACAACTTCTAACAATATTTGGTAGAAATCCTAATGACAACTTATCTTCACTAGCTTTGATAGTTATTCGAGTAGAAAATAGATAGATATGAAAATGTTATTTTAATATCTTCTTTAAAACAAAGGAGAAAATGAAAAATGGATCTTCATATCTAACAGAGAAAAAAACGGGTCCATTAATACCTGAACTGTGTTTGTTTAGGTATATCAATACTTGAATTATTGTTGAACATTTTAATGTTTTGGTTAAATTATTGTAAGGTCTTTAATAATTATTTGGAAATGAGTGTCTCATTATGATCACATATATTATTTTGTATAATTGTTAGCTAATATTAGAAGGAATATAATAAAGTGAACAATATAGTGTGCATTAGTTGAGTGTATAAGTGTGTCCTAAAGAAGATAAATGAATATGATTGAATTATTAATTTTTATGTTTGGTTATACATTTCGTAGGAGGTTTAAAAGTGATAGTATGCCCAATAACACAATCGAAAGCTTCAATTGATACTTGAAAGAAAGCAAGAGACAAAATCATTATCATTTATTTAAAGGTAAACATAAGAACATTGATGAAAAGATTTCATTAGATGAAGTAACTAATAGTTGCTTATTATAAAGATACATGTCCAAATTAAAAAAAATTAGAAATCAATAAGAGGAAAGCTTCAAATTATCTTGAACATTATACTAAATAAGGAAAATTTGAAGTTGCGCATGTACTAGAAAAATTTGGAACATACATGTCATAAGTAAGATATAACAAAAATCTCTTATGGATATGTAATTATAACTATACTACTTGAAAAAGGAACAATAGAAGAACATATGGACAAATTCTACTTTAAATAAGTATAATTGAATGCATAATGGAAAATTTTAAACCTCATATTTGGTGAATAGTTTTAACCCTAACACAGTGAACATCATGAGCTTTTCATCAAGCCATCAAATTTTAAAACTAAAGCAAGAAGGTCAAAGAAGAAGAGGATCAAGGAAGCTAGGGACATAAGAAACCAAGTTATATCTCATAAGACTTGGAGAATATGTCATATGTGGATGATGCAAAAAGAAAAAAAAACCCATAATTTTAAAAGTTGTAAAACACCTCTATCTCAGTAGAAAAAAAGTATAGAGAATCTAACTAGGTCTTTTTATAAAATATTCTACTAACTTTTATTACATGTTGTCTGCTTCATTTTCTTCAATTTAATATATTGTCTTGTTTAATGTAAGGCCAAGCTTTTCTTGCTTTTAGCTTTAAAGGCACTGGACAAGCTTTTGTATTAACTTATTTCTTTCTATATGGACCATCCATTTAGATTGATTTTTGTTTTCAATGGTATGCTTAAACCTTTAGCTTATGTTTATCAATATCTTACCTTTTCCTTTAGCTTATGTTTATCAGTATCTTACCTTTTTTTTTTGTTCACATATTTTTGTCTCTACATTTCACACAATAATGTGTTTATAAATTAGTCCTCATCTATTTTATTTCCAATAAATTGAAAAATGTTAATAAACTTAATCAAAATCACTAACACGAGCATAAAAGGTAATATAATTACATAACCTAACTCAAACCAGGAGTTCTTCAAAATATTGAAATACATTACGATAACTAGAAATGCAAGCAAACCCTTAACAATTTTCCTCATATACCAATATAAGAATATAAAAATAACATCATATAAAAATATACATGTAAGGCATATGATGGTGAAAGCAACTACTATATATATATATATCTTCCACCCCTGTCTTCCCTTTTTTACATTTTTACCCCTATCAGTTTTTTAAATCAACGTTACAACGAGTTCAAGGCTTTAAGCATACGATTATATTGCAATATGAACCAAGAACAAAAACTCCCTAAGGAAGATAGTATGACTATCTGTATAATCAATAACAATAAGAAACAATTATAGGCACCACTGAACATGGGAAAGCTCATTCACCATTTCTGGTATTTGGGATTTTGCTTTCTCTTCCAGTCAGATTTCCTTTTTGCAGATTTGGATTACATTTAGAAGTCGCCAGGGATATCTGGAACATGGTCTATAGCTAGTGGGGTATCACCGTCTTCTATTTGTTCGATATCTCCTATCCTCTAATTCTCAATTAGCCCAATAGTTGCAACTAGAGTCAACATGTTGGCCCAATCCATCTAAAAATGCTCCAAATATTAAGTGGTGAAATCATTTACACCACTGTCTTGATTCTCCACATTGTCTGCACTGGAATTGTCAAGAGTTATCTTTCCTTGGGAAATATGTGTGACAACTTGTTCAGTCCTCAAACCAACTAATTGATACCATTAGATTGTTTCTCTCTTTTTTTTCTTCCAATTTCTCCACTTTTGCGTTCATATGTGCAGCACTAGGTTTATAGAAATAGAAATTGTTTCCTCTTGAATTTCTCCAATTAACACATACTACAGATTCATCATTATGCACATTCTCTTCATTTTTTCCCCAATTATATTCAAAATAACAATATTAGAACCCCCTGTATCCCCTAAACCTGCGCCTCTTTAATTTCTTCAATTTCACATACTTCAGTTGCATCGTTTAGATTTTTGACATTCTTTTCCTTCTTGTGCTCTAATACAATATCTTGCCTAGCTACTGGTTTTTCTCGTGTGCCTGGTTTCACTTTTCTTCCATTACCCTCCTTATTCTTATTCATCTTAAGGACCCAAACATTGGTTCCCTTTTTCATATACGGCTTCCAAATATAAGACAACAAGATTTTATCCTCCTCCAATTCTCCACTATAGTTATACTTTATGAGAGGAATGTATTTGGGTAATATTTTCTTATGTTCCACTGCAATGCAAACCCTTGCATAACCTACTCTTTTGATATTCACAATATTTTTGTCTATAGCAATAGGAACACCTAAGTAACTAGCTAGGTGCCTTAATCCTTCAGATGACTAATATTCAAGGTGAATTTTATGCAAATTGAACCAAATAGGAATTGTCTTGATTTTATTTATGTCAAGTTTGAATCTCATTCCCCACTTCTTTAAGAAAATTGACTTACCTTGAATGTGCCAAGGTCTCATATCTATGACTTTAGCAGCCATTTCCTCTAATGAAAATCAAAAAATGAATAACTCATCTTTAGTTATTAACATTAATTAAAGACCTCATTTCTTCCAATTCATATCAGCTCAATGTTGCACATTTAGGTATGCCAATCTTTTTTCGAGGAAGTATTCGACTAGTGAAGCTTGCCATTTAGCTGCTTCCTATTGTAAAACTTCTACAGGAGGGGGTGACAGGTCCATCATTATTTCTAGCTATACTGTAGCTTATCGAAGGTCTCTAGGCCCCCAATAACTCAGCTCTATGATTGCTTTACCACATTTTGAGATGATAAGATAGTCTGCTAGGTGGTTGGGAGAGGGGGAAAATCCTCATTCTCTGATGTCTATTTAAGTTATGAGCCATAAGCATCAAATGGCATTTTATCAAACAGGTAAAATGCCAGTATCCAGTTAAAATGCCAGTACCCAGGTGCAAAGGGGAGGGATGGGCTTCAGATGCAAGTTATCTCGTCAGTTGATCCTCGCTTCCAGATTCTTGCTCCCTATGGCTCTGTCCTTTCCCAGTTGCATCTCACTCCCAAATTCTTGCTCTTAAATCTAGGTCGTTAGATTTGGGTCACGCCTCACATCCCTTGCACAACCTTGGGTTAGTATCTCCTTTGGCAAATTTGGGTCCTCCTTCGGCAGTCTGTTCTTTCCTAATCACCTCTCCCAGATTCTTGCTCTTAGATCTGGGTCTCATGGCTCGCGTCCCTCGCACATCTCATCAGTTGGTATCTCCTTCTGCAGATTTCTTGCTCTATTTCTCACTCTCCAGAAGTCTTCACTTAGTTGACAATGGTGCTCTCAACTAAGCCACTGATTATATTATGCGTTCTATCATTCTTGGCTATCTTTATACATTTTCCTCAAGGAAGGCTCTATCTGGCACTATGTAAAAAGGCAATAATGATTTCTCCCATAAGGTTATTATTCATAAAACCATGCTCTTCCTTTATTCTTCACTGCAGGTAACTGTAATCAACTATATATATAAAAATCAACTCCTCTCTTCAAGTTTGTTTGTCACAATCATACCTATTTTATCTCATAACAACGCTAGAATCATCATAAAAATTAAGATAAAAATCAGAGAAAAACTTAAATCTTCAATCTGTCACCTTCAGTGAGTATTGTCGAACACCACCACCATTAGACTTCACTTGATGTTAGGAGCAAAAGTGTTGTGGTCTTGTCACCAATCACCGTTTGTATTGCGACTGATTGAAGAAAATAGAGGTTAGGATTTTAGAAATATTTTTTCTTTAATTCGTTGAGATTGGTTAAGAATTTTAGTTTCTTGTAGTTATAAAAGTTGTTATCAAGATCTTTCATTTGGTAAAAAAAATCATTGAATTTTGAAACTAAACTTTTTTCATTCATGGAGGAAAATTCTAATGACTAGAGGACTATTTAGGTGAACTTTTGGCAAATTTTTCAGAAAATTTTAAAAATTCTATAAATTGTGCCGATCCATTTCCCCTTAAGAACTATAGTGAAATTCTTAATAGTTTATGAATTAAAAATAATGGAAAATTTAGGTGAGAATACGATCAAGGGTCAAATTGCATAATTGGACCATCTTAGCAAACTAAATGAGTTCTGGGTTATTAATTGAGCCCAATAACTTGTAATGATTATGATATTTTTCTTCCTATTTTACAGGTATATTAGGAGTGGGATTTATATTGTAAGATTCAGATAGACAAGCACATAAATAAGGTAAGTGCATATTACTGATACAAAATCCATACCAACTATTGAATATGGTTCTACACTGATATGAATAATGACATGTTAAGCTAAGTTAAGCACCTTATCCTTATACATACAGATCTGTATATATATATTATAATACCTACAAGTATATACATGTACATATGTAATTTGTGTAGTCATCATTGTGATGCCTATATGAATATTACTGCGTTATATAATTATATGCATATGGGCTTGGGTAAATATGGCATATTGCATGCATTATAATGGTCCTCATATGATTGAGTGTTTGTTTTGTGTAATTGAGTTATTGATATTTTGATTATGTGTGGATGTTTTTAATTATGATTATGGAGGAGGAAATATTTATAAAACATGTCACCTGATGGTTACATATTTAAGACTAGATGCATAACGATTTGATTATGAGATATGATTGTGATATGATATTGAGATATGATACGAACCAATCCTAGTTGATGAATGGCTTACAATTAGGTCCTTATTTGATATGTACATTATTGCTGTAATTGTGACTTTGGACGTATTGAGTGAGGGTTGGTCTATTAGTGATATTTGGCTCTCTTCCCCTTTAGACTAAGAAAGCTTTACGGCTATATGAGTATAAGTGTATGGCTGGGTTGTTGGTTATGCTTAGCTCCTCGTAGCCATTCAAGGTGTACGGAGTAGTTAAGGTTTGGTATCGAGATCACATCCTTTCACAGTTGGGTATAGTGACTTTGTTGTAGCTTAAGGAGAGGTTTATGAACTATTTCCTCTCCTTATAATTTAAGAGGCACTCAGGTCGTAGTTCCTAAATCTACGTTAGAAAGATAGGATGGTGGATGAGTATGCCATTAACTCTACTTAAATAAGTCATATGCCCCGAAGATTGTTTCAAATAAGATAAGGAAGAGCAACCAATATGTACTAGGGGTTGGGAACCCCTTTCATCAGCATGCTTATAAGTTGTCGAGAGAAGTTTTCTACTTTGGTGGATATGGTCAAGCAATTGGAAAGGATCCTCATGAAGCAGGATGCTTTATTTATTAAAGATCAAAGTATGAGGCATTCATTAAGACCATCTAGTTTATAGCAACAGGAGCAGTAATAATCAAACTTTTTACTATGGAACAGTTAAAGTGAGAGCTCTTGATAGAGGGCTGTTCGAGCACAGGACAAGGTCAGATTTATTTGTAGACATTTGGGAAGATTTAGGTTCATACCTAGAGCATATGGTAATAATAACAGATAAAGAACTAAATGTAATAATTTAGGCTTGACATCATCCATTTGCCAATAGTATGCTAGGGCAAACCCATACCTATACTATATACCACTAGCAGGCTGCTATAGTTATGGCCAGTACTAGCATCTAACTAGGGACTACCTAATGACCATAAGTAGGACCACAACTCTTAATATAAAAGTCCTGATTAGGCTAAATTGTTCGCCCTCACACCTCAATGCACAAGCTTTAAATGAAGTGCTATTTGGTATTCTTTTTATCTTTGGATTAGAAGTTAGAGATTTGATAGATCTAAGAACAATCCATTCTTTTATGTTAGAGATATGTTGCTCAACTTTTCTATGAGACTAGAAGTAGTATCAGATAGGATGGATGAATCCTTGCCCATATCCACACCTCTTAGTGATTACATAGAGGTGGATTTGATCTACTACTCGTGTCTTATGGAGATTGATGGTAGATAATGGCAATGAATCTTATAGTGTTGTCGATTATAGATTTGATGTAATTTTAGGGATAGATTGGTTGTTTAGCCATTGTGCTACCCTGAATTGTAGAGAAAAAAGTGGTGTTTTAGATTTTGGATGAGAGAGTTTACTTTTGATGGAGATAAAAGGATCATCCCATCCAATATAGTTTTAACATTAGTTGCTAACAAGATGCTTAAACAGGAATGTCAAGGGGTTTTGGCCCTAGTCTAGGATACCTATATAGAAATTAACAGCCTCTAAAGTGTTTAGTAGTTTGGAAGTTTCTAGTGTATTTCTTGAAAAGTTAATAAGACTACTTTTAGAGAGAAATAAAGTTCTACACTTATCTAGTACATGGTATAAGTCTGATTTCTATATCTCCATATAAAATAGAACCTGTTTAGTTAAAAGAATTAAAAGAACAATTGTAAGATTTATTATATAAGGTCTTCATTAAGCCTAGCATATCACCATGGGGTACGCTAGTACTGTTTGTAAAGAAAAAGGATGATTCTCTTTGGCTGTCTATTAACTATAGGCAGTTGAATAAGGTGAGTATCTATAACAAGTATCTATACCCTAAATTGACAATCTGTTTAATCAACTTCGGGGTATTAGGCATTTTTCTAAGATAAACCTAAGGTTTAGATATCATCAATTGAGGATCAAGAAAAGTTATACCTAAAATTGCCTTCAAGATTCTATGCGACCATTATGAATTCCCAATAATTTCATTTGACCTTACTAAGCTCCATCAACTTTTATGGATCTAACGAATAGAGTGTTCAAATCATTTTTAGATAGGTTAATGATTGTCTGCATCAATGACATTTTGGTGTATTTACAAACAGATAAGGAATATGCCCAACATTTGATAGTGGTGTTACGAACACTTTAAGAACACTTTAAGAACATCAATCATAGGTGGCCAAGTTCTCAAAGTGTAAATTTGGCTTCAAAGTGTCACATTATTAGGATATGTGATATCTTAGGAGGGGATATAAGTGGACCTAAATATGGTAAAAGTTGTAACAAATTGAGAAAGACCAAAGACAGTGACAAAAGTGCAAAGCTTTCTAAGGTTAGTAGGTTATTATTAAAGATTTTGACTAAGAATTTTTTAAGATAGCAACTTATTAACATATTTAACGTAAAAGAATGCTCGATTCATTTAGTATGAAGTCTATAAGGAGCACTTTTAAAAGCGAAAATAGTGTTTAACTACAGCTCAGTCTTGGCTTTACCAATTGAAGGTAGATGATTTCAATTCTACTGTGATGCTTTGAGAGTCGGCCTAGATTGCATTTTGATGTAGAGTGGTAGGGTGATTGCTTAACTTCTAGATAATTGAAAAGGCATGAAAAAAATTACCCTACTCATGATTTAGTTATGGCAGTAGTGATATTTGACTTATAAATTTAGATATATTATCTATTTAGTGAGACACGTGAAATTTACACAGATCATAAGAGTCTAAAATATATATTTCAAAAGAAGAAATTAAATTTGAGGTAAAGAAGGTGCATGGATCTACTAAAAGATTATGAATTCACGATTTAGTAGCATCTTGGAAAAGGAAAATATTGTAATAGATGTACTAAGTAGGAAGTCCTCAAGTGGTTTGACATATATCATAGTAGAGAGGGTAGCTTTCAATAAAGAGTTAAATGATTTTATGGGTTAAGGCACTCAGTTTTAGATTTCAAATTCAGGAGTACTATTGGCAAGCATTAGAGTACAATCAGTATAATTGAACAAGATCAATGTCACTTAAGGCCAAGACCCTAAGCTTTAAAAACTTATGTATGAAGTTTAAGAATGATGCCATACGGACTTTTAGATCAATAAAAGAGGTATGCTAAGGATGAATGGGCGATTGTGTGTTCTAGATATAGAGAAATTGAAGGAGGAGATTTTAAAGGCAGTGTGATATATACCATACAATGTACATCTAGGTTCCTCCAAGATGTATTGTAATATTAGAGACATATATTAATGGGACAGTATGTAAAAAGGATGTGGCTAAATATTTCTCTAGATACTTGATTTGTAACAAGTAAAAGTTGAGCATCAGAGACTCTCATGTAAGCTATAACCATTGCCAATTCCTGAATAGAAATAGAAAAAGATCATAATGGATTTCATGGTTGGCCTACTTTAACAAGGACTCAAAGTGATTCAATTTAGGTGATCATAGACAGGTTGGTGAAGTTAGTCTATTTCTTACCCATAAAAACCACCTATTCAGTGTCTAAGCTCGCTTTAGTGTATATCAAGCAGATAATGTGTCTCCATGGGGTGCTCGTGTTGATAGTCTCTAACTGAGGATCATAGTTCACATCTCAGTTATAGAGGAAATTATAGGAGGCAAAAAGCACTAAATTGGATTTTAGCATAAAATTTAATCCTCAAACTGATGGAAAATCTAAGAGGACGATTTAGACGTTAGAAGATATGTTTAGGATGTGTATGATGGAATTTAGTGGTAGTTAGGATTCACATGCAAAGTGATGAGGAGCTTGAGAATTTTAAGGTCAACTCTCAACGAATTGTTTGTGTCAAAGAAGTAGAGGAGCTC
>JAOQMP010000209.1:39732764-39747354 GCA_027563575.1 Erythroxylum pedicellare | reverse complement strand
TAGAAGATATGTTTAGGATGTGTATGATGGAATTTAGTGGTAGTTAGGATTCACACTTATTGGAGGTTGAATTTCAAGTCACAGATTTTGTATTTCTAAAGGTATCTCTAAGGAAGATGTGATAAGGTTTGGAAAGAAAGAGAAATTGTCTCCAAGATATATTAGACTTTACAAGATAACAAAGAGAGTTGGAAACATGACATACAGATTAGCATTACCTCTGGATATATTGCAAGTCCATCTAGTATTCCACATTTCTATGCTTCGTAAATACATTTATGATTCTTCTTGTGCACTTTAACAGCAATTAGTGGAGGTGAATGAGACTCTGACTGACGAAGAGGATCCAGTAGCTCTTTTGGATTCTTAAATATTCCAATTATGATCAAAGTAGATCCCTTTGGTTAAAATGCTGTGGAAGAATGGCAATGTCGAGAAGATCACTTGGGAGATAGAGCGAGAGATAAGAGAGTTATATCTATACTTGTTTTTGCAATAGAGCATTGTTGTAAAATTTTAGGACAAATTTTTTGTAAGGAGGGTAGATTGTCATACCCTTACACACACACACACACACACACACACACATGTATATATATATATATATACGCACGCACGCACGCACGTGTGTGTGTGTGTATTTTCCACCCCCCTTTCCTATTTTTTCATTTTCAACCCCCTAAGGTTACTATTCATAAACCATTATCTTTCTTTAATTTTCACCAGTAATGACTCTACTCAACCAACCATTTATATCAATCAACTCCTCTCTTTAAACTCTTCTCAATTATACCTATTTTACCTTAAAACAATGTCGAAATCATTGCAAAATCAATAAGAAAAATTAAAGAAAATCAAAATCTTTGATTCATCACCTCTTGTGAGTGTTGTCAACCACCAATACCACCACCATTGGACTCCCTCTTAATGTTAGAGTAAAAGCCCTATGGTTGTATCGCCGGTCATTATCTATATTGCTGTTGATTGACAAAAATAAATGTTCAGCCTCCAAAATAAATTTTCTTCAATTTATTGAGATTGGTTGAGAATTTGAATTTCTTGCAGTTATAAAAGTTTTTACACTCATCAAGAGCTTCCATTTCGTACAAAAATCGTTAAATTTTGAGATAATTTTTTATTCATCAAATAAATTTTCTAATGACTAGAGGAATATTCTAGTCACCAGAGATATTGTTCCATCGAACTTTGAACAATTTTTGTTTCCATTGAACTTTTAACAATTTTTTCAAAAAATTTTGAAAAAATTATCTAAATTGTGCTGATCATTTTTCTTTTAAGAACCATACAAAATTCTTAACAGTTTGTGAACTAAAGATCACGGAAAGTTTAAATGAGAATACGATCAAAGGTCGAATTGTATAATTGGATCATCCTAGCAAACCAAATGAGTCTTAGGTTATTAACTGAGCCCAATAACTTGTAAATATCACTGATTGGGATATTTTTCTTCTTATTCTATAGGTTTATTAGGAGTGAGACCCATATTGCAAGGTTAAGACAAATAAATGCACCAACCGTGTAAGTTCATATACATTTACTGATATTAAATCCATACAAGCTATTGAATATGTTTCCATACTAATATGAGTGACAACTTGTTAAGCTAGGACAGACACCTTATGCATATGCATATGCATATGGATATGATATATATACATATATAGTACCTATAAGTATATACATGTACATGTGTAATTTGTATAATTATCACCGTGATGCCTATGCAAATATTATTGAGATATCTAATTATATGGAAATGAGTTTGGGTACATATGGCATATTGCATGCATTATAATAGTTCTCACATGACTGAGTGCAATTTTTTGAAATTACGTGATTAATATTTGGATTGTGTGGATGTTTTTAATTATGATAATGGAAGAGGCAAAATCTATAGGATGTACCATTTGATGGGTATACATCAGGACCATAAGCGCTCCGATTTGATTATAAGAGATGATTATGATAGGATATTGAGATATGATATAGATCGATCCTAGTTGATGCTTGGTTTCTAATCAGATCTTGTTTTATATGTACATTATTGATGTAATTGTGACTTTTGACATATTGAGTATCGATTGGCTATTGGGGATGTTTACTTCCCGTAGCCCCTTTGGACTAAGAGAGCCTTATGGCTAAATGAGTATAAGTGCATGGCTAGGTTGTTGGTAATGCTTAGCTCGACACAACTATTCGAGGTATAATATGGTGAGGATTTAATTATGGAGACTAAGGTTTTATAGATATTCCTTCTCTATGATTTATTGTGTATTGCATGTGATTTGTCATGCATCATATATGTGTGTTTATACTATTATAAACTATATATTATATGAGTATGTCATTGAGGGTCATGAGGCAATATAGACTTACTTAGTGAGGTATGACTCCCTTTAACCCTATTTTCAGGTCAGTTACCATCACGGTTGTAACAATGACTTGAGGAGTGTTGGCTGCAATATATCTACCTCTATGTATATTTTTCGTTTCTTTTCACTTGCACTTATACTCTAGCGTTCGAAGTGATACGATTTAGTATATCAAAAAAATTTCTTCTAATATACGCTAACATTATTTTACTTTATTGTGTTTGTGTTTACGTTGTCTCTGTTGTTATTTATTTTTTTAAAATTTTGCATCTATTTATGTCACTAATGGTCAAACTTACATGTGATTTGAGGGCTTCAATTTTTGGGTTTCACATACCAACTCGAGCCGTGACATATAATAAAAATTAAAGTATGACATAAAAGTAATTTAATATATTTTTATAAGAAAGTTGTCATATTTATTCAAAAGGTGTTCACTTATTTAAATTTATTATAACTATTCTCCACATATATGCATTATAAAATGTGAATTTGACTTTGAAATTTCAAGATATCAAATTTTAATTATAACCTTAAAATATAACACAAAAGTAACAAAATTAACATGTATTTTTAAGAAAAACCAATTGATCAAATCTTATTTTTACATATTTCAAATTTATGATAACTATTCTCCACATGCTTATTGTAAGAAGCGTTGAATTTTTTAAGTAGTTTTTTTAGTTTACAATATAAAACCTTTAAACTTTTTACATGTTTCTCCAAATTATACACTGTAATTAATAATTATATATTTATTTTTCTGATGTAGAAATTATACATGTAATATCTATAAACACCATTTGCATCTCCACAATTAAAAAAGATATAAAAATCTCTTTTATATTTACAAGTAAAAGAGTGGAAAGTTTAGACTGTTGTTATAATAATTTTTATATCATATTGATCATTAGACGATTATTAGAAGTTTTATATTTTTATGAATTAGATATTATAAAAATCATTAATATTGATTTAATATATTCTATGAAATAAATTGATAAGTTTGAGATAAGAGAATTTGAATTATTTTAGTTTGCTTGAACTTAAAATTTATTGTTTAGTATGAAAATGTTAATAATTAATTTGTTTAAAATTTTATTATAAAGTTTATAATAAATTAAGGTTAATTATCAAAATAATTTTCATTTGTAATTTATAATGTCAATTTAAACCTTAACTATTTAAGTATTTCAACTTTTCTACAAGGTATACTTATTTAATCCCGAAATAATTTTTTAGTAGGCATTATAAAATTATGAAATATTAGCCATGTGATATATTATTATAAAATCATAAATCAATTTTATAAAGTACAAATTTACTAATTTAAATTCTTTCTAATAGTTGATAGTAAACTATTTTAAATAACATATCATCAAAGGCACATATATTAAATAAAAATATGAGATAATTATATCAATAAATATATTAATTACTTATTATTTAACTAACTACATCAATTGAAATAAAATCTAAATTTCATCCCTTGTTTTGTCTGTATGTATTTTCTCTTTTCAAGGATAGAGGAACTAAAATTAGCCACATTAATCCTTTATGAGGAGAAACTTTTGTATCCGCATCCATGACCAAGTTCCAAAACCAATATTCCGGAGCAACTGAATGTAAACAAATGTTGGATATCCAAGGTTTGCACTTCAGAGAATAAAAGAAAACAAAAGAATAATAGAATTGAAATTGTAACAATGGTTTCAGAAACTAACAGGACTCTGAAGTAGTTTTTGTGAATTGGAATGGAGTAGAGATGCAAAATTTCCCATCTTGGCAAACCAAAATTTGGAAAATATTTCTGAGGTTCCTTAATGATGTAAGCATTCCTAAACTTGTCTTCATTCAGCAGTAGCACTTGCAGCACTCAGGTCCACAGAAAGATCAAGGGCCTGAAACATAAAACCAAACGAAGTATTGGCTATAATACTCTTGCATATAACCTTTTAAATTGATTCCTTGTTATATGCTCAGAGGATGACATAAGAAACAAAATGTCCAGTCATGTTTTAAACCGATAGTAAAATACAAACCAAATGCACCATGCATTGTCTAATGCTCTTCACGATCGTTAGGAATGTACCTTTCCTGTGATCTTACTGTAAAGTTCAATCACATCATCTACTGTGCTCTGAAAGTGTGTAGTGGCATCATAGCTCTGCAAGGAATAACAAGAAGGGTAAGTAGGACAAATTCATCCAGGAACTAACATCAAATGCAAAATAACCATTTTTATGCATTGTTCTGCAGAATCTATTAGCACAGATTCAGAAATCAAAAAGGAGATGCTGGCACTGAAACAATTAAAACGGCATGAAAGTTTGAAATAAACTATAATGGTGGGAAAGATGAGCTTACAGTGGATATGAAGCAATTGTCAGCCTCATGGTCGTTCGACGGTAAATATCTGTCGTATGTATCATAGAATATTTCATCTATAGGACCAAGCAGGTCGATCCCTGGCTTTAGTTCTACCTCAGGATTGTCAGTCTCTGCTTCCGTTGAAACAAAAGCAATGTATTTCCCTTTTGGAGCAACATTATGAGCGTAAGAACAACAAAATAGGTACCTGAAAGAAAGAAGTGTGAAACTTCGTTTCTCAAATTGTGAGAATCATTATGATATTTCATCAATCAAAGGCATGTGTTTCATTTCAGGATTTAATGAGAGGTATGCCCCAATTTTTGTTCCAAGCTGTCATCTCTAGACTGTTTACTTCTTTTACTCCTCAAAATCTCAAGCTGTTGATAAATCCTGCGACTGCGAAACTCACTTCTGTCAATTATCTCACCAGGAAGGCTATATTTGATCACAAATGTGCATCAAAACGTGTTCCCACTTTACAAGATTAGATTCCTCAACTTCAAGTTCAAATTTACCTATACATAAACTCATACTACAACCTTACAATATAAGAAAATTTATGCAGAAACCGGTTAAAAAGAAGGAATAGTAAAGAATAGAATGAACGGAGGACCGAAGTTTTTGGCCTCACATATCTGATTTACGACCAAGTTGCTTCTGTGGCAGAATGACCTGGGCTGAGTGAGACTCACTGGTGTCTGGAATAGGATGGCTCATTATGCATATTGCGCGAGCAACTCTTCCAACCTTCTTAACCTGTTGCATTGAAGTCGTAAGAGATTAAGGCTATTTTCACAACCTCATGAACATTTCAGAAACTCCTGAACGAATGGAACTATGGAGGATGTAGTGGAGCTTTATCATGAATGGTTGACAAAAGTTACCTTGTCAGGTAAATACGAAGGATCACAAACAACTTTCTTGCATTTAGCAGTTTCTCCTTCAGAGGTCACGCCAATGGCTTTGCCATCTCCATCAAACTCTACCTAAAACCAAAAATGAATCCTCGATATTTGTATAAGTATGATTCCAACGTTCTCATTTGGGTATGGACGGGAGCCCTCCCCAAAATTACAGCTTAAAGAGATGGAAATGCTTAGCTTAGCTGACTCTCAAGCTACAACAGCATCATTGGACATTATATCGGGGAATTTTCTGGCAGATTAATGAGATAACCTTGAACGGTTGAAATCTCTTTTAATGAACTTATCTAATGCTTTGGATGTAGTTAGACAGTAGTGTATGCAAGATTATTGTCCAAAGGAGAAACTGTACCAAATGCTTAAAGAGAAGATGTTTTCCACAGAAGAAAGACAGACGAGGTGTTCAGTGGTCTAGGAGTTTTAACAATATAACTTGGTTTGTTTGATTAGTGATCTTGCAAACAAAGGTAAAATGAGGAAAAGAAAAACTAAGTTAGCCTTGTTGTACTCGGATTTACCTTACAATCTGGTTTATTCAGCATGTAAGTTCCGCCATATACTGCACTTAAACGTGCAAACGCCTGAAAAGAATCCCGGGGAATGTCAAATTATTTTCATTGGACTATTATATTCACCTTGTGGATAAAGCGGTACCTGAGGCAATTCTCCCAACCCATACAGTGGGTAGATGTAGGGTGATCCTCCTTGAAAGCGAGCCAAAGATTCTGCATACAGCTTCAGAAAACAAGGAGAAGAAAGCAAAATGAAAGACAGAAATTCAATGTCCAACAACTTTGACTGAGAATGGATGTAAAAATTTTCACTTGGAGACTACATAAAATTATCTTCAAGGGAATTTGTTGCAGATGTTTCTTAGTTTATATTTTGGTTCAATGGGGCATTGTTGGAAGGTTAAAATTCTTAAATCATATAAAGTTAATTAAAGGACTAATTCATCCCGGAGAAACATAAAGGCCAAAAACTTTTCAAGTTCACCTTCATCTTCTTCACAAAATCCAGAGCTGGTTGATCCAAGTAGCTATCATCAAAGTGAAGTGCCAGGGCATGGCCAATGAAGTCAATCGTATCATCTTCTAGCCCATATCTCCTGTAAGTTAGAATGGACTAGCATCAGTGCATGAATTAGTTTGAGAGCTATAAATTATAACAGATGTAGCTATCATCTTCTAGTTCTTGGGAAATGCATGCTCCTAGTTTGAATTTATGAAACAAAATCCATGTGCAAGGTATATTTTCTGAGCTGAACATAATTAGCTCTCTTAAAAATATACCAAATGTCTAGTCACTAGGTCATGGAGCTTAACGTATTGACTAACTTCCACAGACAAGAAGAAAATTCAACGGTGATGATTTCTTGGACAACAATATGAGGTTAGCTCTATGATGCAAGCCGTTTAAAATCAGTTCTTCAGTCAAACCCTTTGAATCAATGGAATTGTAGTTTTTGCAAATCAATCCAACTGATATTAGTTTAAACTTAACATCACTAGGCTGAAAGAGAAAGAAGAGGTGAGGATAATACGAGATAAGCTCTCTTGCTGTAACTTTGGTCAAATCCAGCCCTTCATGAGACTTTGGATCATCATCTTCATAATCTTGTACATAAATAAAGAATTTCCTGGCACGACGTTTCTCAAACAGTCCCATCAGTGGTGATTTCAGTGCTTCAACGTCATTCGCCGGAACTTTGTATATCTGAGAAGTTGTGAGATTTGATCAAATTCTCGCAATCTACTTCTGATATGTAAAGACAATAGACGCAAGCTTGTCCTGGCAAAACCATTACGCTCCTACAGAAATCTAAAATTGTTAAATTCCTTCATACCTTCCCTTTATTATACACAAAACTACCATCAACAGCCTTGAAGTTGAGATATTTGGTAACGTCTGTGTGGATGAGAACACGGACCAAACCGCCATTGGCAATAATGAACTATTAAAGCAAATTCAAAGCAGAATGAGAAAGAATCAGAAGCACGTAACATCAACCTTCATTTGAAGATCCATAGTACGAGTATTTTATGGAGTACCTTAGGTATCATATCCACATTATACTCCTTGCTTGACCCCAGGCTCTCTGGAAACTTATCATTTCCCCTGAATCGCTTCCAAAGCTACAGTTGCAAATTGAAATCCGAGTAAACACGAGAAAAGTGAAATCAGAAGAGCAGAGGACTACAGAAAACTTAGCTAATAAAATAAGTCCAGAATACAGCTAGCCATCCGCAGACTTACCTGGTTAAGATTCAGTGAGGATGATTCACCGCCATAGTAGTCATTTCTGTCCATATGCAATACCTGTTTCACGAAAGATAAGACTTAAGTCATACGTATATGATATGCCTTGCGCACCAAAGATCAAGAATTCTATTCAATGAAACACGCCCTTCTGAAAATTGTGTAGATGATAAATCGTAGCAGAAAAGAGTAAGATCATGCACTAAACTAAACACAAAAATAGGTGTCATATACGCAAATACGGGATTGCTTTCGGAAGAAAAATGCCTAATTCAGATTTATAAAGTTGGTAAGAAAAAGTACTTTGAGGCCATTAACAGAAAGTAGACCACTGAGAATGCATTCCTTGAGACCTGTCCCAAGAACTATGACATCATATTCTTCATCCATCTTGCTATTACCTCAAATCCCAGAACAGAAACAGAGAGAGAGATGATTATTGTTTGTGTTTGGATGGAAGGAAAGTGAAGGAACAAATAATTGAAAGAAACATAAAAGGGAAGTGAAGAGAGAAAACTAGGCTCTTGTGTTGAGTAAACTGGAGCAAGTCTTTAGCGGGAATCAACGATATTAACGGTCAAAAACTTTTAATCCCATGCCCACGCTAGTTAGAGACGCGTGCAGTTCTCCAAGTAGAATAGTGAAAGTGAATCAAGAGTAATGCTCGGGTGTTTGAGATTCACGTCAAAATGAAGAGAGCGCTAGACAGGAAAATCACGTGCCCAACTTGGTAGCGAGCGACTAGGACCAATTGATCTTTACCTATTTTTCCTAGGTTCATTCAAAATTTTAATTTTCAAAAGAGATTTTTACGATTACTCTGAATATTGTTATGATATTTAAAGAAAATTAAATTGTGTGGCTGAAACCCAATTGGCAATTTCATCCATATTATTTGTTAATCGTTTCCGTATTCTTTTTCTTTTTTTCATTCACTTCCCCTCTTTTAAGTTGCATGGAAGGTATTTGGTCATTTGCTTTTCGGTAACAAACATTAAACATAAAATTATCTTACATTTTGATTAAATAATAAACATGAAACATACGCGTTATATAACTCAATCCTAAACTTAAACTGAACTAATTAAACCTAATTTTAATTAAAATTAAGCTTAAGAGTTAAAAAGAGTTTGATTAATTTATATACTCTAATTATGGATAATAGGCCGCAATTAGAATTTCTTGACACCTTATGAAAATCCTTCCTTGAGATCAACTTAGAGCTTTCTTTAGGATCTTTTGTCAACGTCATTAATTATGCTTTCTAATTAAAAGTTATAGTTCCTTTTTTAAAAATTATATAAAATATCATTCAAGATACTTAACTATGATGACCATTTCACACCCTTCCGAATAAATAACTAGTAGTAAATTCTATGCCTTGAAATGTCTAACAAAAGTCTAGACAAAGTTGATGACATTCTAATTTAAGACTACCCCTTATAATAATCTTGAAGTGTCTAACTTCCCTCATTTTTTATTTCCTAGCAAACATGTATGGATACTGAAGTGTTTTAAGACTACAGCTTAGCAGTCAGTTCCAATTCATATTTGAATCTATTTAATAAAGATTCCACTAGGATTCGAATAGGTGGACGTTTGTCACAAGCCTAGTAAAGTTGGTTTGGTATTCAAGTCTGGCCGTTAAATTAAGATTAATATACTTGTTAAAATATTAATCTGAAAATTCTCTAGTAGGTTGAAATCTTAAAAACTTAATTTAAAATTTCGACCTAAAATGAAATAAACAAAATTTGGTAACTAAAAAATGTCAAAAATAAAATGAAAAGGAAAACTATACCCCACTACTACTCTACATCCAAATACTATATATATGTATTTGGAGCTACTACTTAATTTAGAATAACTATGAAGAAAATCATGATATGTGCATCTTAAACTCAGATAAATACATCAAACGCAATAATCATCAACCACAAATTAAGGTAGGAGCTAAATGATACATTGTAGTTAATGAAACGGTAATTTTCCCATTCAGGTGTTAGATCTAGATGATAGGTCCCACCCAATTGAATGGTACAAATTCCATTATAACACATGATAATGGGTCTTGAGCAATTACTAAACTTCACGCATTTTAATCACAATATCAATAAACAATGCGTAAGTACCAACAACTGAAAAATTGTCATAAACAACGTCTGAAGTACAAGGAATTGTCATTACGACACCTAAAAATCACTCAAGGCGTGTAATTCAAAATTGAACTAATTTATCATAAAAGTTCTCACTTATAGCATGTTTAAAAAATATCCAAAACCAAACAAATTAATAAATACCTAATTTTCCCATTACCTTGTATTATCATTCTATCTGAAATTGAAAATTAAAGCATGCAAAAATTCTATTAGCACATCACAAGAAATTTAAAATACAAAAAGAGCATAATTAATCTAAAAGGTCTTAATTAACATATAAATCCAACTTTTGTATGAAGGGCATCTTAATCCCCCTTTCAAGGCAAAAAATAATTAATTGATCACTCTTTCAAACTTGGTATAGCCACCTATTATAAGTGTTGGAATTCCCCTTAGGATGTCTTTCTCTTGCATCAAATCCCTTTTCGTTTGCTTTATTGTCACTTCCGTCACTTAACCCTATATTCGATATTTTTAATTTTTTTTAAAAAATTGGTGTGTTTTAACACTATCGCATTGTTAGCTAACCCTATAACTTTTTTTTAATAAAAACTCATGTTACATAGGCTAATCAGATTATAAGATTTCGATTGACTTGTCTTCTTAAAAGTTGTAAGAATTTCTCTTCTTTTTTTTTTCTCTGTAACATCTTGAGTCACCTTAAACGAATAATCCTATTAAAAGTTGTAATCAAAATATTGAATAATATTTGTTTTAGTGACAATAAAATGAACCTATAAATTATCTCTTAAGATTTAAGATTTTGTGAGAATAATAACACATCAGAATTTTGAAGTTTCTCTTCTTTTTACTGCTTTTTCTTTATTTAGTTAACTTTCTGTCCATCTATTTTTTAATAGAATTGTTTTCTTGTAGTAAAAATACAATGACCAATAAACTCAAGCAAGGTAGCTAGTCTGTTTCTAATACAAAACGATTCCGTCGCTCTTCTGTTGGAAGCATATCAACACCGTCCCCTTTATTCTTGTTTACCTCTATTGGCGCTCCCACTTCAACTCAACTTTCACTGTTAATCTTAACAGGTTAATTGTTCGCATCACCAACCTTAAAACCCTAATACCAGAAACTAGGGCTCCATTTCCTTTTTTCAGGTACTTGGAAAAAAAATGAGCAAGTGGCCATTCCAACTGAAAAGAGAATAAATAAAAACGAGTAATGATCCACTAAATCTATAATGCATGTCAACGCATTTATACTACTGAGACCAATATTAACATCATTATGCAATCCGAGACACAATGGCAATCCAAGCATCGTATGCGCAGCCTTTCCACAACAGCTTTAACTTACAACTATTATATGTTATCTTAAGGAAAACAATGCAGGCTAGACTCGTAAAAATATACAGACACATATATACGCCGTAGATCTTTCCGTGATCAAGAGAAGTTTACACCTTGATGGTTTACTATAAATTCCCCTTCTCAATCAACACGAAAATATAGAAATCCAACTATTTCTCCATATAAAATCATTCTTCAGATTCAATCAGGAAAAAGAAAACCTGCAAAGGAATTAACAGGTTAGTTAGAATAGCGGTCTACATAAGCTGCTGCTCCCAAAAACTGTCTAATACCGCCACTAGTCAATTCCAAAAACTGAATTACTACTTCAAGAAAGAAAAAGAAATAATATGCTGCTCATGATTTTAATTTCAATTAGAAGTGCTGAAAGTTGAAGATAATTTTTATTACATACTTTGTGTACATTGGAATAAGGGTTTATATACAAAATTCCTAGGAATATTTAGGAAGTAATCTAGCTATTAGCTCTATAAAATCTCTCAATTATAGGAGAGGTTATAAGTGTAATTATAACAATATCAATGCTAATAATCTCTGGTCAACACTACCCTTCAAGTTGGTGCATAAATATCGCACATGCTTAACTTGGAAACAAGGTTGTGAAACTATTTGTTATAGAGTCCTTTGGTGAAGACATTTGCCAGTTGTTCATTTGACCCTGCATGAAATAATTGCAGAAAGCGATTCACAAGTTTCTCCTTCACAAAGTGTTGGTCAATTTCTATGTATTTTCTTCTATTATACTGAATAGGATTGTGAGCTATACTAATGGCAGCTTTGTTATCACAGTAGAGTGATGAACTTCCTTCATCCGTCAGTTGTAATTCCTTCATTAGTTTCTTCACTCACAATAGTTCGCACACACCTTGAGCTATAGTTCTACATTCGGCTTCCACACTGAATCTAGCAACTACATTCTATTTCTTGCTTTTCCAAGTGACTAGATTTCCTCCTATGAGCGTACAATAACTAGTAGTTGACCTCCTATCATCTGGAGATCTAGCCCAATCAACATCTGTAAATCCTTTTATCTTAAAATGACCATTATTAGTGAACAGAAGGCCTTTTCCTGGAGCAAACTTTAGATAGCGCAAAATGCAAAATACAGCTTGTAAGTGTGGTTCTTGTGGATCATGCATGTACTGACTTACCAGACTAACTGCAAATGCTAAGTCTGGCCTAGTGTGTAAAAAATAGACGAGTCTCCCAACTAACCTCTTATATCTTCTCATATCCACTGATGTACCGATTCCTGCTTGTAGTTGGTGGTTGCTCTCGATAGGAGATTCAGCTAGTTTATAACCCATCATACCAGCTTCTTCTAATAAGTCTAGGACATATTTTCTCTAGGAGATAAAGATTCCTCTTCTTGATCTAGCAACTTCAACTTGCAAGAAATATTGCAATTTTCCTAGGTCCTTAATTTCAAATTCTTGTGAAAGTAGTTTCTTCAAATTTTTGTATCATGTCATCAACATAAACAATAAGAAGCGTGATCTTGCCTTGGGAATGCTTGATAAATAGTGTATGATTCGTATTACTCTGTTGATACCAAAGGAGATCATAGCCCGACTGAACATTTCAAATCATGCTCGTGGTGATTGTTTAAGCCCGTACAAGGCCTTTTTTAACCTACAAACCTTCCCTTGTGTCTTCTCATCTTCAATCCCTAGAGGAATCTCCATATACATCTTTTCCAGATCCCCATGAAGAAATGCGTTTTTAACATCGAGCTGTTATAAGTCCCAATCCAAATTAGTTGCTCACGAGAGTAAAACTCTGATTGTATTCATCTTAGCAACAGGAGCAAAGGTTTTTTTGATAATCCACTCCATATGTTTGAGTAAAGTCTTTAGCCACTAATCTCACCTTGAATCTCTCAATGGATCCATTTGGCTTATGCTTCACTGTGAATGCCCATTTGTAGCCAACCGTTTGTGTTCCTTCTGAAGCAGTGATAAGTTCCCAAGTCTCATTTTTTGCCAGGGCCTTTATTGCTTCAATCATCGCTTCTTTCCATTGGAAAATTTTCATTGCTTCTCTCCAATCATATCGAATAGACACAGAAGAAACAGACAAGACAAAGACTCTATAGATAGGAAATAGTAAGTCATATGTAACAAAATTAGAAATTGGGTGCTTGGTGCAACTTCGAACACCTTTTTGAAGGGCAGTCGACTTATCAAAATCATCAGATAAATCATATTCTAGCTAACCAGTGTTTTCGAGGGAAGAGGATGACATTAGCATACACTGCATGAGTATATCTTTAAGTCTGGTCTATCTAAGCGCCGACTTCAATACTCTTGAACCAAACTAATTGTCCTCTTGAATTGTTCTTCCTCCTTGGATCACATTATCTATAGAGTCAAGCAATACCTCGTCTTCAATCTCATTCTCCCCTTGAAAAGGAGTTGGGGATATGGAGAAATAGGACTCATACTCCAGAAAAGTGACATCTATACTTACAATGTATTTCTTAGATGGGGGCTGATAACACTTATATCCTTCTTGTGTGGGAGAATATCCAACAAACACACACGTCAAAGCTCTTGGCTCCAACTTGCTAACATTTCGAGCATGAACAAAGAAAATACACCCAAAGACTCTTGAAGGTATAGTATAAGAGTTTGTACCTTGTAATATTTCAACAGAGCTTTTAAAATCTACAATTCGAAGTGGCATTTTGTTGATAAGATAGGTGGCTGAAAGGACTGCATCACCCTAATATCCATTTGGAAGATTCATTGTGAACATAAGTAATTGAGCAACCTCTAGAATGTGATTGTTCTTCCTTTCTGCAACTCCGTTCTGTTTACTAGTATAGGCACAACTAGTTTAATGTATTATTCCATTAGAATCTAGATAAGAACGAAATTTGCCATCCATATACGCCATTCAATTATCTGACCGTAAGATCTTAACTCTAACATCATGTTGAGTACAAATCATTTTGTGAAAAGATTGGAAGCATGAAAAAACTACATTATTGGTTTTCATCAAATAAACCCACATCAATCGAGTGCAACAATCAATAAAGGTCACAAATCATCTATGTCCAGAAGGAGAGGGAGTTTTGAGTAGGACTCTAAACATCGGAGTGAATGGTCATAAAAGGAACATAACTCTTATTATTTGATAAATGAAGAGACCTTTCA
>JAOQMP010000209.1:39653429-39663511 GCA_027563575.1 Erythroxylum pedicellare | reverse complement strand
TAGTTAGAAAGGGGAATAAAATGTTGTTATGGGAGAGAGAATGGGCATTCGGTTATGATATGCTAAAAGGTGGATTTTTGGAGATTTAGCTGGCTCTCAAAGTCTAGCTTAGGAATATCATTATCATTGTTCATTCATCTCTTTTCCATAATTCTTCCTAATCTATTGCTGTTTGAGTCTGCATCTAGTGCAGGTTTCTTCTACTTTTGGTTATCTTTTGTTAGAGCAGGTGGTCTCTAACACTTTTATTTCTCTTGCAAAATTATGGTTCACATTGATCATGTGCATGCCTAAACTCATGCTTAATTTTCTTCTTGCAAGTTTAGTTGCTATTTCTTGAAAGGTGATAATATTCAAACTTGTAATTCCTTGATTATTTCAACTAGGATGTGGTTAATCTTTTCAAAAACTACTAGTTTTAGACCCTTAGTAGTGCAGATAAGCTTTTCTACTAAGTAGTTGTTTATGTAGTTTCCCTTATTTTAAACCCCACAATTGTCGAAGTATTTTTTTTGGTTTTTCACGAGGTGTCCTAGGCGCGTCCCAACTATAGGAAGGTACCTTTAAATCATCCACATAGACTAATCTCCGCTCGAGCAGGGTAGTTCCTTTGCGGGAGGCAAAAATCTGACCCTAAGTTTTAAACGGCTGCATATACCACAATTGTTGATTTTACTAGCGTATTCTGTTGATCTTCTAGATCGGAATAGTGGCACTTTGCCGAAACTTTAGACTGGGATTTGGAGGTTTATGTCAACCTGGTTATCGTGATGTTGAAAATGATATGCCTTGGTAAAAATTGGGACCCTCATACACTTAAATATGGAGAGTGTCGCCCGATAGGTGGTTCTCCGACACCAAATATTCCTTATGAACTTCATGTCCTTGTTGAGAAAGCAATCAAAGATTCACATGTCCTCGTTGAAAGCACTGCTAATGTGAAAATTGAAAAAGACAGTTACCAAACCTTGGACTGCTAAAGTGCTGTTAAATGAAAAAGTACTGTATACAAAATGGATACAACAGTAAACAACACCAAATCAAGACATCAAATCCATTGCCTTTCCTCTTTTGAAAAGATTGAAAATATTTTTGACATATACCCAATGTTCCTTCCATATTACAGAAACTAAACAAGTTTAAATATCAACACGAACAATAAGTTGCAACTTTTAAGCCCTATACCACGAGGAATGCAATTGAGATGAAAACTCCATCGAATATGTGAAAGTGGACATAAAATTGCATACTTCACTCTGATCTATCTATCACTGTGATATTCCAATACAACTATATATTTATAACAAGGACACGAAATAGAGTACAAAATAAAACGTTCATACCAGATAAAGAGTATGGAATCTTCCCACTTGGATAGTTCACCTATATTTGGTGTGGACCATTGCATAGCAGTGAAAAAAATTTAAATAAAAAGGACCGTTGGATCTGTACATTAATGGCTGGTTGAAGCAAACGCTACAGACAATTTTCAAAGCGAAGCTGTTAGGTATATTGCTGGTGCTTGATGGGATCCAATCCAATCCCAACTATCAAATTGCTTCTAGTGGAAAAGAGAGATTTTCCACAGTTCTGGGTAAACCAGTAAACCTTAACATTGTCTAAAATATTCTATTTAAGTCCTTATATTTCCTTCACGTTCTTTCTATTTGAACAAAGTTGCCTAACGTCAAAAATAGAACCAATAAATCATTTGGTTTCTGAATACATCATTCTAATTGCGATAATTTTTCATTTATAAGCTCAGCAATTACTAGTAAAGCATAACAAGTATTTTAGGTCATGTTCAAACAATGGCACAATCCATACAAAAGACTTTCAACATAGAAAAGATTTTCAAGTCAGCGTCATTATTTATACTGCCAATTTTGATTATCAGATCACTACCTCTCTTCCCTCTTTAGGTTGTGTGTTAACGTTATGACATATTTCAATACTGAAGAAATATAAAGATGGAGGAGTCTTCTTAAGTTATAAAAAGAAGACTCCTTCGCCTATGTTAGATATCCCAAAAATTGCCTATCTTTTATTTAGGCAAAAAATTTCTCCATTCTTTTGTAATATTTCACTTGTATTATTTTTTAAAAATAGTAAAATATCAATTTAGTAATGTTCGAAGAAGTAGACATAATTGGCTGGTGTTTTTTAATTGTCCACTTAATAGTTATTGTCAGGTATAGTTGTAGTGAAGTCTAGGAAAATTCTGTCTAAGAGGTTGAGTTTTAAGTAGAAATGTTTGTGAACTTTTCAGTCTTTCTTGGGAATTTACTTGGTGTGATTTTTCAGTATAATTGTTCATATTCTAGTCACCTAGGCAATAGTGCTTAAGGTGAATTTGTTATTATTGATAGAAATCAACCAAAATTTCACAACAATTGGTATTAGAGCCAAGGTTTTTTCTCAGTATGCTTTGTAGTTATAGCATAGTCTGATCTTCCACATTAGAAAAGATTTTTCCTTGAGCCATTGGCATTCTTCGTTGACAGCTATTGAATATAAATTGTAGTAGAGATGATATAAATTAGAGATACGACTGCACCAATCACGTTGACAACTTCTAGCTCGTCTATTCTAGCAAGGACAACTGTGACAAATGCAAAATTTGCGATGGAGATTTTTGATGATACGAATAATTTCGGTATGTGGCAAAGTGAGGTTCAAGATGTTCTTTTTTAGCAAAGTCTTGACATTGTCATTGAAAAAAGGAAACTAGATGATGTTGAGATGAAAGATTGGAAGATTATAAATCATTTATCATGAGGTATAATTCGATCGTGTCTTTCTAGAGAGCAAAATATGCTTTCTCGAAAGAAACTTCTACATCTAAACCATGGAATGCGTTTAAACAGAAATTCTTAAAGAAAAGGAGTCAGAATAAGCTCCGTATGAAGAAGAGATTGTTTTGTTTCTCTTATGTTTTGGGTACCATTATAAATGATCACATTACCATTTTTAATCAGTTAGTTAATGATTTAATGAATTCAGATGTGACATATAAGATGAAGATCTTGCTTTGATGTTGCAGGGATCCCTTCCTGAAGAGTTTGAGTTTCTTGAAACTACTCCACTTTATGGGAAGGTTGTTGTGTCACTTAGTGAAGTTAAAGTTGCTTTGTATAGTCATAAATTGAGAAAGCAGACAAAGAAAGAATGTACAAGTGGAGCAATATAAGCTTTGGTTGTCAGAGGCCATTCACAGAGCCAAACTAAAGGAAAGAAAGGGAAATCAAAGTCGAGGCTCAAATAAGCAAAGATGAATGTGCCTTTTGTCGAAAAAAAGGACCCTAAAAAAAGGATTGTCCAAAGATGAAGAATAAAAATAAACTTAATAAGGGAAAGGTTATTGCAAATTCAAATGTTGCTAAGAGTGAAGATGCAGACTCAGATCTTTCATTGATTGTTACATTCTCAATAAGCCCTTCTAGTCCATAGCTGTTAGATTCAAGTTGTAGCCATCATATGTATCCTAATCAAGATTGGTTCTTTTATTTTAGAGAGCTAAAAGATGGAATTGTTTACACAACAAATGACAATCCTTGCACAACAAATGGGATCAGTTCAATTTTCTTAAGGAATCACGATGGAACAACCAGGACTCTGACAGATGTTAGATATGTGCCAAGTTTGACGAAGAATCTCATTTATGTGGAAGTTCTAAAATCAAAGGGCTACACTGTAAATGAAACAAATAGAGTAATGAAAGTTATCTCTGGTGCACTTGTACTAATGAAAGGAATTTGAAGAAATAATAACAGTATTATTACCAAGGTAATGTAGTTATTGGAACAACATCAATACCTTATAATAATGATCAAGAGATAGAAGCAACCAAGTTCTGGCATATGCGTTTGGGACATGCAGGTAAATTTTTTTTGAAGATATTAGTAAATTAAGGATTGATGAAAGGAGTTTAGGTCTACAAGTTAGACTTCTGTGAGCATTGTGTCAAAGGGAAGCAGATAAGAGTGAAATTCAGCACTGCAATTCATTATATGAAGGGTATTTTAGATTATGTTCACTCTGATATGTGGGGACTTTTCAAAACAGTTTCTTTAGAAGGAAAACACTATTATGTGACCTTTGTTGATGATTTTTCCCCAAGAGTATGGGGGTATACTATGAACACTTAGGATGAAGTGTTGAGAGTTTTCCTTAAATAAAAGAAAATAGTGGAAACTTAAATAGGCAAAAGGATCAAGTGTCTCTGTACAGATAATGGCAGGGAGTACAGGAGTGATTCAGTTTTCAAAGTCTATGAAGATGAAGGTATTGTTAGACACTTCACAGTCAAGGATACATGCCAACAAAATGGGGTGACAGAACATGTGAATCAGACATTGCTGGAGAAAGTTCGGTGTTTGTTGTCTAATGCTAGGTTTGACATCGAATTTTGGGCTAAGGTTGTTACATATACATGTCGTCTCATCAATCACCTTCCATTAACTGCTATTGGTGGTAAAACACCTTTGGAAAAAAAGGTTTAGAAAACCTGTTATAGATTATGATTCCTTATATGTGTTTAGCTCCACTACATACTATCGTATTAAGGAGTTAAAGTTGAATCCACGTACAAAGAAAACAATTTTCATGGGGATCACTTCTGGTGTGAAAGGATATCGTCTTTGATGTGCAAAGATGAGAAAGATAATCTTTAGTAGAGATGTCACCTTTGATGAGTCTACCATTATGAAAAAGGTGATAATTGAAGGTGGTCAGTAGACTGACGGTACTCCACAACAAGTTAAGAGCGATTTGAAACAGGTGGAGTTTGAAAGAAGGATTATAAACCCAACAATGAATTATAAAGTAGATGAAGACACTCCTATAGTAGAAGAGGAATGAAGAAGAGGTTCAAACTTAAGAACCTTTACTACAACAACATGAATCTATTGCATTAAATAGGCCAAAATGAAGAATTCAAAGACTTGCTTGCTTTGATGACATGCTGGCTTACGCATCTAATTGCAAATGGTGAAACTCCTACCACTTATCATAAAGCAGCCCAAAGTTTTGAAACAGATAAGTGGAGAATAGCCATTAATGAAGAAATAAATTCCATTCATAAGAATCAAACGTGGAAGCTAGTCTCCTAAAGGGAAAGAAGACAATTGGATGCAAATGGATATATACAAAGAAAGATGGATTTTCTAATAAGAATAATGTTCACTACAAAGCAAGACTGTTGGCCAAAG
Source organism: Erythroxylum pedicellare (assembly GCA_027563575.1). Taxonomy (NCBI): domain Eukaryota; kingdom Viridiplantae; phylum Streptophyta; class Magnoliopsida; order Malpighiales; family Erythroxylaceae; genus Erythroxylum; species Erythroxylum pedicellare. Next base: position 39,658,301 of record JAOQMP010000209.1, on the reverse strand, counting down.
GCTATGCTCAGAAAGAGGGAATTGATTATAATGAAATTTTTTTCTCTAGCTGTAAAACGCTCCTCCATTCGAATATTGTTGGATTTGGTAGTTTGATATGAAACTAGTTCAATTGGATGTAAAAACTACGTTTTTACGTGGAGACTTAGAGGAGGAAATCTATATGACTCAGTCCAAAGGTTTTAAAGTTGCTGGCGTTTTTACATGGAGATTTAGAGGAGGAAATCTATATGACTCAGCCCAAAGGTTTTAAAGTTGCTAGAAAAGAGAATATAGTGTGCAAGCTTGAAAAATTGTTGTACGGATTGAAGCAATCTCCAAGGCAGTGGTTTAATCGATTTGACAAGTTTATAATGGGGAAAAAGTACATAAGAAGCAAATATGATCACTGTGTGCATTTTTGTAAGCTACAAGATGGATCCTACAACTATCTTCTCCTGTATATTGATGATATGCTGATAGCTTCAAAGAATCAAAAAGAAATTGAGAGATTGAAGATTTAGTTGAATCAGGAGTTTGAAATGAAGGATTTGAGTAAAGCCAAGAAAATTCTTTATATGGAGATAAGTAGAGACAGAAAGTTGGTGAGACTGTGTTTGACTCAAAAGCAATATATGAAAAAGGTACTACAACGTTTTGGCATGAATGAAAAGTTAAGACCTGTTAATACTCCACTCACTCCTCATATAAAGCTCAGTGCATCATTATCTCCAAAGAAAGATGTAGAACAAGAGTACATGACTAAAGTACTATATGCAAATGTGATTAATAGCTTGATGTATACGATGATGTGTACAAGGCATGACATTTCACAAGCAGTAAGAATCATAAGCATTTATATGCATGATCTAGGCAAGGAGCATTGACAAGCTATGAAATGAATTCTGCAGTACACTCCGAATACTGTAGATATTGGATTAATGTTTGAGCGGGTTGAGAAAGTTAGTCATTGCTTAGTTAGATATTGTGATTCTAACTATGCTGATGTTCTAGATAAACATCGATCAACTACTGGCTATGTGTTTATTCTTACAAAGGCACCTGTCAATTGGAGGTCTACCTTACAGTCAACAATTGCTTTGTCGACTATAAAGGAAGAGTATATGGCAGCTATAGAGGCTGTGAAGGAGGCAATTTGGCTTCAAGAATTGCTTAATTAATTAGGAATTGTACAGAAGCATGTCAAAGTACATTGTGATAGTCAAGAGTGCTATTCATTTAGCAAAGAACCATGTTTATCAAGTAAGGACAAAGTACATTGATGTTCGTTATCACTTTGTATGAGAGGTTCTAGAAGAAGGTGGAGTAGCAATCCAGAAGATTAATACCACTAACAATTCTATTGATATATTGACAAAGGTGGTGACTGCAGTCAAATTTCAACATTGTTTGGATTTGATCAATATTGCTAAAAATTGAAGATGGGCACTGTAAAGCACATTGGAAGACACTACTAATGATGAGTTTTGTGAGAGATTTGAAGATGTGAAATATGTCAAGGTGGAGAATTGTTAATGTTGTGACATATTCCTCTATTGAAGAAACCTTTTGATTGAATGTTATATTATTATTTAATGTTGGTATATCTAAATGTTTATAATGTTGATTATCATTTCATTTTAACTATGAATTGGTCAACTATTTACTCTTTGATGCTCATCTTTTGTTTCTTTGGTCTCCAAATTCCTAGGTAAATATAAAAAGAAGACTCGTTCACATATGTTAGATATCCTAAAAATTGCCTATCTTTCTTTAAGGTAAAAAATTTCCCCCTCCTTTTGTAATATTTCACTTATATTATTTTCTTAAAATAGTGAAATATCAATTTAGTAATGTTCGAGGAAGTAGACATAATTTGTCAACCCAGGTTGAATTCTAGTATTCTTTATTTGTCCATTTAATAGCTACTGTCAGGTATAATTGTAGTGAATTATTATACTATTAAATTATATGTCTAGGAAAATTCTGTCTAAGATATTGGGTTTTAAGTTGTACCTTTTATGACCTCTCCAGTTTTTTACAATAATTCACATTCTATTCATCTAGGCAATAATCCTTAAGGTGAATTTGTTATTATTGGTGGAAATTGACCAAGTTTCAAAATATTGTGTGCATCCCTTAATTCATGCATAAATTTACAATTGTCTCTATGGTAGCATCTTCCCTGAGCATAATATTTATATAGCTGCAGCTTGTGATAGCCTTGTCTATACGATAAGTTTGTCAGATGGTGATGGTTCAAGCTTTTTAATGGCTGCTGAGCTTTTACAGTTCTTAATGGTTGTTTATGTAGTGGATGACTCCTAGGATGATGAAAGCCAGAAATCCCATATTGCTAACCACCGCATCACTCATGGAAAGCATAACTGCCATTATTGACAACATCAGCACTCTGTTTGTGAACTTCATGGTCGTTTAACCTAACTGAGCTATAAGGAACCTGGTTGAGATTATCACTTTCTCTATAACTTTCTTGGACCAGGAAGCTGGAAGGTTGAAACTGAGTTACCAACTGCTGAATAGACATATTTGTTTTCTGACCTTACATTCTAGGTTTCTCAGCATCAATGTGAGTAATTGAATTACGCATTTGATCTCCCATGTTTCCTGATTCAACGGAAACACTTAACAGTCAAGATTGGGAAAATGTTGTTCCCACATTGATAGAGATATAGGACTTTTGATGTTGGACAATTGTTTGTTGCACGTTAAGAGCAGAACGTGATTGATGAGTTTGAACTCCCATATTACCTATCAAATGGGGCAAAATGTTTTCAGGATCCTTCTTCCCTTGAGCCCTGTAACATATAGAAAATTGCAAGAGCACTAGAATACCTAAACTGGCTTAGCAATTGCACTACACTAGTTTTCCTAAAACTTTTTAAGTGAAGATGCTGTCAAGTGAAACTAAAAGAGATAACCTTATTCTCTCAGTAATATCTTCTTCTCTTTCTCCTGGATTCTGGTTTTTCTATTTAACCTAGCAAGAGAAAACCCCTTGATTGCTTTTCTATCATAACTTTACATCTTTCATTTTCATCTTCCCACATCTGAGGAGAAAATAACAGCAACTCTGTAAAATTTTCACCTTGTGCACACGAAAGGAAAACAATCAAATGACAAAAAAGGAATGTCTTCTAGATAAACCTGTCTCAGGGTTCCCATTCGATATAGGCTTCGACCCTGCATTAGCAATGGGTGAAGTGGAGGCAGTGGCATCTTCCCTTTCCTCCAAAGTCCTTCTATCTGTTTATAAACAGCAAAAAGTCAGCAGTCTACAGGATATTTCATCTGAACTAAAATTTCCAAAACCAAGTAGAGGGTATTGCACCAGATAGATCACCTTCAAATTACAAAGAGCTAGAAACAACATTCCTACTTAGTGGCATGTTATCATTCAATCACTTCCTTTTGATAGTTTACCCACAAACAACCATATTATAATTCGAAGAAAATGATACAACACTGTCTACATAAGCCACAAAAATTACATGATTCAAATGTATCTAACCATTTCCAACAATACAGAGATGCCCTTCATTGGTTTGGTTTTTTGCATACAACGGAGTTGGTTGAGCAACAATTTCTTTGACGACTATCTTAGAAATCACAAACTTACCTAATGTATGGTTGCTGTCCCCGTGATTGAGGACAAATCACAAAACAAACAAATCCTGTCATCTATCCCTGTTTGGTTGCTGTCCCCGACATTTTGTCTTCTGTTCCCAGATGACAGAGACAATATTTTTTTACCTCAAAAAACCAGAGCACAAGGGGCATTTGTCTCTGTCTCTGAAATGTTAGCTCACGCCTTAGTCGAAAATAACCCCATCCTCTCTCCAGTGTTGTCTGTTCTCCGGTACGCCTCCTCCTCCGTCTCCATCAATCGTTGCACCACTCTTCTTTCTGTCGACCCACAACCCCATCACTCCTCTTTCTGTCGACCCACAACCATCGCACGTTGTCTCACGCACACTGCCCTTCTTCCCCAACACCTTCGTCTCAAGGTTTGTCTGGTTGCGAAACCTTTGTACATAGTCGTCTTCTTCTTTGTTTCTTGTCTGGGGTCGAAAAAGCATTATGTTTGTGAGAGGAATGGAAATTTCTGTTCTGATGGGTCTTGCAAAAACTGTCTCTCCCTGTTTGTTTCAGAGTCTCCTTCTTTCTTGAAACGTGAAACGGGATTCTTTCTGTGCTTTTGTATTGTATCGTCGAATAGTTTTCGATGCTTGTAGATCAATAGGATTCTACACTATTACAGTTTGTAATGGTTGATGCTTGCAGATCGACAAAAAATTTCTGGGTTTTGATTCATCCGGTGATTCCTTTTTAAAGCTTTTAACCTTTGTCTTTTTTTTCTGTTTAAGGTTAGCTGGGTTGTTGTTGATCGGTGAGAGAATGATATATCTCCAAAGATTATCTTGTGTTTCTTTTGACAGGTAATTCCATTTTTCTAAAATTAATCTGCATTATGCTATCATGTATCTGAGAGTGATTGGCAACTTTGGGTTATGTTATCATGAATCTGATTGTGTTTGGCAACTTTGCAGTATGGCTTGTGTTTCTCGATGAATATTTGGCAGTGTTTTCCTATAATGAGAATTCTAAATTGTCCCTTGTATTTGACTGTTTATGCTATTAAATATGAAATTGTTATTGATAGACTGTTTATGCTATTAAATATGAGAGTTGTGGGTTTGTAGTTGTTTTCCTATTCTCTCATCATGATTTAGGCATACTTTTAAGTTTAATATGGCTAGAAATTCCAATGAAAGATGATGAGATTAAATTGAATAAATAGGAGCACTCATGAATGTTCAAAGAATCTGAATTGACATTGTTTACATCCTATTTTGTAGTTGTGCATTCAGT
>JAOQMP010000209.1:39616620-39636248 GCA_027563575.1 Erythroxylum pedicellare | reverse complement strand
GAGAAAATCGAACACATATAAGACTATTGTGCCTTTAGAGTCAAAAGTCACTACCAAACATATATCAAATTGTCGGAGAGGAAGAAGATCGACGAAGTATCCTGGTAAAAGAGATCTGAAAAAAAAGATCCTAAAAAAATAGTTGAGGGGAGTCAGATCTCACTGAGTGAGTTACTATTATAGTTATGTTATGCATTCCTAAGGGTTTCAAATGATACATAAACATTTATAATGTATTATATCCATAAATGTAATTGCATAACATTATGATTTTGTTTATAAACATGCATGCATTTCCCATATCAATATCATGTCACATAATCATCACAATCACAAATCACAAATAATAGTGGAGGATTGATGACTGACCCTATAACATACCTCTTACCCACATATTATCGCCATAGGGACTGTCTTGTTCCACACGAGTCACTTGGTTTAATGTAGTGGATTGCCATCCGAGAGCCACACTCAACCGAATTGCCACAGCCTCACCACAACATAATTGTCATTCAAGAGCAAGCTCCAAACTGCCATAATCATGCTACCTTTCATATACCATATATAGGTTGGCATCCGAGAGCGAGCTCGACTAAACCGCCCCAACTGCATCATATCTCAATCAATAGACCCAATACTAACTTTAATCTATACCCGATTAATGTCTCACTATGCGCATAACCTAGTGACACCCATTAAGTAACTCATACTATAATAATCCTCCGCATCATCACATATCAAAATGAGCACAACATTTCACAACAAAATACGTACACATGTGTCAATCCATATGTATGGATGTCATGCGTGCATATGATAATGATGGTGATTTTCATGATAAATATGAGAATGAATTCTAAGGCAATGTTCGTAACCATAACTATTAACTCACAGGTAGAATGTGCTCATTCGTGTCAAACCTAGTTTCTCGAACTAGAGAGTTCTGCTCCTAATTGATCTATAGAAAAAAAAAAGTAGGAATGACCAATAGGATTTAAAATCTAAACCAAATTTAGACACGTCGAGAATAAGACCATGACTCAATATTAAGGAGCTCTATTTTCTATTTAAAAATGATGATGTCGCGTTTTATGAGGAACATATTAAAAATTTGGCAGAGTTTTTCCTGTAAAATGGACATCTTCCTTCCAAAAGAAGCGTCATTCCTATAATGAAAAGACACTTCAATAACCATTAGTTATTATAACTCAATTTAGGCCTTCAAACTATATGGCCATGCCCAATTGAGTCCACATTTACATCGAAAAAGTTCATAATAAATCTAATCATAATAAATCTAACCCATGTAACCTCATTTATACTTAATACATCAAAATATTCTCAATTCTACTAAAAAAACAACTCAATTTAATCAATTTCATGCATTTATATAAGAACAAAACTCTTTTTAAATTTTTATCACACAAACTGTGAAGAATTTCAATATATTTGTTTTATGATAATTGATCTACATAATATTTTAAAATTTTTAAAATTATTTATGACCTTTTTTGGATTGCTCGAAAAATCATCACCGTCATTGAAACGTGGGATACACGCGCAGGTGCTGGAGGAGCAGTGACCTTCACGACCCACTTAGAAATGACAACCTCACCTCCAAGAATCTAATGAAACTGGTCTCGTGTCAAAACTGCTCCCAATTTGTGAGAATCGAACGTTTAAAGCTCAAAGGTAACTCATTTACGTTCACCAGAAAATGGGATGATTTATATTGGATTTACCTCCTTTCCTACATTTTTACGGCCGTTAGACACGATGGTGGTATTAGTTTCACCCCAAAATGAATAAAAATAGGAGATCGATGACTTACCTATATGAATCAAAACTTCCAGTCGTGATTTCTCTAAATCTGGGTTGTTTTTTAAGAAATAAGTTTAGGGGTTTTGTAGAAGGTCCCAAGAGCTTTCCATAGAGTCCTAGATCGTCAAAAATTGTGGCCAAATGGTAAAGGTATGAGTTTTAGAAGTTGGGAGTAAATATTAACTTATAGGAAAAAGAGTTTAAGAGAGAAATGAACTAAAGAAACTCAACTTATACTTTTATAAGCTTTTCTCCTTATTAGTCCATTATGTGTAATTTAACAAAATTTTGGATCATTGCATAATAAGTTAATTATAACATGATCAGAAGATCTTAATTTTGTTTTATATGTATTTGCAGCCATTTGCATTTAACATTTAACATTTATATATGTTGTTTATATTCCATTCATAAATAGAGGTAGTATTACATTTTGCTAATTGTAAGATGTTAGGTTTGCCGTAAATATTAATATCAGGGAAAGTAGGCTTACCAAAAGGAGGTTATATTGTAGAGTTCCAATGGAGTTTATTTATTATTAGATAATAGATTTGGAAAGTATCAAATTATGTATTACTTGATAAAGCAAACATACGCAAAAGGGGGTGAATTATGTGTGACTAAAATTTTTTTTCGCAAGTTACTTTCAATTTGTATAAAGACAGGGACCTGTTAGAAAATAAAACAATAAGAGCTTATCATAAAACAATAGGAGCTTGTCAAAAAATAGTAGCCTGTTAAACGACAGGACCTACTAAAGTATGAGTCCTATTGAAACAATAAAAAGAAAGTGCTTGTTAAAAAAAAAGGAATCGTTAGCAAGTTAAAAAAGAAGAAGGAACCTATTATAAAAGTGAAAGAGCCTCTTGCTGAAATGAACACACACAACATAATGCAAAAATATAAAAGATAAAGAGAGAGAGAGAGAGAGAGAGAGAAAGGATGCAGTCAATTTATACTGGTTCGGCTTACAATAAAGCTTACGTCCAGTCCCAAAGTATTCAATTTGATTGTTTCACTATAAAATCAAGTAGTACTTTGACGAGCCTCTCTAAGTTTACAAGTTAATATTTTTCAAGATTCTTCAAACCTTCCACACTAGTAATATTTCACTAGCCTCTACAAGCTTTCAAATAAAAATGAGGTTTATTCGATATGAGCTTCAATAATCTCTCTTAACAGAATTTCACTTTCTAACGCATAAGAGAATTTTTTACAAAGCTATCACTTTCAATAATGTATATGCTTTTGATGAGTTTTGACAATATAGCTTTGCAAGCTTCTATATCATTTCGTTGTTTTTCACAGTTACATTGGCTTTTTCGTAAATAATTAATTTCTTTAACTAGTTATTGCTTCATCTTACATCCTTAGTCAACTTGATATATTTAAATTTGAATAACTTCAATGTCAACTTTGCCCAAAAATCTTCCAACAATCACAGGACTAATATACGTCCTTCATAATTAATAAGATCCTTTTGAATAAACCATTTCTAATAAGGTAAGTTCATAATGAAGGTTCCTGTAAGAAAGAAAGTGTATTTCTTATGATTTTATTTCCTTTTAAGAATAAGATCGTTAATTATACAAGGAAAAAAAACCAATTTGAATTTTGAAATATTATACAATTATCATCAAAATCATTAATCATAATCTTTGAGCTAACAATCTCCCGCTTTTTGGTGATGACAAGCAATAATAGATATATTTTTCAAAATTCAAAAAGATAATAGATGATTTCAAAAGATACTAGTGACTTTTATGTGTTCAGACATAATTAGAAGGAGCATGTCTCTTAAGAAAGGAATCTATCATATATCACAGATTTTCACAAGTTTAACAGTATAATCAATCACAGATATAATCAAGGCAACATCAAGAAGTATCCATTGAGAAATATATCATCATATATGAAAAAATATGAAAAAAAATATCCAAATAAACTCTCCCCCTTTGTCATTATAAAAAAATAAAGTATAGGGAGGAAGTGAAATGATAAAAAAAATGAATTAAAGGAAAAGAGTAAATACTGCATTAGATAAAATCATTAGTATAAATAATCCAAGCAGAAAGAAAATGGCAATAGAGTTATTTAAGAGATTTAAGGATTGTCCTGAGCAAAATATGTTTATCAAGAAGTTGATTATGTATATCGTTTATTTGTTCTCGCATTTGATCTTGATTGGCTTAAATGTTTTTTAGATTTTGTTGGAGATTTGCACTATTTTCATCTTCAGGAGGAACATTAGCTCGTTGATCTCGAAAAGAACCTAGGATTTTTGATTCATTTTCATATTTCTTTTCTACCCAGACATTGTTTTGAAATTTGTATCCAAACTGGTAAGGAATGGAAGGGTGAAACTTAGTCACTGCATACCAACTCAGATTTGCAAAATGTACTTCATAATAGTGGAAAACCTTGGTGAGTAACATCCCATATAGTAGACAACCAATGATATTATTATGATTCCCTTTATCCATCGTAAACCTTAAGATCATTGCAGGGAGATTCATTATATTTCCTTTCAACAAATTATACAACATATTAAGTGTCTAGAAAATTGCACCTTTCAACAGAACTACTCCTGGGGAAAATAGAAGTAGCTGATAAAGATGTAAGGCATTATGGTAGTAAGTTAAATTGCCTACTCCAAGGTCTCCCCTCTTGGGTATTTTTGGCATTAATAAAAATGGATTTAACAACTTCTCCCAAATCCAGATCATCAACAACTCATTTATGATAAGGAAAATCAGTCCTCCTTATAGGAGCTATGTCTATTATATCTCCTAAAATCTCTTCAGAAATTAAAATCTCACTTTCACGTACCTATAAAACAATGGCTAGCTTTCCATTAATTACTTCCTTTCTTATGTGTATGTAGAATGCCCTAACTAGCTCATCATAAACTGTCTCGTCTCTTCTAATTTTAGGAAAATTTCCCAACCAATTGTAATAAAGTAAGGAGAGATAGGTATGCCTATATTATCAAGCATCATGGGAAGCATGACTCTTTTAGCAACCAACTTTCTTTTCTTTTACTGCATTTTATAGCGAACTTCAACTTTCGTTGATTGAAACATTTCTGATGGTATTGATGTTTTTCCTTTTTGTGTAGCTATTTTTATCTTCTTTGATCTATTTTCTTTAGGAATCATCTTTTCATGAAACAACTAATTTCTATTAACAGAGTTCTTTATAGTTTCTTTAGTCACAGGTGCTTTTCCTTTATTTATTGATTCTCTTTTTCTTTTCCTAGATTCTTCTTCATCTTCCTTTTCAGCATCAGTGGTTTCCTTTTGTTTGGAAAATTTCTCAGCTTGCTTTGTAACACTTCCTCTAGTTTATGGTTGTCTAATCAATCGAGAAGGTTCTTCATCTTAATCATCATCGTTTATAGCCCATTGCACTTTTGATACTTGTGTGCTTCACCATAAATATCAGTAGAAGTTGGAGTTTTCTTTTGTCCTTTTAATTTGGTTCGTGCCATTGTAAAATAGATGGATGAGGTTTAGAAGATTTGAGATGAAACAAGAATGTCAGAACGTAGAGAGTCAAGAGCAGTGCTTCGAAGAACAATAAGGGTAATTAGAGGAGATAAGTTTATTTCTGGTATATTAGGCATTTCTTAAGCGTTGTGTGAAGATGAATGATCATACGCTAATACAGGAAGTGTAATCGTTTGCTTATCTTTTAACAGATCTGTCCTGTCGCTTATTAGAACTTCACTCTTGTCTTTAAATGTTGTAACGACAAAACAAAGGAATTACCTTTTTAGTACATTTATAATATTATTCTACTAAACCAAGAGGAGCCTTGTAAAACAAAGGTGCCTTCTAACTCTAAAGGGTCTACCAAACTAAGGGAGAGTTTCTAAGGGATTAGACAAGGAGGAGCCTGTTAAATGAAATGTAAAGATAAGTAGCAGAGAATATTCATGCATAAGTAATATTAGAGAGTTTGCACATACAAAACTCTTTTCTTAACACACAAAATCTATCTTCAGAGAGTGGCCAGGTGAAAATATCAGCTACTTGATTCTCAATATTAACATACAAAAGATCAATGGTTCCTTCTACAACATGATCTTTAAGAAAATGATGTCTAATTTTTATATGCTTAGTCCAAGAATGATGCATAGGACTTTTAGAAAGATTTATAGCACTTGCATTATCACATAAGATAGCATTGTGAGAAAAGTTCAGAGAAAAATCCTATAGATCTGGACTCCTTCAAACTAATTAAGTTGGCGTGACGGTTGCTAATTTTCAATTAGTTTGCGTCAGAAGTAGCAAAATAGGCATGTCTATTATACATGTGTTGGAACTAGCTCCATTATGACCCAATGTTTGAAGTTCTTGTAGTTTAAGAATAATTATTATACTTCAATTCCATAACAAAACATGGGGCGGTGATTCATGAGACCTTTTAAATTTTACTATATAAGCGAGTTACCAGAGATAGGAAGAGAACTCAGTGACGTCCACGAAAGGTTTTTCACAAATTGAGACTTCCAATTTTTTATTAAATGACCAATTTTTTATAACTTTAGGGTCCATTTGTTTCTTGTTATGGTTTTTATATTAAAAAAAACTATTAAAATACTTATTGTCGCAACTAGCTGTTTCTAAAAATTAAAAAAATACAATAGTTTTACAAAAATAGAAATATGATATTTTTTAATATTTCACAACAGGTTTTCTTTAGCACAATAAATAAATAACAACATACTTGTTTCTATAGTAAAATAAATAAATATATAGAGAAAAACAGTAGAAGGACACAAAGAATTTTTACGTAGCAAACTCGACTGCCAGGAGAAAAACCCATAGGGCGAAGAGAGCCCAAAAATATGCCCAATGTCAAGTAGAAAAATTACAACTGTTTTTCTCTCTCACACACAAATCCCAGGACTAATGAAGAGTATATTAATAGATGTTACAAAAGACCCCCGAGGGGTTGTTTATATAGTAGTATAATCGTTGGGTAGAGAACCTACACAGAATAAGAATTTGAAAATAGTGTTAAAAGAGAAAAGAAAACCTACATAGAGTAAGAATGTACACAAAGTAAGAATCTACATAGAGTAGAAATCTTGAAAGCTTGGGTTATTTTTCCAACAAATCTTCAGCTTGACATAAGATCAAAAGTAGGAACTCTCTTTCCAGTAATTCTCAAAGGGCGATTAAGTATAAAGAATATCAGCTAAATCCAGGCAATACTTGAACTTAGCAATAACTAGTAGCTTGGTCAACATATACCTTTTACCGCCTTGAGAAGCAGCGTGAGAGGGATCCCATAGATCAGAATGAATATAATCCAGAGTACCTTTGGTCCTATTAATTCCCGAGGAAGAGAAACTCACTCTAGTCTACTTACCAAAGGCACAATTTTCACAAAATTCTATATTACCTGAACTCTGGCTCAATAAACCCCTCTTGCACAAGATTTGCATACCTTTCTCACCCCTATGGCAAAGGACCACAACTTGGTGGCATCTTGGTGAGACTTAGATGCGGCAACATCAGCAGTACCAATAACAGTAGAGTCCTGCAACATATAAAGAGAATCGTGTCTTTTTCCTTTAAGGATTACAAGATTACCTCGGTACCTTTCCTTACTACATCACGTTGTATATTGTTTCCTAAAAGGACAACACCACCAATTTCACAGGTGGCAAACCAATCCCTGTGAGGACACATATGAAAAAGACAACCGGAGTCTAGGATCCATTCATCTTTGAATCTTTGTTCACCTTGAACAACCAAAAGAACATCACTTCCTAAACTAGAATCAACCACAATAGCCTCGGGGGTAGAATCAGGTTTATTACCTTTATTTTTACCTTCTTTTTTGAGTTTATTTTTCAATTTATAAACTCAAAGAATTTTTACGTGGCAAACTCGAGTGTTGGTAGAAAAATCCATAGGGCGAAGAGAGCTCGAAAATATGCCCTATGTCAAGGAGAAAAATTACAACGGTTTTTCTCTCTCACACACAAATCCCAGGACTAATGAAGAGTACACTAAAAGACGTTATAAAAGGCCTCCAAAGGGGTGTTTTTATAGTAGTATAATCCTAGGGTAGAGAACCTACATAGAATAGGAATTTGGAAATAGTGTCAAAAGAGGAAAGAAAACCTATATAGAATAGGAATCTACACAAATTTGGAATCTACATAGAGTAAAAATCTTGATAACTTGGTCATTATCCGAACAAATCTCCACCTTGACATAAGATCAAAAGTAGGATCTTTCTTCGCAGTAAGCCTCGAAGGGCACTCGAGTATTAGAAATATTTGCTAAATCTAAGCAATGCTTGAACTTAGTAGGTTGTGGCTTGGTCAACATATACCGTCTACCACCTTGAGAAGCAACTTGAGAGGGACCCCATAGATCAGAATGAATATAATCTAGAGTACCTTTAATCTTATGAATCCCCGGGGAAGAGAAACTCATACTAGTCTACTTACCAAAGACACAATGTTCATAAAACTCCATATTACTTGAAGTCTTGCTCAATAGACCCCTCTTGCACAAGATTTGCATACCTTTCTCACCTAAGTGGCCTAGGCGGTAATGTCACAACTTGGTGGCATCTTGGTGAGACTTACATGGGGCAACATCAGCAGTACTAATAACAGTAGAGCCCTACAACACATAAAGAGTACCATGTCTTTTTCCTTTAAGGATTACAAGATTACCTTGGGACACCGTCATGACTCCATCTCCAAAGAAGTACCTACACCCAAGGGACTCAAGTGTACTAAGAAAAATAAGGTTGCGTTTCAAATCAGGAATGTGGCGAACATTAGTGAGGGTTTTAACAACATCATCATGAGTTTTAATATTGATTACACCTTCCCCTACCACATCACACTATGTATTGTTCCCTAAAAGGACAACACCCTTAGCAGTTTCATAGGTGACAAACGAATCCCTGTGAGGATACATATGAAAAATATAACTGGAGTCTAGGATCCATTCATCTTTGAATCTTTGTTCACCTTGAACAACTAAAAGAACATCACTTACTAAACTAGAATCAACCACAATAGCCTCGGAGGTAGAATCAGGTTGATTACCTTTATTTTTACCTTCTTTTTTGAGTTTATTTTTCAATTTATAACAGTCCAAGACCTTGTGTCCAAGTTTCTTAAAATATTTACCTATGATATTGGCATCTCTACCTCTAGACTTAGATCTAGACTTCTTATGGCTCTTATTGCTCTCCCCCTTATCAAAAGTTCTACCTCTAACTGTTAAACCCTCAGCCTCCTTCTCAATGGAAGCATCAAACTTCTCTTTAGTCAGCAAAGCAGATTTAACTTCTTCTAAAGAGAGAGTTTCACGATTACCATAAAGCATAATTTCTTTAAAGTGCTTATGTGAATGAGGTAGTGAAATAATAAGAAGCGCTGCCTAATCCTCATCATCAATTTTAACATCAAGATTTTCCAAATAAATAATAATGGAATTAAATTAGTCAAAATGAGATGGGAAGGGTGTACCTTTGGGCATATTGAGCGTAAAGAGACATTCTTTGAGACGAAGTTGGTTGGCCAGACTCTTTGTCTTGTAAAGGGACTCCAATTTGAACCAAATTCCTACAGTGGTAGTCTTATGGACTACTTCCTGGAGCACTTCACGCATCATGCATAACTGAATAGTGGACAAGGCTTTTTCATCCAATTCTTTCCAATCCTCGTTTGACATATTAGTAGGTTTCTTTTTCTTTCTAGACAAAGCTTTCTTCAATCCATATTGTGTGAGAACGACTTGCATCTGTACCTTTCGAATAGTAAAACTAATTTTTTTACGAACTTGTCGATGTCAAATTTGGTTGAAGGAGCTATGCGATAAGACTTGATTGAACAAAATAAACCTCACTCTGATACCAGTTTGTTGTGCTAGTAATTGGGAAGCAATGGAATCAATCAAGTAAATAAGCAAAAATAGTAGAAGGATATAAATAATTTTTATGTGGGAAACTCGAACGTTAGGGAAAAAAACCCACGAGGCGAAGAGAGCCCAAAAATATACACTATTTGAAGGAGAAAAATTATAACTGTTTTTCTCTCTTACACACATATTTTAGGACTAATGAAGAGTACACCAATACAATGTTACAAAGGAACCAAGGGGGTGTTTATATGGTAGTATATCCCTAGAGAATTTACACAGGGTAGAAATTTTGAAATAATGTCAAAAAAGGAAAGAAAACCTATATAAGGTAGGAATCTACACAAACTAGGAATCTACATAGAGTAGAAATCTTGAAGACTTGGGTCATTATCCTAACAGATTGTGTTCTTTATCCAGTTTTCCTAGTTTCTCATTTTCCATCAACGTCTGGTTTTTTTTTTGCAATTGTGGTTTTTCTAGTTTATCATTTTTCTAATTTGTAGTATTGTTTTTCTGCTTTTCTAGTTTTTTATTTTTGCATTTGTGCATTTTTGCGTTTCAAATTTCTGCATTTCTACATTTTTGGTTTTCTGGATTCTCTGTTTCTTTGTTTCTACATTTCTACTTTTTTGGCTTTCCTGGTTTATTGTTTTCTTAAGTTTTGGGTTTGTTGAATCTTAACAAAAATTTCATTAGACAATAATAGTTGGTTTAATATTTGGACAATAAATAGGAAAAGACTATATTTCTCTCCATAAGATTTGCAGAAGGTGTAGAACAATATTCTAAATGCATATAAATTTAGGTAAATGGGAAGAATAATGTTTCTACCAGTAGTTAAATTGCAATTATAACCCTTTAAATGTTAATTATTATGATTAGTTATCCTTCTACATGAAGAAAAATGTAAAAATAAACCAAAAAGATGCAGAAGTCACCACAACTAAAAAAACCTTTGGCTATGATATTTTGGTAATGATTTTAAAATCATAGCTAAATGTGAGCATTTGGCGATTGGTAACGAATTGTCTCCATATTGCAAGCTTTTGGTGACAATTCAGAAAATTGTCGCCAAATGGAAAGCCTTTGACTACAATTTTTCAAAATCGTTGTAAGAGACTTATCCTTTGGTGATGGTTTTATAATACCATCACCAAAGTTGACGAAGATGCTGTAATTCGTTGTGAATATGAGAATTTTGGCAACAATTTTTAATGCTTAATAATAAAATAAATCTCTTATTTATAATTATGAATTCACTAGCTTTGACTTTATCATTTTGTGATTGAACATCATATTGAGAAAATTAAATTTAATATTATTAACAATGATTCTAAGTGTAAAAATAAGTTTAACTAACAAAAATGTCAAATCATCTAAATAATTTATGAAATTATAAACTTAAAATTAATTAATATTATATAGATTTATATTATTTTCCTTTTTCAAATTATATGATTTGACAATTTTATGTGATGTCCCAAAATTCTCAAATAGTTTTATCATAAAGTTGATAATATAATGATATATGATTCTTACAAAAAAATAATAAATAGTGATATATGATAAGTAATATAATATAATGATTGCAAGTAAGTAATACAAGATTTTAATTAGAACTTTAACAATTCTTAAGGACTAAACAATAAATAAAGTTTCACGCCTATTACATCGAAAGAAAAAAAATAATTATTTTTTTGTATTTCAATTGACAAAAGACTTACTAGATAAGGTAAAGGAGTTTCTTATATGTGGATTCACAAGAAGGCTCTTTGCACGTACAAAGACATCGATTGAAACAGAAAAAGATGTTCCTCTAGAAGTTGGTTCGTTGACACCCTCTTCCAAAAACTCCTTAACTTTAACTAAACTAGTAGAAGATATAGTGAATGATTTCCCAGATGCAGTATGGATCACCGAATTAGATGAACTGTACATACCATATGTTTCACCTAAGGAGCAAGCAATATAGAACAATCACATTAATTTCTTCCCAATCATTTGAAAAATTAAATCCTAAAAAATTAGAAAGCTAAATCAAATGGTATAAGGAACCCACATTCAAACACATGCATACCTGATTGAATGACTTCATCATCGTCACAATGAACATACATAGTTTTTACAATCGAAAACTGTTCCAAAACAACCTATTTTACTAATCTTGTACAAATCATTAGGATATCAACACCACCTCCATTTTCATGTATATTTTCTTGAAGTTTCGATGAAGCTTTACATAACACATATTATATACAGTCACACGTTCATCTAACAAGTTCCTAACAAAAATGAGATATAGATAATGAAGAAAGAGAGATAATCAATTTAATAAGGAAATGAGAATTTATATAGAGATATATGCAATTAACAAAATCTTAATAAAAGAAGCAAAGATCATCAGAACTTGATTTTTTAAGTAGCAAAAAGTCACTACATAAGCATAGTTTTTGTTTGCCACTCACCCTTAAAGATAAATAAAACCTAGAGCATATGCCACATATTAATAAGTGATCTGACATCTTTAAGAATACAAGACTTCTTATTTGAATGTTCCAACATTCTAGCAATGTTAATTTTGTGACCTATTAATTGAGACAACTTCATATGATAAGGTTAAGAATGTTAACTGTGTATGTACTATATTAAAGGGAAGCATAATTAAGTGTGCTTTCCTCTGAAGCCATTATTCTGATAAAAAGGGTTGGGTGCCCCAAGCCCCTCATTAGATATGGAGAGAGCTACTATCATGGAATTCAAAATAGAAGGATGTACAGAAACAGGAAGGCCAACCTTAGGTAATCAATAAGATGTAGAAATCACATAGAAAATGCATATAAGAAATCCAAGCAGAAGAACATATCAACTTTAGAGAAATTAAGCACAAATTTAAAAAGAGGGAAGACTTACCTAATGAGTTGATTGAAGATTGAGGATTAAAGTTGACTCTCTAAAACAAGACCCTATGATCTCTAACTACTAGCTGGAACTCTGGATTAAGCAAGAAGACATTAAGTTTATATAATAGAATCAAGTAATTTCATACTTCAAGGTTAGCTTTCACCTAGGATGAAAGTGATCTGTGACTCCTCCAAGAGAAAGATAACGACTAGCTATTGCAAACAATGACCAAAGATAAAAAGAAGAAGAGAAGGTGAGAAGAATGACAAAGGAACCCATACTTGGCAACTTGACTAGCTCGAAGAAAACGATCGCCTTCGATGGTTCAACCCTAATTAGGAAGCATCTGGAGACTCTTTCGACTAGGGAAGATTTATTTACCTTATTTATAAAATGCCATAATAGATAGATTACCTTGTTTGTTGCTTATAGCATTGTTGTCATTTTATTTTTTTTTGCTTTGTTAGTAGTTGTGGGTTACATTGTCATTTTTGTTGCTTTGTAAGTAGAATGTCTGTTGCTTGCAAAAATGGGCTTGTTTCGGGCCCTTAATTGTTTGCAGGCTCTATCAAAACAATTTATGTCTTATGTTTGGGTATTTAGGATTTCAATATCATAAAACAACAAAATTTTGGCTTCACCTTTGGCGACGAATACAAAAATTGTCACGACAAGGTGAAACTTTTATGACGATTTTTATAATTCGTTGCCAAACCCATTCCAATATATTGCACTCTATATATTATAGAAATTATATATAATATATAAATTCTATATAATTGTATAACATCTATATATAATAAATAGAGAATTCTGATTAAACAAAATAATATGATAACTAAGATATGAGAAATTTTATCTATTACCTATACATTCATAATTTGTATACTAATTACAATCATTATCTATACATTCATATATCATTATATTAATTACCATACATATTATATTTATTGAGATATAATTACAAAATAATTGCAATATAGTAAAAAATAGAAATCAATGTTAAATATTAGTATTATATTCTTAAAAATCAAATTTAATATTGTTGTCAATGATTGTAAGTATAAAAATAAATTTAACTAAAAACAATGTCATTTAAAAAATTTATAAAACCAAAAACATAAAATTAATTAATATTACATATATTTATGCTTTTTATTGATCAATTTTAAAATATATGACTAGACAATTTTATTTGGTATCACAAAACTCTATTTATCATATATATAAATTCTACACTATTTTATATATAAATATACAAATACACACATAAATATATGAAAAGATTTGATGACGATTTACAAATTCGTCACAAAATCCTTGCTTTAGTGACGTTTTAGCAAAATGTCAACAAACGACCTGGTTTTCGTGTTATTTTAAAAAACTATAGCCAACACTTGGTTATTGATTTTATCTTAAAGCTTAAATAGGTTCTCATTAGAACTAAACCTAATTCTTGTGAAAATTGATGGTATCCTTTTTATAATTTAATGTCATATAAGGATTGTTGATGACTTAGAGTAATGATTCATCAAGATAAGCATAATTTCCTTTATAGAAAAAATATATTAGCACTGTATGGGGTACTTTTATAAGTGAACCCAATTGTATGCCTATTATTTAAACTCCTTTAGGCTCTAATCATGTTCAATTTTTCACTACTTATAGTGAATGATTCTTTGAAGACACTGATCTCTTCTATTTCGTGTCTCATTCATATATGCTCCAAACGTGTTACCATGTCTGTTATTATTGGGATTTAGTGTGTCATTAGAGTTGACAATTCTTTACGTAACTTGTTATGAATGATAATATTAATACTTTATTTACAAATGCTTTCCAATAAGAGGTACTGAAGCTAATAACAATGAAAGCCAAAATTGTAAACTCATATCTTACAATTATTGCTTGAGAATTAAGAGTTATGTTTAAAACTTACTTATGTTGGGTTTATGCTTTTTATTCTTAGCATGCTCAATTTCATTGTTTATTTGAATTAAAACTAAAAATGTGAACTTGTATTGATTTATCATTATGTTATTTTGAACTTAAATTGCATGTAGTAATTCAGTAATTTACTTTTCATTGTTTAGCTACATGGAAAAAAGTTTGGATGTCTCATCAGAAATGGTCTACTAGATACTTAGAAGGAGTTAAGAGTTTTATGTAATTTGTAAAAGATCAAATGGGTGTAAAATGTTGTATTTGTCATCCGTGCATAGATTGCTTAAATGTGAATATTCAAAGTCAAGATGTGGTATATAATCACTAGCTAATCCGAGGCATAGATAAATTCTGTACTCCATAAATTTATTATGGAGAATGTTTTGAAGCAAGTGGTAGTAGAAGTTTTGATACATGTGTTAATGGTAGTAACACTAATGATGTAGATGATTATGATATTATTGACGATGGTGATGATGGGATTGGAGAGAAGAGAAACGATTTGGATAATTATATGGAGACTATGAATGATAATGATTTGCCTAATATAATTAGTAGTAAGTGGATGATAGGAAAGGGAAAAAATACCACATAAAATCTTGTGATACTTCCCTATTAAACCACGATTACAAAGGCTTTTTATGTCAATAAAACAACTATAGATATGAGGTGGCATAAAAAGAAAGGCATTAATGATAACATTATACTTCATCTAGCCAATTAAAAGGAATGGAAAGACTTTAATTGGAAAGTGTTCATGGTTGACTGGGTCTTGGACCAAGACTACTCGACCCATGGCTTGAAGAAAAGGTGTAAAACGACGTCGTTTTTTCAATTTTTTTAAAAAATGATGGCCTAGTTCAAGCTCAGCTCGACCTATTTCCATCTCATAGGAATGTCAATGGGTCGGACTATGGCTCGACAGGCTATAGGTGCGCCTGGCCAACCTTACCTATTTTATATTTTTCCCAAAAAAGTCAAAAATGATCGAGACACGAGCCAAGCTGGTTCTGGTTGACCCGTGCTAGGCAAGTGACTTGGTCGGGTTGGCCACTTTTGGCATGTGGCTCACCAATGGACTGACTAACTCGGGCCAAAATTGACATCCTTACCATCCTAAGATAGATAACTAGTATTATACAAAAAGGTTTCACCAAACAGTTAAGTATGTTGAGTCATTATTTTAGCTTAAAATTTTAATTCCTTCACATCTTAGCTATCGATATTTAGTGTAACAATTCTTATTCTACCATAGAGGGTATATGATATGATTTAGAGATAAAAATTCTCAAGAGACATGAAAAAGGAAATAAGAGAAAAAAATTTAAAATTTAGCATATCTTAGTTACTTTCCCACGATTCTATAATATAAAAATATTTTGTAAAATTCGATTTGCCTCTAATATCTTTATCAAAATATCATTTCATAATTTCACCTCCGATCTGATATTTGTGATCATTAGCTTTTATATAAAAAAAAACTCAATAGGATATTTTCTAATTAAAAAGAGTGTATGTGGCTTCTAGACTTGATAAATTGTTCATAAATATTAGTTAAAGTTTTGCACAAATGTGACATTAATTATAAATTTGAAATGTCTACCTAATTATTATTTTAATTAATAAACTATAATTAAATTTTCATTTTCTCCTAATCAAACTATCCTTTTATAGGTAAAAATCCATGACTTTATCTTTAACCTGAAAATAAGTACAATTGGGTATAACAAATATGAGTTTAACAATCAAATTAATAGATTCAGTTTTTAAGTAAAAAAAATTGCACCATTTGACATTTTGAAAAAATATTCCATACATGATTTGTTAGTGAATTTATATAAATGATCCTTAGCTAAATTACCTTTCAGTATCTTCATTAGAAAAATATATTGTCAAATTGTTGAAGTTTCAATTTTTCTTTAAAGACTTTAAATGCTTAAAAAAATCAAAATTCTCATTGATGAACTTAATAAGACGATAATAGGAACAGTCATTCAATTAAACTGATGAACTATTTGTAGGTACCCATAACTGAAAGAGTAAAGGGCCTATAAACAGTAGGATGAATTAATTAAAGTAGTTTCGTGTTAATCTTAATAGTCAATTATGAAATCAACACAAATTTTAAAGTTTATCCTTCATAATTTTTTTATTTGTTCTATAAAAATATGGCTCTTGTGCCATATAATGGAATTTTTTTCATTGAATCTCAACCTCTTTATGGTAGCATCAATATTAAAAGAGAGAAGAAGTAAAAAAAGATACATCTACCAAATCAAGCTTGTAAAAGTTACTACACAAAGTTTCCTTTCTAATCAAAATAGAACCATGGTACAAAGTTACCTTTCTAGTCTAACTGTAAGCTTCTTACAATCTTCCTTTTGTGCCTAAACTTATGGTATTAACTATATTCTTGAGAGCATTAGAAGCTAAGGTCACTCCTTATTCGTTCCCTATATTGAATTTATTTTATTTCTTGAAAGGCTTATTATTATTATTATTCTTTGGTAGAGGCTTCCTTTTTTAACTATTATAGTTTTGATTTATAACCATTACCACACTTCTTTCCTTTATTTTCTTCATGTCATCCTCTTTGATAAGATGATAGTCATTCCTTTTATGGTCTTTTGACTTTTCAAAGCATTATAACTGGACCAACTGGAGTCAAACTAAGATAAGGGAGTCTTCATGATGAACCACACAATGTAGTCTTCATTAACTTCCATATCGATTGCCTTACTCTTATTATAGCAAACTACAATCTTGTTAATATGATCTCCAATCCCATTAGCATCGTCATAAAATAGTGGAATGAGGTTTCCCAAGATCTTATTATTATCATTCTTAACAAACTTTTTGTATTTCATGGTTGTTAGATTCATCATTAGAGATTCAACGTATTGATTATTAAGTTTAAAAATAGGAAAGAATTGAAGATTATTTAAAGTTAAATGAAAACTATAACAGCAACAATAATATACATAGAAATGATAAAGTAGCTAGAGACCGATCTAACTCTATTCGTCTCGATCTGAAGTCAATGAGCTTAGTCTAAATTGATCGAGTTTCAAGTTAAATTCAAAATTTTATTTACAAAATTTTTTGAACTTCAAAGTAACATCAAGCTTATGCTAAACAACCCATCCTAAACTAAAGCCTAAAGGCTAAATATACTAAAAATAATATTACGTTATTTTTAAACCAAACTACATTTTTTAATAATAAAGCATTTTTAAGATAAGGGGTCCAAAGAACAACTAAGTAAAGTTAAGCCCAAAAGCTCTATCCTTTAGTGGATTTTAATTTAAATAATTATGGCCCAAATGCTTTATTTATAAAATTAAATTCCTCCTCCTTGTCTTTTCACTTTTATTATACAGGTTGGGAAATGAGATCTGAGATGCTCATTTATATTGAAAGTGAAAAGATAAGAAGGTGAAAATTGATTTTGTAAATAGAGCATTTAGTCTTTGCCTAGATCACAAAACCTCTAAAGAGTTGGCTTCTAGGCTTGATTTACTCTAATTAGGCTATATAACATTTAATATATTTTTTAAATGGTTAGACTTTTGGGCTTAACGAGTTTAGACCATTTAATATTCATTTTAAAGGTTGGGCTTTTGATTGTAACTCAATCAATTAAGCTTGACTCTAATTAAAGCGTAATTAGGCCTTAGTAGTCCGATTGGGCTTTGAGTTGGGCTTAAGATTTAAAATTTTTTCACTATTGCTAGATCTTAGCCCAAGTGTTACCATTCCTAAATATGCACGTACAACAAGATGTTAATTTTTAAGTTTATTAAATGATCCACAAAAGTGATTATTGAATGTTAGAGTTCATTGAACAAAACAAAAAAAACTCATTCACAGATAAGAGAAATATATTAAATATCACAACTAAGTCATCAATTATCTTTAAAGTTATAGTAAAACTATATCAGTTGATAATATTCAATAAATTTTCTTCACTAATCAAGTATCCTACTAAAAAATAAACTTGTCGATGGGATAATTTCATTACTATACAAATCTTAGCAAAACAATTTATGAATATTAGAAGGAAAATAATAATAATAGATATTTGAGTGTCTAGAGTTATGAAAGGTAAATTGATAAGCACATAATATTTAATTATATAAAAATTTTAATGATAAATTAAAACAATCAAAATGCTATATTAAATAAATGATAACTAGGCAAAATAACATGTGAAGTCACCCAAAAAAAGTTATCATGTAAATCGTTAAAATATTTAATTTGAGGTAAAATTGTAAATAAAATGTGCCAAAATGTCTCTCTCAAAATAATAATAATTTTTATGGAAAATGCCCCTAGAAAATGATATGTTATTATGCCTATTTTAAATCCAAAAAAACATATTTATGATCCAACTTCAACCTTCACTTCTAACCTAGAAAAAACTCGTCCGAAAAACCTTTGTCGATGACTTAGATAGATTATTTTCCTTTTAAAATTTCTAAGGATTATTTGGCATTAATTTTAACAAAGACAATTGAAAATAAGTTCAAAAAATTTAAAAAAGGCCATTGTGAAGCTTCAAGACTCATATTTCTTTAGCCCTATTTGTTTGAATATTTTGCTAGAGAAACACGTATAATCATATGTTCGAACAATACATGAAGTGTACATGCCTTTAAAATTTTTTACTATTATTAACAAAAAGTTATTAAAAAACAGGTATAATGCTCAAAGACTAGTACAAAAATGGGAAAATAATAAAATAGTTCCTAAATTATGAAAGAGGCTTTGGTATTATATGTTGAAATTATATTAACAATTAGTGAGCATTAAATTAATATATAGTGTCAACATGATTTTTACACACAATCATTACAACCAATGGCACAATTAACCAAATAAATATATATAGCTTTAAAGCATGTGTATATAGTGGGATTAAAATTAAGATACCTCCTTAAGATGATTGAAGTTGATTAGAAAATACAAAAATTCAGTCGATTGATGCAAATAAGATAAAGCACAATGGAAAAAGCAATGCTCACAATCTTTTTTCCACAGCATGCCACTATTAAA
>JAOQMP010000209.1:39594975-39610161 GCA_027563575.1 Erythroxylum pedicellare | reverse complement strand
TAAGGCAGCCTGCTCTTATTAAGAAGAGAATACTAAATTTGATATGTATACAATTTTTGAGTATTTATCAAATTTTTGGGATGGTTTGGATTAGGAGGGGGAGGAGTTATTTTATAACTTCAAAAACTCCTCTCATCATCATCTCTTCCTAATATGAGATTGAAATTATGCCACCAAAGTCAAAAAGACAACAAATAGTCACCAAAGTCAAAAATATACAACATCAATCACACTGCCTATATTAAGATAAATTGAATCTCTTTCAAAATTATAATTTACATTTTCCCCTCTTGAGAATGTAGTTTAATCAAATTTGAAAAATTGCAATTGTCAGCCTTAGTTCATGTTAATGTCTCTCTTCTCTTCTCTTGATTAGCTTTTCCTTTTTAAATCATTTTGTCATAAATACTCGTATCTGAATTATTTGAGATTGGGGTTGAACGCGTTACCTAAACTAGAACTCATTAACACTTTATTCCAATTTCTTATCATGGTAAGACGTGCTAGAAGAGACTATGAAGTGCAATTATACCTAGATGTCGCTAAATGCTAATGCAAAGTGACTATACGGCTTAAGTTGGATAGTGCATGTTTACGTCATTGCGTTCATTGGAAACTAATGGGCATTTGAGCTGTCTGCATGGATTCCACTATTGAATGAATTTATTAGTACATCCTTTACTAAAGTACCGTTTCATGGATATTATCTTTTACAGCCTGATTGATTTAATGCTCGGAATATATAATGGATAGAATAGCTATCCTTAGAAATAAAAAAAGACGAGAAATAAAATAGAATAAGTATTATTTTATTTGATTTTTTGATAAAGAATTTCTATGTCAATGTTTGGTTTGGAAGTATAAAATTAAAATGACAAAAGAATAACTAATAAAAAGACTAAAATATTATTATTATTATTATTATTATTATTATTTTATTAAATTTCTTCTTCTTATTAATTTTATTATTCTTATTATTGTTAATTATTATTATTATTATTCTACTTATTGTTAAAACTTATTATTATTATTATTATTAATTATTATTAAATTTCTTCTTATTATTAAATTTATTAATTATTACTCATAGGGGTGCATGATCGTACACTAACATGATCGTGACAGAACTCCTTACTTATAGGAGTGTACGATCGTGCAGCATGATTGTGACAAACAAACTTGCTAAAATTAACAGCCTTTTAAGTTAAATGCTAATCATAAGGGTGACTAATTTGCGTGGTTAGTCACGATAAGTCACCTCGCGTATGGCTAGCATTTAAGTTAAATGCTTGAAATAAATGAAGTTCTGTAATTTACATGTTTTCTTTTTACAGTTTAACATAAACATAATTGTCATACTAAAGCATTTTAAGAATTTTTTATGACTTAATTCAATTGCTTATAACACTATTTATTCAATATTCAATTTAATGTTCACTATAAATAAGTTAACTTATAATCTATTATTTTAAAGAAGTTAAGTTATGTAGTAGTAGTTTACATCATAATATCCCTTTACATATATACTACTATATATATCCCTTTACCTATGCCTGAGACTATATAATGCTATATATGCCTTACATTTATTTTTTTTCAACTTTAAGCCTTATTTTCTGTTGTCATATCTAAAAACCAACAACAATTTATCAATTCTCCAACAAGTTTGTCAGATGATGAAATTCTATTAAGACCAGTAATAATCTTCTTTTTGAAGATGATTAACAAATTTTCTTATCTTCCACAACATGAACATAACTCAAGGAACTAGTCTCTCCATCCACATTCATACCATATATAGCCAATTGAAAGAAATAAAAATTTTGTCAATGGCTAAATTCATTCATCGTTAATTTTAACTACCAATAGTCTCCTATTCTAGTTTTTTCTCTAATGCAAATCTATCTGGGAACTAACTCTTCTAGTCGATGCCATAATCCAGATAATGTAGACACTACAATCCATGTTAATGCTGCACAGATAACGCATCTTCAATATTACAAGAAAAATTGAAGAAAAAAGCAACTATTGGCGACAAACGTTAGGGGAAAGGTTATCCTTAAGGAATCTATGCAGCTGGTAGAGAAATGTTGGAGAAAATCAACGACAGTGTGAAGAGCGAGAGCCAAAGACGAGCATGAGTGAGATCAGACCAAAGAGTGGAGAAAAGAGACGAGCGCGGGAGAGAAAGCCACGGGGTGTGACTGAGACCAGAGAAGATGGTGATGCTGCGTTAGTGAGAAAGAATCGTGAGAGAAAATTTGTTGTGTTTACCTATTTTGGATGTGCATGGAATAGGTAAAGACAAAAGTTAGTTATCTTTATCTATTCTTTGATATTTAAGAATTACTAACGCCAGGAATGATTATTCTGCAGGCTTTTTGTTAACCAAACAAAGAATTCCAAATAGATAGGTAATAGAATACCTATTACCGTGAACCAAACAAGTCGATAGTGTTTCTTTTGCATGTATATTTACTACACCTTTAGGCTTAAAGAAAAATGAACCAGAGAAAGAATCTCAAGAGTTTCTTGCTTGTCAAACTTCACTATCCCAATTAAGATATCCCACAACAACGTCACTCGGATTTATAGAATCTTAAGCACTGCAACTGCATTCGTTAAATGAACAAATATATATAGAATGGAATCCGTGAACTAAATGGAGATCAGAATAAGATGCACAGACTAGCTATTGAAGAAGATTATAAGAAGAGATAGTTATGGCTTATAAGTCATGGAAAGGAGACGTGCATAAACATTTGAAGCTAACAAAAATCTGAGCTTTGGACACGGAACATCCCCTCATCGGACTACCAGAAGGAAAGCTAATGGCTTTTGCTAAAAAGGGTCAGAGCCGTAAATTGATCAAGTTCCTATAATGGGATAAGTTTTTCTTAAGCAATTAATTGTTCCATAGTCCCTTTTCCTTTTTTGAAAATTCCTTAATCCCCTTGTCATTCAGCTATAAGCCTATAACAGAATTCATTGATTAAGCACCCTATTTAGCAAGAGATAGTCATAATTGCTTTTGTTCAATTATACTGGTAGTTCTCTGAGGGAAAGAGGAATGGAGGTTCTGTGTCAACGATTAGCGTTATGATTTCATAATATCAACCATACACTGAAGCAAGGGAAGAGTTCCAAAGTCTAGTATCATACAAAAATAAATGAAAATACGATACAACATAGTCATTCCCAGGGATCTGAGGAACAACCTTATTTGCTGTCTTCAATCTATATACATGTAAAGATGCACATACTGGTACATAACACAAAAGAAATATGCACTATTCAACACCAAAATGCTCTGTTCTTTACTGCAATTTTTCCACCTTCCTCGAAATTACTTTCCTTGTAGTCTAGTGTCCATTTCTCAAATGTACATTCAGTGAAGTCATAGTAGCTACCGTGAATAGAGAGTTCCCCAACCCTTACTTTTTCTTCTATCCATGGATAACTTAGTAGGTTTACCAAGGAACAGTTTACAGATTCCTGCAGAAACAATAAAGGAACAAAATAATTCCACTCAGCTACTTTCAACTGAAATTTGAAAGCACATTGCCATATTTTTTTAGGTTAGCAAGTCATCAATACACTTCTTCACCCACCAGCTTACTGTCAACTACGTTTAAGAAGCCAAATATTCGTACTTAAGGAGGAAATGAAATGCAGCAAGATAGTGCCTTTGTTAGGTGATGGATGGAACCCCTCTTTAAAGGAGTTCAGCCTGCCAATTAATGACCCATCACTGGCATTGACCAGAGCTGTTCGGATCTTTTACTACAGAAGACAGGCAGAAAAGTCAATGTAATCCACAATTAGAAGTGTTACATTGCGGAGTGAGCAAAACATTTCTTAGTCGTATCATTGCTCTGCATTCCCTTTGCATATGAAAAACTCTGAACCAAAATAATGGAAGGAGGAAAAGAAAATTCCCAATATGCACTCTCAAACCTATAAAACCATCAAGCTAAAGAAGAATCCATAAACAGTGGCTCATACTGATTAAATGAACATATTCCTAGACAACCATGGTTATATAGATTAGGATAACAACGTAAAGTTGGCCTATACTTGTTAGCGTATGGAAAAATATGCAACTTTGAAAATGTCAACTCCCATAACAAACATATAAATGAATCACCTTCTCACAGTGGCTGCACTGCCGATCAAAGCTTAGACTGGTTGTTGCAGCTTTCGTTCTCACTCTTGCATTCATCCCAACCGCAACCCAACTACCAATGAAGCTACTGAAAACAATAATGAAAATGGCATTGAAAACCAAATCTGTCAGCAACTTTCATGAGAATAATGGCAATATATCATTACAAAACTAGAAAGGAAAATATCTGAATCACCTTGTTTCTACATCATCATGCATACTCATTAGTGCACGAATGCCTCCGCACTTGCTGTGGCCAATGACTAAAATGTTTTTGACCTGCATGAAAATCATTATAGTTCCTCCAAGAAAATTTTTTGCTTTAGTATTCATTCACACAGTCCAGTATTTATAACCAAAATGATGGCAAGGTAAGTAGATATATTCAATGATAGTGTTTTAATATTCAAGACTACAGCATGAATTTTTATAAGATTAAGAGTTAATGCAGCCATCATCATCACCATCATTCACAACGTCTTTTCCCTTATTATCAGGAAATAGTCGATAGATGTTGTACTTTTAGATTAAAAAAAAAAAGAGATGGATAACTTACTTTAAGAGAATTTACAGCAAATTCTAGAGCAGCATTTGTTTCTGATGGTCCACTCTGCCCATAAAATTGTAAAAGTAAATTTACTTTTAAATTATTGCCGTCCAAGTATTCACTCCAAAGCATCAATACTCGATATGAAGCAGAAATAAAGACAAGGATGCTTCAGATTCAAAAAATCATATACCTCATATGGAGGCACCATATTTGCAACATTGCGGACTACAAAAGCTTCTCCTGGTTGGAAGCCCAGAATGCTTGAAGGGCAAACTCTGGAGTCAGCACAGGCGACCACCATAAACTGAGATTGATATTGTTAGACAACGTTGAAAATCACTTCTCCACACATCTCAATTATTATCTATTGAATTGCTGTTAAAATTCAAGAAGTCTCCAAAGGAGTGTAGACAAAAGAATAATAAACACAAACAAGGGAAAACATCATCACCTCTGGTGCTTGAGCATTGGCAAGATTGTCAAAGTGCTCCAAGTTTTGCCTGTTTGAAATTTTATCAGATAGAGGATTTGATAAATGTATATTAAAGTTAAGCCACAAAGCACCAGAACTTTCATTCCTTACATATAAACATGCTTTTTGAAATTAAGAAAACGTTGCTTTATCTCATCAAATAAATCAGAACCACCCTCTGTTGCCGTAGCAGTTTCCAATTTCTCATTGTTAAGTTCCTTGGACAGTTTCGAAGGCTCCACAGAGGCTTGAAGTTTTAAGTTTCTCCTGACAAGAAATTAGACAAAATAGACATCATTTTCTTTACAAAATAGGTAATATACATCAACACGAAGCCTGTTTATCTTCTAGGCTCGATCTGGAAGGATTCAGTGTTGTCATTTTCCTAAAGATTTTCCCAGTCCAAGTAGAATGAGAAAGGCATTAGACAATATTGTTTTCAGCACTCCCTTAAATATATGTCATGCCTAAGAGTAGTTGTGAATCTACAAAAAAGAAAATCCCTTTTTTTTTTGTCTTACCAAGTTGTAAACTTGTGCTTTACCATGGGCATTAAACGTAGATCATAACAGCATCAATCAATAAGTAAAATTCTAATTGAAATTTTTTCTGCACGAATTAACTGCACTTTTACACTTCAAATATCTAGAAACGGGTGCCTAAATAACAGCTCATGTGGACACAAATCGGGAAGATCTTGGTTTGAGCACAATCATACACATGGCAAGTTGGCGACCGCTTCAAGGGGTAAAGAATCATAGAACATTAAGTTGAAATTACCCCTAAAAGGGAAACACTGGACAAAGAAAAGCCTCTATAACAACTCTATCTAAACCAAATTAAGAATCAGAAGGGGATAATTAAATAAGATTAACCTAATTCGCAAGATTTCCATCTTAAGAAAGCATCATAGCACGAATTATTTTGACAACAAAACAGAGGATTATGAGCAACTTGGGAAGGATAAAGAAGAGCTATTTACTTGGAAGGTGATCGAAATCTTAAATGGGTCTGGTTAATTTCTCCTGAAACTGCCTTGGAACAGACGATCTGCGTCATATGAAAGCGAAAAAGACATCAGAAGCAAAATGACACAAAAATGCAGGGTGGAGACGGTCAGATTGAGACGGAGAGAGTAACAGAGATTACATTTCGGGTCCTAAAGACGGAAGGTCTAGAAAGATCCGGCGATGAGGTGGACGGTACATAGAAAGAAGGATGCTTGAAAACATAGAGATTTGCTGGGGAAAGACTTGCCATGAGAGAAAGGAGAGAACGCAGAAAGATAAAGTTCTGTTATTTGGGATGTCAGATATAGGAAAGAAGTGGACAGGCATGTCCTGTAAGAACAAAGGGTGTTTAATACAAAAGGTCCGGTGGATCTAGGATTGCCTCCAACATTGACGGAGGAAACAATGCGAACGACAAGTCTCGAGCTTGCTGAGTAGACAACTGGACATGCTATGCGAACGGAGAAAATTAAAAAAAAAAAACAAGAAATGAGAACGGAGGGAATGACTAGAGAATTCAAAAAGGATATAAAACCATCATATAATAACTTACATATTGGAAATTCTTGATTTAACAATGTTCCTTGTTTCTAGTTCTTAGTGAGAGAAGATTTGACCTTTTTGTATTTTATCAGAAAATATTTTATCTTTATAAACAAGTTATCAGTGCGTTGATACCTTAAAATAAATTAGTCTATATGGCTTAAAAGGCCAAATTAGCTCCGAAATAAAAACTCGATAAATGTGTAGCTAAAGAATTCATGAATAACGAAAATTAGGGATGTAGGAAGAAATGTGCTAAATTTACGAAAGTTTAGCACATGGAAGTTGAGAAAATATTGAGAGGTAATTAACAAAAAATAGCTAAGTGAACTGAAAGTTTAGTTATTAAACACTAAATTCTAAGATATAGAAGTTAAGGAAAAGCGTTAAAAGGTTAGTTAAAATATGGGGAAGTTGCTAGTAGAAAAAAAAAACCCTTAAGAACAAGAGGACTATAAATTCATCAATACCATCAAAATGGAGGAGACGAGAATGAAAGACCAACACTATCACAATACCACACAAATCAATCTCTAGAAAGAAAAAAAAACAATAAGCCTTCTTAAAACATGTGTTAATTTTAATTTTTTTACAATGTAAATTCACTTTTGTTATGTTGAGTTTCCTTTTGTAGATTGTAATTTTCTTTTGCAACAAACAATTACTTTCTTCACTTTAGATTTCTTTTCAATAATTTTTTAACATTTTGGTAGCTTAGAATTATATATTTTTAGTATTTTTCAAAGCTCACTTATATCATTGATAAGAAGTTAGGCATAAATTATGAGGAGAATTATTTCCCGGCATGCACGAATTCTGTATTAACACCAAACAATTTGGCATGTTTGATCAAACAACGAAGTCAAGAACACAAAATGAAAAAGAAATTGCTTTGCCTCTAACTTTGGAGGAAGAAGTCCCTGCAACCATAAAGAATGAAAGCTTTGTATCCCAGATGATAGGAAATCTTAAAAAGGAAGTCTCACCTTCAATTAACTTTCTTAAAGATAATAATCTAAAATTGTTGCGACGTAACTATATTGTTTCCATAAATAAGATTTTAGAGTTAAAGTCTAACATGACCTCCACGGCCGACGCAATCAAATGATTGACAGAGCATGTTAATAAATCGTCTGTTACTTTGATACAATTTATTAGGCAGAATTTTAGCAAAGCAAATCTCTGAGAACTTAAGGGCAACCTACTTCTAATGCATTGGAAGTCGAAGAATGTAGCCGTTTTTCAGTTCTTTCCTCTGTAGATGAAAGATACGTCCTCCGCATAAAAGAGAGAATATCCTTACATCACTTACTCGTGTTAATATTAGTAATGGCCAACGTGTAGCCAGGCCCTAAATTCCTAATGAACAAGGATTTCGTAGGGAGGCTAAAGCTATTGAATTATAATATTGTTTGAGAGATAATATTGCAAATATAAACCACAATCCCATTATTTACCTACTATAAATGAGGTTACAAGTTTATATAGTAGTAGTCAGAGAAGCAATCACGAATTGTACGTGCCTAGTTTAAAACAATTTGGCTTTCTAGAATTCCACAAACCTTGTCTAAAGTAGATCGATCAAGAAAATCCTTATCCTCGTGGTAACTCAAAATTCTCAAATTTAGTTTTTTTTTTTAGATTCACCATACAATGTGGAGAATTAACAATTATGAAAACTTAAACTATATTAAGCTGACTATTCCTAAATTACAGGAGCCATCTTTTCTTCGTACATTTTATTGCCTAGGAATTTTTTTCTTGGGCAGAAGTAGAAAGAATGTTTCATACTCATTTTTTTAAGACTAAGCCTAAAGTTAGCATAACTAAGTTGTCAAAGGTCACTCAAAAGAACAATGAGAATGATAATATATTCATCACTCGTTTCAAGAAAATAAGAAGTCAATGTTGAATTATACTTCTAAAAACTGAATATGTTAAATTAACTCAAAGAGTGTTAGACGTTAAATTGCACAAGAAACTCCAAGGAATGGATTTTTGTGATTTCCATGAATTGGAAGCAAAAGTCTTCACATGTGAAGATCTCCTTAAGGAATAAGGTTACCGAAAGAAGAATTTGTTAGGCACTTATGTTATTGAGACAAATTCTTACTATTTGACAATATCGAAAGTCAACATCCGTGGAAATTGTCTTTACACTTCTCTAAAGCCCAAATCCTTAGAAATAAAAAAGAAAATACAAGCCTTGTTAACTTAAGTATAGTACACCTTTGATACCTCTAAAATAAAGGAGATTTTTCACCATTTATCATAAGAAAATTTTATCACCTTAATCCCCAAAGCATTGAATTCCTATGAAAAGGGAAATCAGAGGTATTATACGTAGATCCATCTAACCTATAAGAATGTTTTATCCTTCACAGTCCTCTACATCCTTTTTATAAATATGACTTAATTAGTAATATTGATAAAGTGTATACCTAAACCTCCCTCTCTCCTTTAGCATATAAATTTCATTCCACTTCACCTTTGCTAGGGTAGAGTCTAAGTTACTGTGAGATTAGATGAACCTTCTCATTAGCTTATCTATAATTTTAATGATACTTTTTGGAAACCATATGTGTGCATATCAATATATATAAAGTATCTAAAATGAAGATGACTAGTTAGACTCTCCTAATTAGGGAGAAACTTCTGTTGCACCAGCTAGCTATGCTTCTCTTTATCCTCTCAATGAGAGGATTGAAATCAATGTAGTATAACATCTTAGATGAAACAAGCACACCAAGGTAAAGGTTAGGAGGTCTAGAAAGCTTTAGTCATGTAATGCACTATAAACAACAAGCATAACTTAATGCACTAGTAAATATAAAGAGCTGGCTTTTTTTTTTTGTTAATGCTTAATCTAAATAAGACCTTAAAGAAATTCAATATTGTCATTAAAATGCTCCTTAAATCATGATAAACCTTATAGAATACGATAAGATCTTATTCAAAGGATAAACTTGATATATCTTCAAAGATTTGCATTTTAGGTAGAACTTAAACTTTTTATTTAGACCAATATCATTCTTAATTAACTTGATAAGAACTTCCATACGTAATATGAATAGGTAAAGGGACCCACGTTAATCCCGTTACTCCTTGAAGGAATTTAGTAGGCTTACCATTGATCAAGATTCTTTAAAAGACTATTGTAATACACTAGCCTATCTATTTAACATACTTTAAAGGGAACCTAAAAGTATACAAAGTATTTAACATATATCCCCAATCTAATAAGTTATATGCCTCTTAGAAGTCAATATTAATGACATAATTTTTACTACAAGCTTTCGTATTATAGTTTTCAAGGGGTTCTTAAACCAACCATATGATATCTCCAATCAACCCTCCTTTTTATAAAAGCTTGCTGTGAATCATCAACTAGAAGAGTAATGTCTTTCTTTAACATGTTAGATAACATATTAGATATGATTTTACAAATAATGTTACAATAAGAAATTGGTCTAAATTCACTCATTAAACTAAGGGATTGAACCTGATTTACAATCCTATAAAGGTCTTGTTTACTTCTTTTAATAATCTTCTACTGTTAAAAAGCTTAAGCACCTTTTTGATGACAATACTCTTTGTATGATTCCATGATTTGTGAAAGAAATAAAGCATTTAAATCATCTTATCCTAGTGCTTTATTTGGATTCATAATCAGGAGAGCTTCCTTAACTTCCACTGAAGTAAAAGGTCTGGTTAATGTATTAGCTTCCTAAAAAGATAACATGGATTCATTCACAAACTTCAATAAATGAAATGTAGCAAAAATGTGTTCTTTATCATTAATCGAGGTAATTGTGGCCTCTTAGGAGAATTGATGACTCCATCTTAGATGCACTTGTTAGTACGAATATATATGAAAATTCTTAATTGGCTAGTTATAAATAGCCCTACCCAGACTATGGAGCAAATGATTAAACCGGACTTACCTACACCGAAGCATTGACCGTGATTCTCAAATATCATAGAACATAATGTGATATTATGAGATAAAATGCAATAGAAAGAAAGGCCCAGGGAACTAGTTACCTACTCTTAACGGTCAAAGCGAACCCTTTCATTTCGAACTCTTGAATAATGTGGATTCATTCACAAACTTCAATAAATGAAATGCTTAAGGAAGTTTAATTGGAGGATCCTAGGGACTTCAAGAAAAAGGAATAAACTTCCTGGTAGATCTCACCATCTGGGGTTAGCTAAATGCCTTCTATAAATTTGATTGGAGTTCCTTTTTGATAGTATAAACTTGTGGGGAAAAAAAAAACTAGTATTTTTATCTCCTTGTTTCAACCATAAAACCCTTAACCTCTATTTAATAAAGGATAGGTTTACCTCAGCTACATGAGTATATATTTAAAGAGCTTCTTTTTTAGTATTAATTAGGTATTGGTCATTCGGAGTTTTATAAAGTAAGCTGTGAATTTCCTCCAATCTTCCTCCTGCTTTCTTTACAACTAATTAAGTATTTAAGAATCTAGCACTATTTAAGAGGTTGAGTTCTTTTTCAGTCAACTCTAACTTCCTTATATTATTGTTTGTGTCATTATACATTTAACCTTATCCCTTTTTTAATGGCTAGTTCGAAACCATCAACCTTACCAAGGAAGTTAATAAATTTGAAAGGTTATTCCTTTTCCTAAAGAGAAATATATTTTAAATCAATATAGGAGAGTGATTAGACAGAAGGGGATTAGTAAAGCAAGTCTTACTATTGGAGAATTTGTTTAACCATTTTTCATTCACCATAGCCCTATCTAGTTTCTTTTTAAAGATCCATTCACCTTGTTTTTTGTTAGTCCAAGTATAAAACATGTCTTCCATTCTTAAGCTAGTTACTTATGTGTTGCTAACACAATTCCTTAAACCATCTGTAAAGCTTCCCAGGCCACTTCAACCTCTACTAGATGCAAAATGGAATTAAGATCTCTAGTTATCATCCAGGGGTCTTCTATGGAGAATCCTAATTATCTTAACTGATTCCAACAAGTAATCTTTAGAAAGAGTAGATTAAAAGTATAGAAAAATGTTATAATAAATACAACTTTACAGTTTTCATTCTAACCTAAAGATAGATACGTTGATCCTCCACTGAAGATTAACAACCTCCACCCTATCAAGATCAAAGGCTATAAGTATCCTCCCATTCTAGTGACGTTAATGATTGGAGATGTTGCTCAAATGCTTTTTCAAAGAGGCTATTTTTCTTTTATTCTACTTCTTGATTGTAGTTTCTAAGAAGTTTATAGAAAAGATTATTTTCTTTAATAAAATCATAAACCATTCATTATGTCTTAAGTTAATCGATTCCCTTGATATTTTAGACAAGTATATTCATTTCATATGGAAGGTGAAAGCTTTGTTCTTCCTATTAAAGTTTCTTCTAATTACTCTTTGAAAGTTTTCCTTAGTTTTTACATCATTGCCTTTTGAAGTGCTAACATTATTAAGAGTACATAATGTACAACTGGTAAGGTTCTCTTTTGACTTGTACCTTCCAAATCAATCTCCCTCTCTGGTGCTATGTTTTTAATATTTAGTTTTGCTCCTTTTTATTATGGTCATTCACAAGGTCCTAACTCATTATCTCAACTGCTACACGAGCTTAACCTTGAGATCCCTCATTTATTTCTTCCTCCACTTCTCCTCTTGGAGTTCAAGATCTTGATTAACCTCTTGGTTAACTAATTCATTATAGACTCCACTTTTGAACTTCTTCCTCGTTGACTTTTACGCTTGTTTCTGAGTAGCTGGTCTTGGTCTCTATATGTATGTAATTAGAACTTCATCCTTAAAGAGGGTACTAGATTCATCTAAAAGAAAAAGAAATAAAACAAAGATGACAATAAAAAAATAAAGTACAAAGTATTAAATAAGAAAATATATACTTTAGGTCCTAATTCCAATATGATCGCCATACTTTATTAGCCCAGACTACTCCCAAAAGAATTCCTACCCAACTAGTCTCTTTAATAGTATCCTATCAAAAAGCTTCTAGATTTATTTTACCAGGACATATCCTCTAGTAAAATTGAACCTTTTCATAAGGCTAATTACTTCATCCAAACATAAAGGTTTACTAATAAAGCTAGCAAGATATCTAATTCCTTTTGTAGTTCAATATTTAAAAGGGACATGATAAACATTTGCCCATACTTATATTTCTTTTATATGATATTTTGAAGATTGATGTCAGGTTTCCATACTTGAAGGAAAATTGGTTTGTAATTAAGGTGCCAAGGAACACATTCTAATACATTCTAAGCTTAAGAAGGGAACTAAACTTGATAAAGAATATATACTCGTCATTTATTATAACCTTAGATATCCTATAACTTTTTTATTTATGGTTTGTCTAAGTGTTTAAAATGGGAAGGATGAATTTTCTATAAGAAGTACCCTACTACAGTTGATTCCTACTTAGCAATACCTTCATTCGAGATCTCCAAGTTTGGTGCAATAGTAACTCTACTATCCTTAAATGAAGGAGGATAGTCATGTAGCTAAAATCAAGGAATCGAGTCTTTTAAAACATACTTACAGGTTTTCCTAGTGAGGGAGGACTTCTAAAAGCCTGAACTAGTAGTTTGAGATGCAATAGGGAAGGCCTGAGAGGGAATAAAAGCGTTGGAAAGTGTATCAAAAGGTATGTTTCCAGTTTCTAAATCAGGGAAATTTTTAAGATTTAGGTTGAAAATACGTTTTGAATATACTAGAAATGGTAAAAGCCAAAACTAGAATGGAATACAAGCAGAAAGAAGATGAGGAGCAAGAGCTAGAAGCATACCAAAAACCAAACAAGAACTAGAAGGAGCCAAAGAAGAGCAAAACTAGGGATAGAACAATGACGTTGAGGGACCAAAGAATAAGATCAAGATGAAAGATGTATCCAATGAAAGAAGAGCAAGAAAGAGAGAAAAGCTTTCTGCAAATAAGAACTTAAAAGAAGCAAAAAGGTTTGGAAATATGAAGGATAAGAAGGAAAGGTGCATCTTCAAGGAGGAGCAGCACAAGACAAAATATATAGATATAGCTCTATGAGAGAAGTTAACAAACATGCAAGCCATGTAATTGGTTTAGAGAGAAACATTTGTCCCTGTATAAAGCTTTTGACAACACTCATCATCTTCATTTATATAATATTTTTCACCATTCTAAAACTTCAAATCTTTACGCATGACTTTGTTTAAATGTGTTTTTAATTAAACTTAATATGTTATATTTGTTGGTATTCATTGTTATTTTCATTTTTAGAGAATTTGAAATAAGTAGTCAATATTAACAATTGTTTTAAAGAATATAATAGAAAACATGTAATAAATTTTAGTTAGGCAATTATTTTAGCAACCAAGTTCTCTATAAGTTAATTCAAATTTGTTAGTTCATCTAATTTTATGTAATTAGTTATTATATAATTAATATCTCTTTTAAGTAGTAATTTAATATTTTATTTATAATGATAATTTAGTAAAAGTTGTTTTTGTGATTAAAATTTTATAAAGTTGTCTTTGTGCTTAAAATTCCAATGAAATTCAATAAAAAAATCATTTTCTTATCTTAATTAGTTTTGTTTCCGGCCATATAATTTAGTGAAGACAATTGTTTATATATTTTTCAAGAAAAGAAAAGTTAGCGAAGACAGATTACATATATTTGTTTTTAAATAGAAGATAATGTATTACTTATTTGTAGTTTAAAATATTCGTGTAAAATATACAGTAATTGCAATTCCACATCTAAATAAAAAAAATCTACCATTTATTATTTACATGTTTTAATTGTCATGAGTTATTAATTTAAAAATTTTAAAAGAAATTTCATTTATATTTTGAGTTAAAATATCATTATCTATGTAGAAAATTTTACATACATATAATATAATATATAACATTTATTGAATGTATTATATATATGTTATATCAAGACGCCCGTGTTTAATGTCAAAAAAGGTAGGCATAGTTTTTGGTGCCTACCCAAATTGACAAAGCAATGGTAGGCACCGTTGTGCCTACCATCTTTGATAATTTTAAGGGGATAGCTGGTCAAATGGCCAGCCATTCCACATGCTCTCTTGTCTATAAGTACGCAGGAGATGAGCGAAGAGAAATGTGGAAAACAAAAGAGAAAAGTGAGAGTGAGGTGAGAGAGAAAAGAAAGAGAAAGAGAGATAAAAAAATATTTTGTATATTTTTTGTTTAGTTTTTACTTGTAATTCTCCAGTTTTTCTAAGTAGTAAAAGTCTTTTATCCTTGCCCGTGATTTTTACCCTAATTTGGGGGTTTTCCACGTAAAATTTATGTGTTCGTTACTATTCCCTTCAGTCCTATTTAGCTGCGAACCTGCTCTAATCCGGTCGATTTTCACAACAAGTGGTATCAAAGCAAGGTCAGAAAATTACCACAAATTTTTGGTGTAATACGTTCGGAGTTCCGGT
>JAOQMP010000209.1:39562100-39575164 GCA_027563575.1 Erythroxylum pedicellare | reverse complement strand
GAATATTGAATTACGAAATGATTAAATTATACATTATAGCCATGCATAGACAGGTTAAGTCAATTACTTTGAAATTCCTAATATTTAGGTAATCATGATATGTTGCTAGACGTCAATCATGATTTATGATTATGAATTATTTAATTGAAAAATTAAAGATAAATTAAAAGGAGTGTGAATTATAATTATAATTTATAATCGTTGCCAATTTATTAGGAACCTAATGGATCATACATTAAAAAGCAATTTCTGAAAGAAAAATCAATTTAATTAAGTTAGACTTAATTATAAAGTTTAAGAAACTTTGGGAATCAAATATGAGATGTTTAATTTTATTAAAATTAAATTAATTTGAATTTGATTCTAATTATAATTAAAAAGATTTAATTTTAATAAAAGACTGTCATGATTTTTCTATTTAAAGGGAAGAGTCTTTTAAAAGCTAGCACTTTTTATCTTCTTCCTCTCAAAACGGTTTAGGAATTACTTTGTGAATACCATCAGAAATTGAACAATTGGACAGTTGGTGATTGATCAATCAGAGAATGTTTCACAATTTTTTTAATGGAAAGCGAATAAGGTATGATTTCTAAATTGATTTGTATTTTATTCAAGTTTAATCAATTATCAAGATCTGCTCGGAATTTGTAAAAAAAAATTATTTTCTGCTACACCTATGATTCGATCACGATTGGATTCTAATACATATAAGATAGAAGTGTAATCAGGAAAACAAAAAACAAAAAGTAGATAAAGCCTCCTTCATATATGATAGACATGTACTCATAAGCGAAGAGTGTGCAAACACCTTAAATTTTCAATTCAGATAAACAAAGTCCATCCTAAGGAGTACTTAGTAGATGATTGGAAAAGAAAATTCATCTTCTGTTTCTGAATATAAGATTGCCCATCTACATTTTCTCATAATTGCTTATTCAATTGTAAGGTTCTAGGTACAGATATCTTGGGAGCAGTCATTCCGCTTTCATTTTGTATGGCTTAGATCCTAGTTTAGTAGAAGCCCACTCTCAACTAAAGGGATGACATATTTGGCTTCTTGTCAGGCTAAAATCCCTATCCACATAAAATATTAGGAAAGCTCCAACTCGCTTATTAAGATGCAAGACCTGCACCATTGGTGATCAGCCAACCCAGCACAAAGCTGGCGAGGAAACTATCCTGCAATCGAAATTTGATGTTATGAAAACCGGTAAAACAATATGAAGTGCTGCGAAGAACTAATGAACTTCAAATCAAACAATTCAAGAGCATTGATATGGTTAAATCATATTCAAAGTTCTACTGTGAATCTAAAGAAAATACTAAAACGTAAAATTAATTTTAGTGTTGCAGTATGCAGAAACTTCAGTTGGCTGGCCTTGTCTTCCAATACCAAAACCAGTAAAGAAGGAATCATTCCACTAACCTGCATGATCCAATCAGCGGAACTGGCTTCAGAGTACATTCCAAAGTACAGTCCAGGATGGACAATGATTCCCACACAAGAGATGTTAAATCCACGGTAAACGCTACCCATGCCATCAGATGCTAAAGTTTTCCTGTACACATCATGACATAAATGAGCCTATTAAATTGTCAGGTTTTGGTTACAGATAAATTATTAAGCAAGAACTTTCATCAACGTTCTGAAGAAAATGAGAATGATAATTAAAAATGAAGGTCCAAATCAAAGCGAGTCAAGACCAACGCATAGTTAGTACAACATGCATTGTAAGAAATACGATAAAGGAAAATATTTTATTCTGTAAACACCTGCTGTTTAACAACTACAAAGATAAATATCTTAAGTACCAGATTATGAACTTACAGAATGAAATCAAATTATCAACGTTCTTCATTTTCTTTTTCAATCAATCAAAAGCCCGTAGACTTATCATTACAATTGCCAATATATTATTCGTCAAATATGATAAGTAGAACCTCCTAGTTCTTTGACTAAAGTTGCCTAATACATAGCCTAATTCAAACCTACAGTAACAACAGACTCCATAGGAGGCTGATCTCTTTTCAGTCTTTCCCAATCGATTTGTCTTAATATTGCAAATCTCTCACTTAAAGATACAAAACCAGCTTGAGGAGAAACAATGCCGGAAGTCGCAGCTTTATGAAGCAGCAGAACGCTTGTACCCATATCAGGGCCATGTAGCTTCCCAGTCAACAACAATCGGAGGGGCATAAAAAGTGATTTCCCCTTGCGCTTGGTAGATTTTCCAAAGCTCTTCACCCACTTCTGCCAACCAGAGTGGCCTTCTTCCAGTGCATTAAGGAACTCACCACTGTCATAAGCATTTATGAGGCTGGCTGAGATTTCAGCAAGCTTATCTTCTATGTGAGTTTTGGCGTCAGGGCTCTTTAAAGTAGCTTGCAAAGGATAAGATAGCAAGTTTGAAAGAGCTTCATCTGAATCTGTTATCAAGTCAATTGCATCCTTAAGCAACTGAACTGCCTCTGTCACAAATGGTCCCTCTGATTTTGTGAGGACACCGGTACTTTTCCAACGTTCACCAATAAGACCTATTAAACTCTCGGATGGAAGAGCTCTCAAGTGTTGCCCATTCATCCACCTCAACTTGGTTGCATCAAAAACAGCACCACTTTTGTTGACTCGATCAATTGTGAATTTTTCAACAAGTTGTTCAAGGGTGAAAAATTCATTTTCCGTGCCATCACCCCAACCTAAAAGGGCAAGATAATTCACCATTGCCCCAGGCAAGTAACCCATCTCCCTGAACTGGCCAACAGATGTTGCACCATGCCGTTTGGACAACTTACTCCTGTCAGGTGCAAGTATTAATGAAACATGGGCAAAGAAAGGCATGGACAATCCAAGAGCCTTATATATCAATGCTTGCCTGAGAGTATTTGGCAGATGCTCTTCAGCTCTAATAACATGTGAAATGGCCATGGTAGCATCATCAATTGCAACACAAAAATTATATACCGGTTGTCCATTGCTTCTCATTATTACAAAATCTCCTAGGGTGTCCAAACTCCAAGTAACATCACCCCTTATAAGGTCATTGATTTTCAAACTCCCCTCTTTTGGAACACGAAAGCGGTAAGTATACAGAGTTCCCTTTGCCAACTCTTCTTGTACTTCTTCATCTGTTGCACTGGCCCACTTCCCAGTGTACACCGGAGGCAGTTTCTTTAATTTGGCGATCTCTTTCATTTTTTCAAGTTCCTCATTTGAACAGAAGCATCGATATACTTGACCAGATTCCAAAAGTTTGTCAGCATATTGCTTGTATAGAGAATTTCTTTCAGATTGTCGATACGGACCATAGTCCCCACCAATACCAGGACCCTCATCCCAATCTAGCCCAAGCCAAGAGAGATCACGAAGCAGTGCCTCCTCAGATTCTCTAGTTGATCTCTCCAAGTCAGTATCCTCGATCCTCAAAACAAATTTGCCCCCTTTGGATCTTGCAAACAGATAATTGAAGAGGGCAGTTCTGGCACCACCAACATGAAGATTTCCAGTCGGGGAAGGAGCAAAACGAACTCGAACTTTTCCTTGTTCACTACTAGCCTCGGCAGAGATGACTGAATATCTCCTCTTTTGGTTGAGGTAGGTGAGCTTCTGATACTTATTGTGAAGGGTACAACTGTAAAAAAGAGACGATGACCACAAAATGGGAGGGCCAAGGCCAAAATCCCTCATTCTCATCATCCCCATCACATTGGCCATACCTTAAACCAATCAAAACAAATCACAAAAAATAACGCCACTTGTACCCAAAAATTTAGCCACTTCCCAAACTTTTTTTATCAAGTCAAATCAGCAATTGCCATTTTCCCTGCAAATTTGTGACCTCTTGTAAAACTGATTATCTCAAGGGAAAACCTCCAATGATGAAAATATAGACTGCTTCAGAGAGAAGGAGCACTAAAAGCAGAGAGTTTGCACTTGTCTACAGCTCCTGTAGTATTACAACGTATTCTATTTGGCTGGTACAATACCTGAGTTTATATTGAAAAATCCAGAGAGTTTGTTAAGCATACTCTAATTACATACAAATCTCAGACCCAGTAAACTCATCGTCAATGTAATGCTCTATACACTACGGTATTAGTCAAGAGATAACTTCGAAAACAATCAAATCGAGAAACAGCGAAAAAAAACAATCAACACACGTATATCATCTCAGAAAAACACAAGCTACAATGAAAAGAAAGTTAAGTTTAGATTGGTCGTTGGAGTACCATTCTATATTTATACATATCAAAAAGCATACTAAATGAAAATGGAGTTAATGATGAGCAGATCTAGTAGAATAGCTTAACCTAAGTCTGCAAAACGTTGACGTACCTAATGTGTAGCTGGCGATGTTAGGGGACTCTCCGGCGATAGAGACAGAGAAGGTGTGTTTTGAAATGTGCAAA
This sequence comes from Erythroxylum pedicellare, assembly GCA_027563575.1. Classification (NCBI taxonomy): domain Eukaryota; kingdom Viridiplantae; phylum Streptophyta; class Magnoliopsida; order Malpighiales; family Erythroxylaceae; genus Erythroxylum; species Erythroxylum pedicellare. Next base: position 39,570,757 of record JAOQMP010000209.1, on the reverse strand, counting down.
AAATCCGCCATTCATTGACGCTATCTAGTATCTAGGGTTGTGCGAATTAATTGATGTTATCCTGTGCCCAACCTTCTTCCTGATAATAGTGGAACTATTAGATTATTAAAAGTTTTGAATTTATCATATTTTGAATTACAATTTAATTTAATTTAATTTAATTTAATTTAAATAATATTATTTTAATATTCAAATAAATTAAATTCCAAGTTTAAACTATTCAGTTGAATTTTAAATAAAAATATTAATCTAGTGCTAACTTTAATACTAAGACATATAAATACAATTTAAATTCAATTTGTTCACTTTTGAATTACTTATTTAGAATATTAAAAAGTGTTATATAATTGGACAACTTATTTTGTATGGCATATTGAATTCTATTATAAACAAAATAGTATTTGGGTTTATGAAAAAAAATTCCAAGTCAAACAGATTTATCATCATCATCATCAACATCAACAATACTCAGTTGAAATCTCGTTGAGACACAGAAATTCGATAGTATATAGTCTTATCCTTACTTAGTAAAGAGATTATTTCCAATAGATCCACATGTAATGTGTCATAAAGATACTATAAAATTAAAAATATATGTGCATACATATGCCAAATAAAAATAATAAAATAAAATAAGTAAATAAGTCCAATAAACATAAAAAAAGAAATAAAATAACTAAATACATAAATACAAATAAATAATGAATAGAAACAACAGTAACATTAATAATAAAAATAGATAAGGCAATACAAAAATAATGTACATACAAAACATTTCAAAGATTAACAATAAACAGTAAGATAAGAATATATATCAGAAAAGACTCATACAAGAGTAAACTCCAACCAGACCAAACAGAAATAAGACATCTATATGAGTAACTTTGCCCATGCATGTCACCCTTACGTTAAATGGGAAACTAACTAAGCTAAACTAGCTAGGAGGTAAATACTATGCAACAACTGCATAATACATATATTCATATACCTTACAACTACAAGACTACGAATGCTCTCTTTAAGGGATATCTTTTACCCGTATCTTATTATGCCAAAGTTTTCTATTGCGGACCAAGTCCTTGATAAGATCCAACAGTGCCATATTATTCTTGATCACTTTCCTTCGGTTCTTTTTAGGTCTTCCTTTTTTTCCTCTTACAGTCTCTAAGTATCATTTTCTCCCATCATCTCACTAGAGCATCAGGGTGTTTCCTTTTAACATGTTCAAACCATCTAAACCTTATCTCTCGTAATTTGCCATTAATACCAGCCACCTTTAATTTGTTTATTACCATAAGATTCTTAACCTTATCTCTTCTAGTAAAGTTACATATTCACCAAAACATCCTTATCTCCATCACCAAAAGCTTATTATTGTGTATTTGTTTGATGGCCAACACTTTGCCCCATGTAACATAGTTGGCCTAATCATCAAACGGTATGATTTACCTTTAAGCTTGAGTAGTATTTTCTTGTCATATAAGACCCTTTATGCATTTCTCTATTTGAGACACCATGATCTTATACGATGAACTATATCTTTATTGATCTCCCTATTGCTTTAGATGATAAACCGTAGGTACTTAAAACACTCCTTCCGCGGCATAACCTTAGATCCAATTTTTACATCCACATTGGTAGCCACCTCATGGCTCAAAAATTTGCATTCTAAGTACTCAGTTTTGGTCTTGCTCATTTTAAACCTTTTAACTCTAACGTTTCTCTCTAAAGTTCTAGCTTAACATTGACCCCTCTCTTATTTCATCCACTAAGACAATATAGTCAGTAAACAATATACACCAAGGCACATCTCCTTCAATATTATTGGGAAACTCATCTATCACTACTGCGAATAGAAAAGGGCTTAATGCAAAGCCTTGGTGTAGTCTAATGCTAATAGAAAAATTCTCAGTGTCTCCTCTTCTCGTCCTTAATCTAGTCATTGCCCCTTTATACATATCTCTAATCATCCATCTATAAGACATAGGAACTCCCTTAACCTCCAAACACCTCCACATGATTTCCCTTGGAACCCTGTCATATGCCTTCTCTAAATCAATAAAAACTATGTGCAAATTCTTCTGTCTTTCCTTACAATATTCCATTAATCTTATAAGGAGATGTAGCACTTCGGTCATGGACCTTCTTAGAATAAAACCAAATTAGTTTTCCGATATAGAAGTCACCTTTTTTATTGTCTTCTCAATTACCTTCTTTCACAACTTCATGGTATGACCAAGTCAAACAACTTATGTAGCCAAATTCTATAAGAGTTGTTTATAATTTAACTTATTATTATAGAAAAGAGTGCCAAAGAATTAAGCATGCACAGTCAAAGTACAGGTGGTCATTAAGAAACATTATGATTCCTGCAACTTCCTAAGGCTAAAATGCTTTCTAAATCAAACGGAAAAAAAAGCTTGTGACTTTTGCAATCCAAACTACAAGGTTTTTAACAATGTAGATTGCTTAATGTTTCTGATATCAAAAGAAGATTTTTAACATTAAACTGATGGTGTTAAATCATTGTTAGTTATTTGTTGATGTGGATTTTTTTTAATTTTTTGATGTGGAATCCATCAAAAGCTGACGTGGACACTTTTAAATAGAGGTGGGTCCTACCTATGGTATAAATGCAACGTTTTGGGCAATATATTCTTTTAACTGGAGGTGGATCCTACCTCAAGTTAAATTAGCATTATTCATTAACGTAGCGTTTTGTTCACTTCCTCACTCTTCTTTTTCTTCCATCTTTATGAATGGAAGAAGCAGGTTTCCTTTCACTCTAACTCAGTGGCAAGAGCTTGAGCATCAAGCTTTAATCTTTAAGAGGCTGTTTGGTTCACCAGCTGGAATAGATAAAGAATAGAATGATTATTCTTATGAATAGAATAGATGAGGAATAGAATTGAATAGGTATTACTTAGTTTAGCTTATTCCTAAGAATTGCTAATGATGATATATGCTAACGTTTAGTTTGAAAACATAAATTTGAGATGACAAAGGAACAACTAACAAAAAGACTAAAATATCCAAGTGAATCATTTATATATGCATTTATGATCTTTTCGTAAATATACAATGAAAACCTCTATAAATACCATAGCCTATTTTGTAACAGTCAAGATGAAATCAAATTAAATAAAATTTCTTTTCATTATTCATTCTGTAGTCTCTAATTTCTTAATAAAGTGGTATCAAAACCTTATTTCTTAAAGTATAAAGAAGAGTTTTGTGAGGAAAGTAAGAAATGGAAAGTAATGGACTTACTTCCTTCCAATTTCCTCATCCTACAAAAGACAATTATGAGAAATGGTGTCTACGTATGAAAGCTTTGCTTGACTCTTAAGATGTATGAGAGGTTGTAGAGAAAGGCCATGAAAACCTTCAAAATAAAAAGCTTATATTAAATTTATGAATAAGCTTTGTCCCAGATAACAAAGAAGGATCAACAACCTCTCACTCTCATCCACCAATGTTTGTATGATTTAATGGTTGAGAGGGTAGTCAATGTTACTTGTTTGAATGAAGTATGGAATAATATAGAAAAGCCTTTTCAATATGTTGATAAAATAAATAAAGTGAGACTTTAAACACTAAGAAGTAATTTTGAATTTTAAAGATGAAGGAATTTGAATCAATTTCTAATTATTGTACAAGAGTGACAGTGATTGTAAATCAATTAAATACATATGGAGACAAGATATAAAATGTTATTATAATGAAGAAAATTATTCATTTTTTGAATCCCAAATTTGATTATATGGTTAAAATCCATGACCATGGAAGAATAAGAGGGATCATTATAAGCCTATGAAGAAAAGATTAAGAAAAGATAAGCTTAGTCATTAGAGAAAGTTTTCAAACTTAAAACTATTTTAAAGAATGATAAACGAAAAAAGAATCAATTTAGAGGACATAGACGAGGAAGAAGAACAAGTCGTAGTTATGGCATATATGAAAGAGGAAGAGGGAATGGAGACAACAAAAACAACAAAGAGAGAAGTCAATAACCACAAAGAGGGAATAGAAGAATAAGAGGAAGAAGATGAGGCTAATATTTAAATATAAATGAAAGGAGGTATGACAAGACTAAGGTTGAATGTTTTAATTATCATAAAATTGGTCAATATTATTGAGAATGTTGCAATGTCACTAATAATATCGAAGAATAGACTAATCTTATTGATGACAATCAAAAAGTTAAAGAGTCAACTTTGTTGTTAACAAGCAAGGAAGAAGAAAATGATATTAATAGTATAAGCAATCACATATATGGATACAAAGGCAAATTTGTAGATCTTTGAAAAGATGAGAGACAATGTTTCCTTTGAAGACTTTCAAAATTTCAAATTAAATGAAAAGGTTCGATTCTCATATCTTTCAAATATGGTTGACATAAGTTGATCACCAATATTTATTATGTGCCCAATTTAAAAAGAAATATTTTAAGCTTATGTCAACTCCTAAAAAAGGGATATAAAATTCTCATGACAAAAAAAATTCTTTGACTTTAAGATCAAAATTCTAATTTGATTTCTAAGGTGGCTATACCAAAGAATAGGATGTTCAAGTTGAACATCAAAACAATGGAGCAACTTGTTTGAATGTTGATTTCCAAGAGGCAGAATGGTGTTGGTGCATGATATTCCACTTAAATTTTAGAGCTCTTAAGGTTATGGGGGGGAAAAGTTGGTAAAAAGGACACCCTCAATTAACCATCCTAATCAATGTAAAACATATTTTCTTGAAAAACATTATAGGAAGAGTTTTCCTAAAGAAGCAACATCGAAAGCAACTGGCCCTCCTAAATTTATGCACACTATATGTGTGGATCAATCAATCCACCTTTACTTGGTACGAAAGAAAATCGTTTTACTTTTAACTGATGATTTTAGTATCAATACTTGAGCTTATCTTCTTAAGAAAAAATCATACACTTTTGTTGCTTTTAATAATTTTAAGATGCTTATAGAATAGGAGAGTGGCTATAAAATCAAAGCTTTGAGATCCAATCGAAAAGCTAAATTTTACCTATAAAGAATTCAGTGATTTTTATGCAACTAATGACATTTATCATCCTTTAACAATTCCTAGATCATCATAACAAAATAGATTAATTGAGAGAAAGAATACGAACATACTTAATACGGGAAGATGCATGATGAAAGTTGAAAATATGAAGGAGTTTTGGGCTAAAAGTGTTTCTTGGTAATGTATTTATCTAATTGCTATCCAACATTAAATATCAAAGACCAAACCAAACCCTTCAAGAAACATATATCAAAATAAAGCCTAATGTCTATCATTTGCAAGTTTTTAGAAGCATAGAGTACGCTCAAGAGCTACACTAAGAAAGATCCAAGCTTAATGATTGAAGTATTAAAATGTGGAAATGATTCACATTCCAAAGGCTACAGAATATACAATCAAAACAATGACAAAGTGGTAATGAGTTAAGACGTTGAATTTGATGAAAAAAGTTATGTAGAATTAGCAGCCTTATAAGAGAAGTTATAATTTACTTCTATATTTTGGAGAAGAAGAAGAACAAGAGACCATAATACTTATACAAGAAATAACTCCACCTCTTGTACCACTTATGTTAACCTATAAAGAAAGTTTAAGTGAAAGGATAAGGAAAATGAAAGTTCTAAGAGATATTTATGTAAGATCTAATGAAGTTATGCTTGAAAATGATGAATTTTATTATCATCTTGTAAATAATGAGCCATTAAATTTCAAAAAAGTCATACAAGATAAAAGATGGAGGTTAGCCATGCTCTTTAAGGTTGTTGATTATTTTATTAATAGATTCGTTTTTTTAATGTTTATGATATATGATGTATTGTTATTTTGCAATAGAGAATTGCTTGATATCTCCTGGCTCTACTTCTATCTTTACTCCGAAATAAAAGTCAGTGCGGAGCATTTGAAGATTTGTAACAAGAGTTAATCTTTGCAGCATGTATATGATGATGGCCTTTTGGAGGAGGTGGTTCTGTGTCATCTTAGTACTAAGGATGGAGATACTGTGACTGCTAACTATATCAGGTTTTTCCAAAAAAATTTAAAGCTTCCATTGACGAAGGTATGTTTAAATATTCTGTATTTGTAGACTGTTTAATTTCTTTAGTAGGTTTTGTTCAAGGATATATATACAGTGATATGTCGTACGCAACTGAGGTTATAGGATAAGACTCACTGCTCCTCCATTTAAGGTGAAAATATAACCAGAGGTAGATTTGCTATCATCCTTATCCGATGCGAAACTAGCATCAGTGTAGCCTATTAGCTTGAATTCATGATCTCCATATATAAGGAATTGGTCCTTAGTTCTTCTCAAGTACTTAAGGATGGTTTTAACCACTTTCCAATGTTCCTCACCTAGGTTACCTTGATACCTACTCGCTATTCCTAGCGTGTAGGCTACATCAAGTCTTGTAAATATCATGGTATACATGATAGCTCCCACTACGCTAGCATATGAGACCCTACTCGTGTGCTCTCTTTTTTATAGGGTTTTAGGACAATCCTCCCTACTAAGAGAAATTTCAGTGCCTATCAGTAGATAACCTTTTCTGAAATTTTCCATGTAATACCTTTTTAAGATAGTATCAATGTGCATGGATTGGGAGAGCCCTAACAGCTTCTTTGATCTATCTCTATAGATCTTGATTCCAAGAATATAAGTTGTTTCTCCCAAATCTTTTATGGAAAATTGTTCAGATAGCCAAATCTTTGCCTTTTGCATAGCTAGTACATCATTTCTTATTAGTAATATGTCATCTATATATAATACTAGGAAAATACTATGCTCCCACTAACCTTCTTATACACATATGGCTCCTCTTCACATCTAACAAAGTCGAACTTGGCGATTGTTATATTGAGACGAATATTCCAACTTTGTGAAGCTTGCTTCAATCTATAAATGGATCTTTGTAGTTTACATATTTTATTAGGAGCAGATGGCAATATGAACCTTTCAGGTTGAGTCATATAGACATTTTCCTTGAGCTTTCTGTTAAGAAATGTTGTTTTTACATCCAATTGTCATATCTCATAATCATAATATGCAGCTATAGCAAGTAGAATCCGAATAAATTTGAGCATTGTCACAAGGGAAAAAGTTTCATCATAATCAATACCTTCCTTTTGATTATATCCCTTGGCAACAAGACGGGCTTTATAGGTTTCAACCTTCCCGTCTACTAAATTTTTTTTCTTAAATACCTATTTATGTCCTATGGGTTTTATATCCTTTGAGGGATCAACCAAAGTCCATACTTTATTGATTCTCGTGGATTCTAACTCGGATTCTATGGTCTTAAACCACTTTTCACGATCTAAACTTGCCATAGCCTCTTCATAAGTCTTAGGGTCATCATCAATATGTGGGATATCATTAATATGATTATCCTCGTCACCTTGCACTATTAAGTTTAACCTATCTGGTGCACGATGTTCCCTAGTAGACTTTCTAAAAGGCTCATGTTCAGTAAGTTCTTCCTCTACTTGATCTTATTGTTGCACTGGTTCTTGGATAGGCTCATTAATTAGTCCATTCTCCTCAACAGTTAAGGCTGGTACCCTATGTGTTAATTTCAAGACATCAAGTAAAGGTTGCTGAATATGCAACTGATGCTCTTGAGCTTATATTGATTCGTTAGAATCTTGAATTTCATTAAGATCAATTTCTACACCATGACTTCCTCCATTAAGGAACTCCCTTTCTTAAAATGTTGCATTTCTAGCCACAAATACTTTTTATTCAGAAGGGTGATAGAATAGTATCCTATAGTTTTCTTGGGATAGCCAACAAATATACACTTGTCAGGCCTTGCTTCAAGCTTATTTGGTAGCAATATCTTGACATAAGTTTGACAACCCCAAACTTTCAAATGTTTTAGGTTAGGATTACGCCCTTTTCACATCTTATATGAAGTTTTAGTGATTGCTTTAATGAGAATTTTGTTTAATAAATAGACAATGGCTTCTAAAGCATATCCCCATAGGAAGATAGGAAGATCAGTGAACCCTATTATAGATCTCACCATATCCAATAAGGTTCAATTTCTCCTTTCTGAAACACCATTGTATTGTGGTGTTCCTAGAGAAGTGCATTGAGACAAGATTCCATCTTGCCTTAGATAATCAACAAAATCATCACTAAGATACTCACCGCCACGACCAGATCTTAGTACTTTTATATTCTTACTAATTTGTTTTTCAACTTCACTACAGAATCTTTTAAATATTTCAAATGATTTAGACTTGTGTTTCATAAGATAAACAAATCTATATCTTAACATATCATCAGTGAAGGTGATAAAATAAGAATATTCATCTTTAGCTTGCACTTTCATAGGCCCACATATATCAGTATGTATAAGTCCTAAAAGTTCACTAGCTCTCTCTAGTTCTAGTAAAAGGAGATTTGGTTATTTTACCATTGAGACAAGACTCACAAGTTTTATATGATTCATAATCATATTGACCAAGGCATCCTTCCTTGTGCAACTTGTTTACTCTTTTCTTACCAATATGTCCAAGTCTACAATGCTAAAGGTAAGTTTGATTTGCATGTTTATCTCTCTTCCTTTTTTGACTATACACATTCATAATTGGATAAACAATTATTTCAGGTAAGACAT
>JAOQMP010000209.1:39515216-39525702 GCA_027563575.1 Erythroxylum pedicellare | reverse complement strand
TTTTATTTTGTAATAAAAATTATTTATACATATAAATATTATTTAAAATATATTAAATAATATGCAAAGCACAATAATTATTATATAATTTTAAACCATATAAAACATAATAAAAATATATCTAACTAAATCTTTTATATTGATCATAATATAAGTAAAATTAATATAAAAAATAAATATTAAAATATATTTAAAAATTAAATAATATTATATAAATCTCAAAATAAACGTAAAGATGTGTTTGTGAATACTGTGAAAATTATGTGTAAAGTATAAAAGTAAAAAAGAATAAAAAAATAAGTTCATTAATTGATTTGAACAATTTATCTAAAAAAGTATATTTTTTTTAAAACTCCAAAATTAAACTCTAAATTTGAGCTTCTTAAAAAGCTACATTTTAACTTCAAAAAATTATTTGTATATAAAAAATAATTTTATATTTTACAGTAAATCACTTAAATGTTTTAAAAATAACTCTTACGGTAAAAATAATTACCCAACTGAACCAAAAAGAAATAATTCATAACACTGAATTGTTGTAGCCATCACGGCCTAGAAAGGAAAAAAGGACTGAGCCTTCAAATGAAAACTTATCGTAAAGCGAACTTTCCATGCACGCGTATGAAGACCGTTCAGAAAGTACTCCGGACTAGGATTGGTTCAGTCAGAAAGGGCACGTGTCAGCCCATCCTCATTTGGGCCCACACTCTCCCCTTTGTCCGGGCGTAACCTCTCCCTCTCTTCTAATACCCTTCTCATCTCACTCTTTCTTTCTTCTCGCAGCTCGTTACTCTTATCACTTTTACGCTTTGTAAGCTCGACCCGAACATCTTAATTCGGACCCTACAACTTCAGAATTCGATTGCTATTTCTATTCAGCTCATGTGGTGAAACATTTAATCGTAATGGAGAAGGAGAATCATAAGGATTATATGTACATGGGTCGAACCTTTGATGCCATGCGTATCAATGACGATTACTCTGCATTTAGCGACTGTAACAGCGACAGATCGGGCGAGTTCACATCGGCATCCTCGGAAAGCCGTGGATTGTTGATTTCCTGTGCGACGGAACATTCAGATGATATGATCCGACAACTTATATCGGATCTGGGATCCTGCTCTGTTAACAAGCAAAAGCAAGCTGCTATGGAAATCAGACTGCTTGCAAAGAATAAGCCAGAGAATCGCCTGAAAATAGCAAAAGAGGGGGCTGTTAAGCCTTTGATATCGCTAATTTTGTCGCCGGATTTACAGCTGCAGGAGTACGGCGTCACCGCGATTTTGAATCTATCGCTTTGCGACGAGAATAAAGAAGTTATAACTTCTTTGGGAGCAATCGAGCCGTTGGTTTTAGCTTTGAAGACAGGGACGTCGACGACGAAAGAAAACGCCGCATGCGCTCTATTTCGCCTCTCGCAAGTGGAAGAGTACAAGGCTGCAATTGGACGGTCAGGAGCAATCCCTCGCCTCGTGAGTCTTCTAGAAGCCGGTGGAATTCGCGCGAAAAAGGACGCATCAACTGCTTTGTACAGTCTATGTTCGGTGAAGGAAAACAAGATCAGGGCCGTCGAATCGGGGATCATGAAGCCACTTGTGGAATTGATGGTTGATTTAGGGTCCAACATGGTGGATAAGTCAGTTTTTATATTGAGCCTGCTGGTGTCGCTGCCGGAGGCGAGACAAGCTCTAGTCAACGAAGAGGGAATTCCGGTATTAGTCGAGTTAATCGAGGACGGTTCGAGAAAGCAGAAGGAGATTGCTGTAGGAATACTCTTGGCTTTATGCGAGGACAATGGGGTGTATCGTGGGATGGCGGCGCGTGAAGGAGCGATTCCTCCGTTGGTAGCGCTGTCGCAGTCCGGCGCAAATCACGCTAAGCAAAAGGTAGGCCATTCTTAGGCTTCTTATCTACTTCTCGGCGTCGCGAAATTGTCGGGTAGCGAATTACGTGGCAAGTCACTTTATGTTCTTTTTGAAAAATCAAGTATCGTTTGGTCTGAATTTTAGAATGCACGAGAAGATAGCTTGGCTACGGCAGTCACTTGGTTGTCTGCCCTTCTGGGGCAAAAAGATAAATACCCATCAAAAATATCCCGCTTGGCGGTTAAAACCGTTTCGATTTTTGGGTGTTTATTTTTCCTTTTCTTATTTTTTTTTTACTTCCTTTTCTTATTTTTTAATCTTTGAATTTGTTATTTCCGAAAATGAGAATTAAAGCTAATTAAGTGGAGTAATTTAAAATTATAAGATCTCATTAGATTTGTCATTCGTTTTGGTGATGTCGATTATTGTGTCTGAGTGGGTACACGACTTGTTGTGTGGGCAGGCGGAGCAACTGATAGAACTCCTACGGCAACCAAGATCCAGCAATATCGCTGCCACGGTATCAGATGTGTCAGTATGAACTAGCAAGCCTACAACATGCCCATGTGTAATCATACAATGACATAGTTGAATTAGCTACCGAGAGACCAACCAACACTGAAGGGAAAAAGTATATATATAATAGAAAACAAGTTGTAAATAAATAGTTTGAGATGGAGCTTGTAAAACTTATGACTAGTGGTTGAGTTTTGTTTGTAACTTCTTCTTTAGGATTTCCATTTTGTTTTTGCTTTCCTTTTTAACATGTCATATCGCATACTAATGTTGGACAGTAAGATACGATATAAAAGACGGCTAGTCCATCTCTCAGTTCTTTGACGGCTCGATGGTTGGTGCATCAAGTTCTGTTCTGTATTTTTCGGTTAGTAATTCAGATTTCAGTCCCACAAATTGATTGCCATTTTTCATCAAAAATGGAACTTTTCCAATTCAGGAAGGGATTGGGGCACAAATATACCGAGTTTAAATTTTCCTCTGAGAAAGAGAATAAGCATTTGTGGAATGTTTTCTTGTGGTGGTAAGGAGTGGTAGAGACAACAGTTAAACTAGTTGGTAGTTTGTTCCATCAACCTTATTAAAAATTAGATTTCATCAGTTTCAGTCACCGGTGGGCCATGTTTTCGTTTATTAGAACTTTATAAGTTAAAAGTAATAAACTACGACATAGAATCCATTGGCTGGTCAATTAGATGTGACTTTAACGTCGTCTAATTAATACACAAATCGAGTTAGGTGTGTTTAAAATGAGCGCACCAACATCAACAATTAATTAATCATCAACTTCAATTGGATTACGTCGCCTTTATCACGATTGGGAACGTGCTTTCATCGTCGTCAGATGAGGTTTACAGTTATTGTATTCAATTAATTTTCTGAAGACATGTTTTAAATTTTCTTATTAAAAAAAGGTCTATGGTGTGTATCTTATTAATAACAGCCAATAAATGTCAAAGGCGTTTATTTTATTCTCGAAATTGAAGGTATGGTCAAAAGGGCAATAGAGAGGGCAAAAGGATTCATATAAATGAGAAAAGAACAAAAGAGTTGCAAATCTGACGACACAATCATGAACATAAGGAACGTGTGTTTAGTTACGACTGAGCCTATTCCAATTCCGAAGGCTAAAGATGCAATGAACTAGTAAACAGAACTACAAAAGCCATCAAAGTTTACTGGCTGCTCCCGTCTCGCACGTTTTCCCTTCTTGACTTTCAAACGATCTTCTACAAGCAAATACATGAACGGCAGATTCTCAACATATTATTTACTAATTCACAACTAAGTTACATGATCTATTAATTTAAATTTTAAAATATGAAATAAATTTTATATAAATCCATTTGGGTATAATATATTTTGTCTTTTTATCGTATACTATGTTTTATATTGTCCCGACTGATTCAATGGTATAAGGAAATGGCCTCTTAGAAGATAACTTGTGCAGAAGGTTCTCCAAGGTAGGTCTTGGATTTTACTTTCAGAATTTTGTTATGTCTATGAACTCATATAAAGCCTCCTGCTAGTTAGAGTTGGTTACATAATCAAGTCCATTATTGATTATTTAATTTAAAATTATTAGCTCATTAAATAAATTATTTTAAATTTTAATTATTATATTATTAAAACCGGCAAAAGACGACCTTTAAGGCTATCTTTAGTTGGACATAAAGTTTTAATGGAATGGAATGGAATGATTTACAATGAAATGAAATATAAATAGATATAATATTAGAAAATTATTATTTGGGAGGAATGAAGGGTGTATAATGTAATACAGCGAAATGTTATTTGGAAGAAGAGTTTATAATGTAATTTAGTTAAAAGTTGTTTATCATTTTACATTCCATCTTAGACCTTCTAAATTAGAGGTTTCTTATTTTTACTGTTTAGAATGAAATGAGACATAATATAAAATCTTCCTCTTCCATCTCATTCCATTATAAACCTACCCTGATTTCAAATGATGGAATAATATTACATTACATTCCATTTTATTCCATTATAAACTCTTATCCTAAACGATAGAATAATATTACATTCCATTCCATTCTATTAGTAAACCCTCAACCAAACATAGCCTAAGGCAGAGAGTCAGTTGTCAAGTTTTTACTGTTCTAAAACTCATTTATTGGGTCCCTCTTGGCTCAACAAACAATAAAACAAAAATTATTTAATTTAATAGTAAGTGAAGTTAGCTGCAAAATGGTTATTCAATTAGGCTATTAGAAAGTTATTAGCTAAGTTAACATCATTATTTATAGATTCTTTTATAAATAATTTGCTCTCATTCTTTTTGAAAATTGAGAAGATATAAGTAAGATTGTTGTGATATTTTTTGCCATTGACAATTTTAAGATTTTTTGTTGATAACATGAGAGCTATAGCTTTTATTAACTTAAATCATATTAATAAACTTTTAATTCTCGATCTTTAATTCAACATAATTTATAGACATGGATAAATATAAAGAAAAGGATCTTTCATTAAATCAAAATTTTAATTTAAAAAATATATTTTAGGGTTCATCTCAAATAAATTTGTATCCTAATTTAAAATAAAACAAAGAAAAAAAATAATAAAAAAAAGAAATGAGAATGAGTTTAAAGTTTTTAAATCATAATGCTTTTTGATTCTATTATTAAAATCTTGTTTTTCTCTAAGATTGCTTCTTCTTGATGTGCTCTGGAGTCTCTTCTGCTTTTGAATTGAATTTTGACCTCCTAGATGCCTACTTTACCTTTTCTCTTCTCTTTTTCCTCTCTTTATTCCATAAAACCTTTACCTTTTCTCTTCTCTTTTTCCTCTCTTTATTCCATAAAACCAGGTTTTATGTCAAAAACATGACCAAAAACAAACCCATCTTGGACCTATGTTCCTTCAAGAGTGCCAGAATAATTTACATAAAATTTAATGTCAATACATGTCAATAATATGGGAATGTGTATTTCTCATGTTAGGTTTACCTTTATTAGGTTTTGTGTTCGAGACTCGTTCATTATAACCCAATCATGGATATAGTACTATAGATGACTTGCTTTAATTTATGCTTCATGAAGTATACCCAAAATTTCCTAAAAATGTTATCAATAAATATAACAAAAATATCTCATAGGATGTCATATGTTAGTATATATGCACAGTCTAGAATTTTCCCAATTTTATACTTTCTTATCTTGAATGTCACCCTAATAGTTTACTAAGTGCATAAAACTTGTAAAAGTCTAACTTACATTAGACACCCTTTGATAAGCTCTTCTTATGAATTTCCTTTAAACTTGCTTATTAAGATGACCCATCAACATGTATCACAACCTAGTACTATCTTCCTTTAACTCTACTATGGTAACCTATCCTCCTATGTACTTTCTATCAGTTTGTAGATATTTCTCATTAGTTTTTGAAACACTAAAGGGGTTAATTAATTCGTAGACTTTTAAAATTTTCTTTTGCATGAACAAAATAAAACTACGGAAAAGCAAAAAAATAAAAACACCAAAATTTGGTAACACAGTTCTGCACACTCTACCTACGTCTAGGAGCCCTTACTCAGATTAATCACTTTCATAGTAGTTCAATAGAATTACACGAGATTGACCTAAAACAGCACCATTCAATCTTTGTAACTATCTCTCAACCTTACTACCTGTGAAAGATTTTCACACCCGATAATACGACCGACTCGTGTTAACATCGTCAGAGGATTTTTCTAACTACTTTCACTCAAAACAATAATAAATAAAAATATATCAAGTATTTAATCAACTGAAAATTAAATAAAAAAATACTTGAGACAAACGAAGACTTCCCTATGGATTTATCTTCTCAACATAACCCGATTGAAAACTTTCTCTATAGTTGATTCTTTCTTCAAAAGAATAAGTCACGGTGTTGCTTCAAGTAATAACTAGTCCCCACATCACTGAAAATAATATTCACCTTACTGACAAAACAACTTCACCATGGCACACTTAGAAATACGTTAATCACCTATATCCTTTAACATACGCAGCAACATTATTTTTCTTCAAAGACCCATGAAAAACGTATTCCACATAAGCTCATGCACACATTAACTGCCATACACACACCCACTTGTTTCAGCTCCACTAACGTGTTTTTAATAGACTTCTATCATTAATCAAGTATGTGAGCAACACCACTTCAAGAGATCCATGCAGGCTTCCTCAACCTTATGCCAACCAAAACACCAGACACAATATACAGCCACATAAAACCAAGTATGCAGCCAGCAACTCCTTTCTTTTATCACACGTGACTTCCACACACAACAGCAGTGCACACACACACGTAGTCTTACCAAGTCACCTCCTTTTTGATAGACTTCAATTAAAACTCAATCTCTAGATGCATGTTTTGGTATACGTCAATTTAAAAAAAATCTTCGCATCTGCTGCATATCCGTTAAAACACCATCTCCACCCATCTTCATTAATCCATATAATAAGTTTAATTTTCTTATATGTCCAATTTAAAATTCCAAAACCAAACAAGGAATATATAAAATATATTCTAACAATCTCCCCTTTTTTGGCATTTTTGTCTCAGCTCCAGAATGACACGTAAATAATTATAATTGGACATATAGAATAAAAATTCTTGATGCTCCCCCTCAATGCAATATTCAAGTACATGAGCATAATCCAAGTCTACATGAGCATAATTCAAGTCCAGTCAATAAAAGACAAAGAGAAGAAAAAACTTATCTGTATTCTCCCCTTTGAGACAATATATGTCAAAAAGCCAAAATTAAGATGCTCCTGAAAAACGAAGAACTCGCTGCTTCAAGTTACGAAGGGCTTCAGTAGCGACTTGAAGAACACCTTCAATCCTCTCAATTTTAGAAAATAAAGCAGCATGGGGATTAACATTTGAGGTCCCCGTGGCATCCGAAGGACTTAAAGCAACATAGGGCAAGTCCACCACCCGTGGTTATCGGAAAATCCATGGAGAGATAGTTATCAATGGTACGAACTCCAAAATGCTTGATTCAATCCCGGGAACTTCATTGGAATACAAAAATTGTGAGATCAAGCATGGAAAATATAACAGAGAGTGAGGCTTACTCTCAATAGCCAGCATCGCGTCGATAATGAGATGCCTAAGATTGAAATTGACTCCCATACCAATCGCATAGAGCAGCATTTCATGAGCCAGATAAACGGTCACAACATGGGTACTAGGCATCCAATTGGCCACAATCAACTTAAAAAGAACAAAATACTTCTAGGTCAACATGGACGATCGAAGAACGAAACTAGATGGCTATGCAGTCAGTTTGCCACCAGTTAAAACAGTGGCAATCAGATCCGTCAAGACAACCCACTCATCATCATATAGTAAATCACCAATCACATTATTAAACACCAAAAATAAATTCAACTGAGCAGCATCAAAATTGACTACCTAACCTTGCACATAAACAACTCCAAAAGAAGCAGCATCCACATTCAAAATATCGTATGTCAAGTTGGAGTAAAATTCTTTTACCAGAGTGGAGTCATAATGCCTTGGAAGGAGTGAGGCTTATAGCAAGGTACGCTCTGAAAGTAAGGTGTACAAACCATAATTCTAGAATTCATCCAAGTTTATTGGCCGATCAAGAACAAACCCGATATCTGAGAGTGTACCCCATTTCTGTTCAACGGCTGGAGTATAAAACTTGAAGGAAATTGCTTTGTCGACTTGCAATCTAACTGAGGAACGATAATGAGGTGGGTGTGCAATCTTAGGATATTTCATTATACACTTTCTCAGAGCTGGAGGAGGTACTGGCGGTGGAATAGACTGAGCTAGAGGAGGTGCTTCAGAATCTGAAGTGGATTCTTCAACCATGGATTCTATCACCCGAGTAACATCGCCAATAGGATCATTGTTATCCTGGACATTCGGAATGTCAATAGGCACTGCCGAAGATGGCCCTGCCCTAGTAAAACTTCTGCCAGATGCTGGATTAAATTGCAAGTGACTTGAACGTTACATAGGAACTGCTGCTTTTTTCTCATAAATTGAGAATAAAACCTTTTCCTTGTTTTTTTTCCTATACTCCAATTTCAATCAGTCAAAAGTCAACAATGCAATAAAGAGCAAGCACAGGCAATCAAGAACCCAATCAGCTCAAAAATTAATAACCAGCAAATATTGAGACTCCAATCGAAAAATCCACCACAAACAGTTACAATCCACAATCAACCAAGACTCAATCAATAAACTAGGAGGCTTCAACGTCAATAAGTTCAGATTCAATAAATTAGAGAGCAAAGTAGTAGTGTCTAACGAAATCAGTCAATTAAATCAGCAAAATTCACAGACCCAATCACAATGCAAGAGAGTAAACCACAATTCTTCAGTTTCAATCACAACCCAATCAGTTAATAAGGTAAAGAGATAGTCAGTACCAGATGGAGAACACCAAGTATAATGAACCACCACCACTGCTGGAGTAACTTGTGTGATATTAAACACCAACACCGAAGGACTGATGAGATGAAGAAATAAAGACAAACCTAAGATGAATGCTGGAGTAGAGGAGAGAGGCGGGACTTCCTTGAGGGAGTAGTGTGCGTGGAGGGCAGAAAAGAGTTGCTTGGAGAGTAGACTTGCGTTGAGAGGTTGTGAGGAACTTGGGTGTGCGGTAGCAGTAGAAATAAGGAAGAAGCTAAGTTAGGGATTTTAAATCCCTTAGGCAAAACGCTATGTTCTTTTTTTAATACTAATTTCTTTTTTTAATAAAAAGAGACTGGTAATGAAGGGCACAAAGTCCCAAAGCTCCTCTAAGTAGTTCAAACCTTACTGCATCAAGAGATTTCATGAAAATATCTGCCAACTGCTTTTCGGTAGATACGTGAGATAAGATGACTGTCTTGCTTTCCACGAGCTCCCGAATAAAGTGATATCGAAGATCAATATGTTTTGTCCGTGAATACTGAACCGGATTCTTCGAAATATCTATTGCACTTTTATTGTCGCATAAAATTGTTAGCTCGCTCTGATCAATCCCATAATCCTGTAACATTTGTTTCATCCAAAGCAGTTGTAAACAAAAACTACCTACAATTATGTATTCAGCCATAGCAGTTGAGAGTGAGATTGAATTTTGCTTCTTGCTGTACCAAGCGATCAGATTGTTTCCCAGAAATAAGCATCCTCTAAAGCAATTTTGCGATCATCTAAATTTTCATCCCAATCCGCATCACTGTATCCAGCTAGATAAGATGTTGAATATGATGTATACCATATTCCAAAATCCGATGTTCCGCTTATATATTTGAAAATCCTCTTGACCGCTGTTTTTTTGGATTCGCTTGATAGCGAGCACATACACCAACAGTATAACAGATATCTGACCTACTTGCAGTCAAATATAATAAGTTGTCGATCATACTACGATATAAACTATCATCAACACTTTTCCCATTCTCGTCTCTGTTTAGTTTCATTGAGACACTCATAGGTGTTCTTGCATGTCTAGCTTTTTCAAGACCGAACTTCTTTATTACGTCGCTAGCATATTTGGTTTGCGATATGAAGATTCCATCGTTTACTTGTTTCACTTGTAAACCTAAAAAGAAGTTTAACTCACCCACCATACTCATTTCAAATCAGATGTCATTAGCTTAACAACTTCTTTGACCATCTTTGAACGTGTAGCACCAAACACAATATCATCAACATAAATTTGAGCTATCACAAAATTAGATTTGAACTTTTTAATAAATAAGGTTTTGTTAACACTACCTCGTTTATATCCTTGCTTGATAAGGTATTGAGTGAGTCTTTCATACCAAGTCCTTGGTGCTTGTTTGAGTCCATAAAGTGCTTTCTTTAGTTTGTAGACATAGTTTGCATGGGCTGAATCAATGAAACCTTTCGATTGCTTCACAAAGACTTCTCCCTGTATAAAAAAAGCACTCTTTACATCCATCTGATAAAGTTTAAAACCTTTTATACATGCTATATCCAATAGTAATTTGATCGATTTAAGTCGTGCCACCGGTGCAAATATTTCGTTAAAATCGATGCCTTCCACTTGAGAATATCCCTGAGCTACTATCCTTGCTTTATTTCTGGTAACATTAAGA
>JAOQMP010000209.1:39487660-39515116 GCA_027563575.1 Erythroxylum pedicellare | reverse complement strand
ATTTTCTTCTATTCTTTGTTCTCTTATGTGTGATTATATATGTGCACAACAAACAATTTATGATGCAAAACAGTTTTGATCTTGTTAATTGATAATAAAATCTAATAAAAGAGGAATATTAGCATAAGGATCATGAATGAGTTCCTAACTAATTTCAATTATTCATTCCGAGTCGAATAGGTTCTTGTCACGATTATAAATTTGATGAAGAAGCCTGTCCACTCGTGCTATCAATGTCACACTGATTGTTGGACGTCGTCTATTGAGGCTTGCTTCCACCATGCATAAGTTTTTCAATAATTTGGTGAACACCTCTTCATCATCTGGATCTTGGGATGGCCAAATGTAGTAAGTAAGCTTTTGATTGTACCGAGAGATAGATAACGGAGGCAATGACGAATGTCTAGTAACGTCCAAGATGAGCATCAACTACAAATGATCCCAAAATTGGGGTCATCCAGATGGTGCCAACCTAGTTGGTTCCATTGTTAGAGGATTTTACTGTGCCTTGGTGGAGCTTCTTTGTCAAGTAGATAACCAAATTGGTCGATATCTCATTATACGCCATTCGCTTGAAGACCTCGTACACTGCATGTTATAAATTAATGTAACAAGTATTGCATTTTTACTCTATGAAAGTTCCGCCTCAAGTTTTCGGTTTACTGATGTTGTTGGTGTTTTCGATTTATAAATATCAAGTGGATACATGTTCCATTTTTAGCCAACAGGATTGGGTTTTAGATATTTAGACCAATCACAAGTTTGTTCTAAGAAATTAATACTAGCTCGCAGATGTGAAAAGAGATGCATATGTTAGGTAGTGAGGCAGGTCGGCCTTGTTTCGTTAAGGTATTACAATTATGTTGAGTCATTTAATCTTATCGATATATTTGTGTGGAATCTATATAAGTATATGAATAAAATTTAATGAAATAAAGTAAAGACTGATTAACCGGAATGGAGGATTTGATCTGGTACAAAAAGCTATGACTTTGGTACACGGGTATCCATGTGAAGCATTGTTAGTGTCTTTATTTTCTATTTTTTATGTGTTAATTTTCATTGTTTTTAAGGTTTGAAGTTATATTTAATGAAAATTAATCTTGTTTTATGTTAAGGTGTATTTTAGAACCAAATAAAAATAACTTCGAAATCTTTTGGGACAAACAAGAGCTAAACTAAATGTTGAACCTAACTAGACATGATCTCTTACAATGATACATATGTGACAATTAGCAGCAGAATTTTTAAAAAAATTTGTTTTGGGCTTTAGCCTTGCATTTGAAGGCTGCAGTGGTGGACGCACAAAACAACATCAGAAGAAGAAAACATGACAACAAAACGCATGCAGCGCTAAGAGAACATCTGCCCATGGAAGACCAAAACGACATAGCACGGTAACGTAAAAGCAATCGACGTACTACGGCAGATTAGGACAGTCAAGAGCAAAACAATGCACTCTAAAATGATGCAGTGCAGACGTGAGGGAAAGGAAGCGAAACGCAAAGATTATAAACGCATAGACAATCTTGGCTAGATTATAGATTGGAGCAAAATAGGTGGAGGGTTTGTATAAAGTACATGAAGTTAAATTTTGTTACTCATAAAGATCATTTTCACTTCCTTTTATTGACCAGATGCTTCAAAAACTTGCAGGGAAAACTCATTATTATTGTTTTAGATTGTTATTCAGGTTATCACTAAATTTCTGTTACACAAGAGGACCAAGACAAAACTACTTTCATATGTCCTTTTGGCATCTTTGCATATTGAAGGATGTCATTTGGAGTATATAATGCACACGCCACGTTCCAAAAGTGTATGGTAAGTATTTTCTCTGATTATGTGGATGATTGTATTGAAGTTTTTATGGATAACTTTATAGTTTATGGTGAGTCTTTTGATATTTGCTTGATTAACCTTGAAAATTTTTTTGGATGTTGCATTAAAAATAACTTGATTCTGAATTATGAAAAATGTCATTTTATAGTTGATCAAGGGACAATCTTAGGTCATATAGTGTCTTCTAGGGGAATTGGGGATGATAAGACTAATACAGAAATTATTAAATCTCTTCCGTACCCTATTAGTGTATGGGAAGTTTGTTCTTTTCTTGGACATGCGGGTTTCTATCGACGCTTTATCAAAGACTTTTCGAAGAACACTCAACCCTTATGCAAGTTACTTTAAAAAGTTGTAGAGTTCAAGTTTGACAAAACATGTGGGAAAGCATTTGATGAATTAAAAGAGAAGCTAATTTCTACTCCAATAATCCAGCCCCCAGATTGGAGTCTCCCATTTGAGATAATGTGCGATGCAAGCGATTATGTATTAGGAGTTGTTTTGGGGCAAAGGATGAAGAAAGCACCACATGTGATTTACTATGCTTCTATGGTGTTAAACAATGCCTAGAAAAACTATTCAACAATAAAAAAAAAGAATTATTGGCAGTTGTTTTGGGGCTAGAGAAGTTCCATTCATATTTGTTGGGGGCACATGTTATAGTTTATTCAGATCATGTCGTGTTGAAGTATTTGTTGTAAAGGAAGCAAAGCCATGTTTTATTTGTTGGATTCTACTACTGCAAGAATTTGATGTGGAGATACTAGATAAAAAGGGAATTGAAAATCTGGTTGCAGATCATCTTAGTCGTATCCATCTAGACACAACTTCAGACAACCTGAAAGATGAATTCCCAGATAAACATTTATTCGTCACACAACAGGTACACCTTGGTATGCTGACATAGTTAATTCTCTAATTACCAAGTCTTTACGTAGTATTTTATCACGAGCTGAAAAAGATAAAATCAAAGAGAGACCAAATATTATACATGGGATGAGCCACATCTGTGTTTTGATCAAATTAGGAGGCGATGTTTATCTGATGATGAAATCCCTTATATTTTAAAATTTTGCCATTCTTTTGTATGTTTGGGATGCTTTGTTCCCAAAAAAAAAAAACCCGTAAGGTGCTTGAATGTGATTT
Organism: Erythroxylum pedicellare; assembly: GCA_027563575.1. Classification (NCBI taxonomy): domain Eukaryota; kingdom Viridiplantae; phylum Streptophyta; class Magnoliopsida; order Malpighiales; family Erythroxylaceae; genus Erythroxylum; species Erythroxylum pedicellare. Next base: position 39,512,128 of record JAOQMP010000209.1, on the reverse strand, counting down.
GTTTTCTCTTAAAGTATTTTATGATGCATATATATTTTGCAAATCTTGTGATCGACGTCAAAGAATGTATGGTTTAGGACCAAAAGACCTAATGCCACTCATGAATATCCTGGTATGTGAAATTTTTTATGTATGGGGAATTGATTTTATAGAGCCTTTTCTTTCCTCTTTCGGTAAGACATATATTCTCTTTGTTGTGGATTATGTTTCAAAATGGGTTGAAGCTAAGGCTACTCATACTGATAATGTTAAAGTTGTTGTCGATTTTGTTAAGTCTCATATTTTTGTCAGGTTTGGAGTGCCTAGAGCAATAATCAGTGATCGCAAAATTTGTGACCGAATTGTTGAGGCTTTACTGAAGAAAGATGATTTTACAAACCGAACTTCAACAGCATACCATCCCCAGATAAGTGGACAAGCCGAAGTTTCTAATAGGGAAATCAAATCGATTTAGGAGAAAGTGGTTAATCCTAACAGAAAAGGTTGGAGTTTGCGTTTAAACGATGTATTATTAGCATACAGGGCAGCATATAAAACTCCTATTGGTATGTCTCCATACAAGTTAGTATTCAGAAAATCCTGTCATTTGCTTGTAGAATTGGAAGATAAGACTTAATGGGCTATCAAACAATGCGATTTGGATTTAACTGAGGTTGGAATTAATCGAAAATTATAATTGCAAGAGTTGGAAGAGATAAGTAATGATGCTTATGAGAGTGCTAAAATCTATAAAGAAAAGTCTAAGGCCCTTCACAACAAAATCTTAACTAAAAAAGAATTTTCCATTGATCAAAAGGTTCTTTTTTATCACTCTAAACTAAAGCTCTTTCCTGGTAAATTACGATCTCATTGGATAGGTCAATTTGTTGTTACTAATATTTTCTCCCATGGCGCAGTTGAAATTTAAAGTTTAGACACTTCTAAAGTGTTTAAAGTTAATAAACACCTACTGAAACCGTATTATGAGAATTTACAAGTTGAAACTATGGAAAAAATTAAACTGGCTGAGCCAGTTTACTCTGAAGAAGTTAATAAAATTTTCATCTAGCTAATATGACGTTAAAGAAGCGCTCTTGATAGGTACCTCAATATTTATTTTAATTTATGTTGTTTCATTTTTTATTTCATTTTATTTATCTTAATTTTCTTTAAAAGGGTTGTCTAACGACAGGTGCTGATAAGGTAAGGTAACCATGCATTAATTTATGTTTTGTTTTATAGATACACTTTACCCCACCTGGATCGGTTGTACAACCTGCTCCTCACCCGCATTGGCGAAAAGAAGAACTAAGACTACCAACACTTCCATAGCCACAACTTCACAACCACCACTGCCTACTGCAACATATACTTTAACAAGTGATCTGACTATTTTAGCACTCCTAAAACGTATGGAGCATAGATTGGACAAATTGGAGCACAACTAGCTTGCTTTCTTCAATCACCAGAAGTTTTATCTGCCTTTTCCATCGACACCTTGATGTATTAACAGAGAAGCTTCTTAAACCTTTATTTTCTTTATTTTCTTATGTTTTTTCTTTTTGCGAGTTCATTGAGGACAATGTAAGATAAGTGTGGAGGAAGGAAACATTGAAATGTTTGTGTGACTGTGCGTTTTGAATTTACTATTTCTTTGCTCATTTTAATTTTAATTTTTTTCTTTTATGTATGTTAATTTGCATATGATGTGTGTTAAACCATGAAATTCTATCTCAGTAGTTGGAATGAAAATGAATTGTTCACTTGGAGTCGAATTAGGCTAGTTGAACAGAAGGTTAATCATATTGATTGATTAAAGTAGTTAGTTATGTAATCTTACTCAGAAATTAAATTAGGTAATGAGTAGAAGCATAATGGATTTTCAATTGAGCCTATGTGAGGAGTTGAGCCTATACGACTCTATTCAAAAGTCATTTCATTTCTTTGTATATGTGATACTCCCTTAGTTAATTACCTTCAGAAGTTGCTCTGAACTGGTTTGAATCTATTAGATGCATTCTAGATAGAAATGATTAAGGCCCCTTTTTTTTAACCCTTGACTTAAATGACCCACTTATCTTATTTCCCCTTGAAAACTCCTTTGAGTTTTTACCCCTTTTGTTTCTTAAAGAAAACACCTCATTCTAAAACGGCAAACCCTATTAGCCTTACCTATTCATAAGTTTAATAAAGTGCTAAGTTAGCTAGTTTTTGGGACTTTTGTCCATATTTTTTTTTAGAAGAGTTTACCGATACTTTTACTCATAGAGCACATTGTATTTAGCTATTGTTATTATTCATTGTTTCCTCATTATATATTAAAAAAGACAAAAAAAAACAAAAGAAAAGAAAAGAATCAAGTATAATAGCAATAATAAGTGTTAAGTTGTTAGTTATATACATACAATTCTCATAAATACATTTTGTTATCCCTTTGTATGTTTAGTGCTTTATGACTACTTATGAATAACCACTTAAACCTCTTTTTGACTCACCTTAACCTTAGCCCCATTACAAGCTCAATTAAAGCCCTTTTGATTTATTTTAGCATGTAATCACTATTGAAGAGAATTGGTGCATTTGCAAGCCTATGGTTGTGTGATTTCTTATAGGGAGTTTTGAATGAAAGACCAACCTATAAACACTTGAGTGAAAAGAGTGAATCCTGTGAGAAAAATCTATTATAGGTTTATGCTTATCTATGAATGATAGTATCATAAGTTAAGCTTGTTTATGTGCACTGATGAAAACTAATCATGATGTGTGTAGTAGCTTGACATTAGATTGACCAAAGTTTGAATGATTGCCTGCGCTTAGTTTCTTTGAAAACAAATTGATAGAATTTGATGGACTTGCTTAATTTTCTCGAGGGCGAGTAAAAGATTAAATGTGGGGAAGTTTGTTATGTCATTATTTTCTATCTTTTTGTGTGTTAATTTTCTTTGTTTTTGAGGTTTGAATTTATACTTAATGGAATTAATCTTATTTTATGTCAAAGCGTATTTTGGACCCAAATAGAAAGAACTGCGAAACATTTTGGGACAAAAAAAGGTTGAACCAAGTGTTGAACCTAACTAGAGATGGCCTTGCGCATTGATACCTATGTGACAGTCAGCAACAAATTTTTTAGAGATTTTGTTTTAGGCTTTAGCCTTGCATTTGAAGGCTACAATGGGTGGAAGCACAACACAACAACATAAGAAGAAAACAAAAGAACAAAAAGCATGCAGCACTAGTAGAACATCTGCCTAAGGAGGACCAAAACGACACAGCACAGTAACGTAGAAGCAAACAACGTAGTGCAACAGACTAGGACAGCCAAAAGCACAACAATGCACTCCAAAATACTTCGAGGGGTACTACAGGCGGCCTCCTTAAGGACAGTACAGGGTCACGGCTAGAGGGCTTTGAGCATAATATTGGTTACTGTACTTCAGTTAGTGCAGAGCTCTGGGGGGTGTTCTCTGGCTTATCACTGGCTGGAATATGGGATATCGGAGGGTGGAACTGGACATTGATTCCTTGACAGTCATCAATTTATTATCATCCTCCTCCCCATCCTCAGTGCCTTATAACGCGTTACTTTTGGGGATCAATCACTTATTACACCGCCAATGGATTGTGAAAGTTAGACATATTTACCGTGAAGCGAATAGAGCTGCGAATTGGCTAGCTAATCATGCCAGATCTTTAGACATCGGCATTTATTGGTATCACAACCCACCTGTGGGTTGCTTCACTATCCTCTTGGAGGATATATTTGGGGTTTCTATTCCCCGCCTAGTAGCTTAATATGTTTTTACTTCTCCTTTGTACAAAAAAAAAAAAGAAGACATAGCGCAGATGCGAGGGAAAGGAAGCGAAACACATATGCCTGCGTTTCATGGAGGGGTTTAAAATGACACTGTTCATGGACCAACATATTAAATTGTCAAATTATTGAATAGGAGAGAGGGCTAGAGTGAAGAAAACAAGGTGGCGAGTCAAGCAAAAAAAATCAAGCACTAAGAACAACGGTTGGACAGTAAACAAAGAAGAAAATAAAAAACGCTCCAAATGTGGACAACCCAAATAGTCAGGAAATTTTGTGATGTTGGGTAACTAAACTCTTATTTCTTGATTTACGGAATCCTAATCATTGAACTCTGAATATTGTGAGACTTTCGTTCTTTATTTGAATTTATTTATTAGTAAAGTATTAATTATTTTTCTGGGTTATTATTTGATTGTTTGATTTTACAACTAGGTGCGCAATTAGTTTGTGGTTTTATTCAATCAATTGCTAAATTAAACAGGTTGATGTTCAATTCTTTTAATCAAAAGTAGTGACTAGGACTTTTGACTACTAAATTAGGAACATAATTTTAGGAAAAATAGTTGTCTAGGCTAAATATACATCTTATGTATGTTGTCTAGTTAGTCAATTTTCTTGATTCATAAAGCTATTAATTAATTAAATTTGAGAACGTAAACAGGCTATTGATTAATAAGGGTTAATTTGAATACATGTTTCGGTTAACTAAACATAAGAGAAAATAGGTAAAGAAATTTACCACGATGAATGCTTAACCAATAAATTGATTATTTTTAATGTCGATGATCAGTACAAGTTCAATAATGAAGGAGACCAAAAATCAAGATTTATTCCTATTGATTGTTTAATTTTCATTGTTTTGCTATTAGTTATTTTTTTAATTTTGCATTCTAATTTAATTATGTTTAATCCACAATTTAAAACCCTCATTTATTGCGTAACTACTAACGTCTGAATTTCTCGTTAAGACGATCCCTACTTTCTACTACAACATTAATTTATATTACAAAAAGTTAGTTTCTTTTTATATTTAGTTGCAGAAAATGGCATTCACGGGCATTGTTCAAATAATTATAACTTTGGAATTGTTCAATTAATCAGATGTGTGCCATAAGTAGGCCATATGCATGAGGAGCTCACCCTTCTTATCCTTTGCATTATCCATAGAATAACCATCATTCCCATTTAAATCAGTAATAATGACTATAAATTAATTTATTTCTAATTTAAAATTAATTCATTTTAAATTTAATTTGTAAATTTTATATTACATCAAATTAATTTTATTTAAACTCATAACTCTTGGTAATCTACCAAGTTTAATACTTTTCTTTTATACATAACTTCACATGCTACATTTTTTTTAAAGTTTGTGAAGATTAATTGAATATATATAAGACTAATTACTACAAAAAATCCTAGATTAAATTTTAAGTTTAAAATTTAAAATTGAAGTTTAACTAAAAATACTTTTAAGTTAACCCAAGTCATTACTACACCTATTTGTAACTATAAAAAAGTATGGCAATACTATTTTTGGTCTTTCATACTTCCTACGCTTTTTTATGTCAAGATTAGAGAGTTTATATGGTAAAAAATTGACTAATTTATCCTAAAATCAACGAAAAAAATTGATTTTATAAGTCAAATTAACTTTAGACTTAAAACTTAAAAATTACATTTTGGTTCGATTTGAACTCAATCTAAACCCATCATTTTGACTTTTTTTTTTAATCTTGGTAGTTTATTACCACCTTATTTGTGTGTATATATATATATATTGTGTCTTAGTGTGTAATGCCATCATGCTTCTTCATTTTAGTCTATATTTTTAAAGCTAGGCCGGAAGTTAAATTAATAAGATAGGAAATTTAAAATTTAAAAGATTCAACTAGCATTAGACCGTTATAAAATCAGTTAAATATTGAATAAAATTGAATTATTTAATTCTATTTTAAAATTCAATGATATCAAATTTAATTTGTTAATTTCATTTCATATTTAATTAAGTTTATTTAAACTGATAACTCTTGGTAATCTACTAAGTGTAATACTTTTCTTTTATAAACTCAAACTTTATTAATTAATTTTAGATTGACTCAAATTGAAAATAACTTCTATTTTGGGTTCTGACTTTTGATTTCAGACTGTAAACTAATGAAAGGAATGGTGAAAAGTAGTTCAAAACTTGGTTGTTTCCAGTTCTGTTAGTGTGAAAATTGGGAATTGTATGGAATTTACATGTTTCAAGTTGAAGTGGAACAGTATTGATTTATGAGGCCTATTCCTAAGTTCAGTAAGAATGGTTTGGGTTTTGATCTCTATTAATTGATAATAAACTTCATTATTATTTCAATTAGCAGAAGATTCATTAACGAGTTCCTACATAATTTCAATCACCCTCCACAGGTAACTTGTCAAGTGAAATGCTTTCTTTATATATAATTCTATTTTCTTTTTGGTGTGCTTACTAAGTTTCATAACGTTGAAGTTTGCGATCATGTTAGATGAACGAATAATATTTGATCTAAAAACAATTGCTACAGCAGCACAATAAAAGTGAAGAATTACGACCCACCTAATCGGAGCACTAAACTTAAAGCGGTGACCTTTTATTTTTAGTCAGCTTCTTCTATCTTCAACGTGGACACTCGAGTAGGAAACTCGAATGTCTGACAGAGTTCATCCTGATCTTTGGAAGACACTGGAGTGACCCCACACTTCAGGATTTTCATACTTCGACATTTGTCAAAACTGAACCTGAACAAGACTACATCCCTCCATTTTTGTATCTTCTGCGAGTTCTTGGGATTTTGCTCATGTGTTTCAAAAGCTGTGGCAACAACGTGGGATTGTTTCCTTATATGGGGTGGATTTACCTTGTAAAAGACAGGAATGACAATCTGTCTACGAGTTTGATGACATTCAACGATGTCCTTGATTTAACAGTTGAATTCAGAGGAGCACCAGAACAAGTTTCAGCCAGCCCAATTAGTCGAAGAGCTAATGGAGGGGTCCTACAAGCATCAGAATATTCTCTGAAGTGAAGACTCAGTTTTCCTTGCTTAGATAATGACACAAAAAAGTCAGCTAAAAGTCCACGTCAGGAGTTCAAATACTCAAAAAAAGGATGTTCTTTGGAAACTAACCGCATTAACGAGTTCAACAGCTAATTCATAGTAGCAACCAGTAATATCGATTGTAGCACCATGTAATGATTCATTACTAGTCTCCTTAGTCAAATATGTCATAGCTCGTTCATCATCCATAGTGGCAAAGAATAATTACTCAACCACCTGACTACTAATCTGTAATTTCAGAGATAAGTTCGAAGCCTGTAGAGGCATCCATTATGATGACCATATAACTACAGAAAAGCAAAGAGTTAAACATGTGATTATGAGCAGTTTCAACAAAGCTTAGGTATTGGAAAAAAGTTCATTTAAACATGTGATTATGAGCAGTTTCAACAAAGCTTAGATATTGGAAACAAGTTCATTGCCAGGACAGTTTAGTTACTAGACAACAACCTAATGCATCTGCATTAACACAAAGAAACTTGTCCTTGTTCCATTACAAAGTTACGTACACCATGCATCTATTCTGAAAATCTTATATTCTTGTTAAACTAACTTTGCATACGTACACCATACATCTATTCTGAAAATCTTACATTCTTGTTAGACTAACTTTTGGAACACAAGCTTTATAAATATCACATACTACTTCAGCAAGAAGCAAGGAATGAGACCTAAAACCAGTCTGAATGTGAAAAACTAGTTACGATATTTATTGTAAAAAGGAGACAAAATAGCAAGCTGACAAGACTTCACCTTTAGTGGTTGTAGGACACCGGGGACATTGGGTGAGTGTCTTACAGGAAGAGCCTTATTGGTCATCCTGTAAGTTGCAGTTATTCCCTTCACCTGTCTCAAGTCCTGTCCAATATTTACAAACAAACGAAATTCCATAAATTTGTTAATGAATTAAACTATCTAATGGGCTTTCAAGCTCAAGCATTCCTATCAGATTAAGTGAGCAACCTTTCATGAGAAACTCAGCGTTATCAACCAATGCATCTGTGATCGCTTTAACAGCTAGAGTTGCCAAATCATTCAATGATTTTCCACCTTGCAATGTGCTCTGCCTTACTACATCAAGAATATCAGCAGAACATGAAGATAGAAGCTTAACTGCATGTTCAATATAGTTCCCACAAACCTCCCTAGAGAGAAAATTAATGTCATGAATAATCTGCAAAAAAAAAATAGTGCTAATTAAGCATTCACAAGAGGTGCTGATACAATCTGTTACACTGCAAATACAGTTTGCAAATCTGGGTACAAGAACGTAGAACAGAAAATAGAATTTAGATGGACAAAGCATGCTACCGAATGCCAAATGTAGACAGACAAAGATGGGCACTATAGGGTAATAAACATGCAAACACAGAAATGCTACTCTATCTTAAGTAAAAGATATGGTAGAATCACGGAATAATATATACACAAATAAAATCATCAGGAGCAGCAGAAGTTGCCCATTCAGACCCAGATGTGGTGCCAACATTACCCATCCTCCTACCAGCCAATCCAGATGACAACCAGCTTGACTATCTGTAAGGCAATAAATAGGAATTTAGCACCGTGGAGTTTAAGTCTTTCATGGACATTGTCAATCAAATACATCGAATTTGCTATAAAACATAAGACCTTGAAAGCAGCTGTAAGCACAAGAGAAGGAACTTGTCTGAGGAAGAGACGATAAGAACGTCTTCTCTCCAACAAGATCTAAGGCTCTCCAAGAGAGTGGTACCCTGTTTCAAAGTTAAGCCATTGGATAATTGGATTCTCCATTCTGAACAGGTACGAGAGCAGTGGAAGACGACGACGATGTAGAGTCGCGGTGAAAATTGGAAGACTACAGACTCTCTGAATTTTTCTATCAGTTGTGAACTTTTGTAATTAGAACGACGACGTTTTTGGGCTGAGACAAAGTTAGACAGAGCATCCGGACTCTCAGGCCTCCCATACGCCGACTGTCGCACAGCCGGCCTGCCTTCATTTTTTTTTCTTCTTGCACGTGGACAACTGTCCACATGCAGTTTTCTTCCTCCTTTTTCTGACTTTGGAGTCGGCAACAACAGCTTCTTCTATCTTCACCGTGGACTTTGGAGTAGGAAACTCGAATGTTCGACAGAGTTCATCCTGATCTCGGGAATACACTGGAGTGACCCCGCACTTCAGGATTTTCATATTCGTACTTTCACCAGAAAATTTTACGCTGAACTTGAACAAGGCTGGATCCTCTAACGAATAACCATGTCCATATATCGAATGGAAACGTATTTCACGAAAGCCGACTATCACGTGCTCCTTAACCGGATCCTCAATGCCCCATTCACAAAACGTTGAACATCCGCTATTGTCTCCAAAATACCAATCACAAGTAACAATGATCGTCCCAACACGTAAAGCTTTCCCCAAAGACTTAAAGCACACACAGAAAGCAACCGTCAACAAACAACGATTAAGCCAACGAGAAGGATTGGGGCCTTCCACTGAATCACCCATACTTTGATACTTGAACCACTCTGGGATTCTACTTCCAGGATAATACATCCAATACGTAACCTAAATCACAAGAACACAAAACTCAAATTAGTGAGTATACCAACACAAAATAAAGGAGAAAAAAAGATAGTTACATACCCCTGGCTTGTGATATCTTAACAGTACATCTGCAACTTCCTGGCATTCATCTTCATCCAGCTTTAAGCATTTCCATAAATAAAATTGCTTATCAGTGCCTTCTGACTCAAAGACTAGCTGTTTAAGGGCCCCTATTTGTGCTAGTGATGTGCAATTATCAGCTTGTAACTCAATGACACTCGATGGAAGTTCTGGCAAGGATATAAGCCTTTGGCAATAACTTAGGCCAATCCGTTTCAAGTTTGAAAGTTGTTTGATGGTTGCAGGGATTCTCTCAAAATTGTTTCTACATAAAATTAAACTAGTTAAAGAAGATGGAAAGCTCAAGTTCTCGGGTAATTCCCTTAATTTAAGGCTGCGAAGGTTCAATTTTTGTAAATAAGAGCTGCCCCATAACAACCAATGCAATAAACTGGGATGTATATCTGGATGATGCAATTGATCTGGATGATGCAATTGAACTCCCGAATAATTAATTTTACGCACAAAAGTAGGTTGGGAGCAACCAGAGATAGCTAAAAACTTCAGCCCTTTTAGATTGCCAATAGATGATGGTATCTCTAAGTCTGTCCCAACAAACTGAAGTGTCTCTAAACTATACATGTTCTCTGAGATTTCAGGAAGCTTCTTTAGGCTCGGGCACCATGTTAAAATAAGTGTTCTAAGAGATGTTAACGCGTCGAAAAAGTTGCTTGGAAGGCTTTCAAGGTTTTCACAATCGGACATGCGTAATTCTTCCAATTTGCCAAGGTGTTCAACTGATGATGAAGGTATCTGTTTTATAGCTGTGGAACTTAAATCCATATACTTTATGTTGCTTGAAACTTCTGGGAATGTTTTCAAATTCTTGCAATCCCGAAGGTAAAGAACATTAAGAGCTTCCAGAAATCCAACTCTACCATTTGGAAGATGACTTATGTTTTTGCAATCTACCAAACTTAGGGACGTAACCTTGCCCAATTGCCATCCATATATGTAAAATGGAATTTTAATCAAACTGCAAAAACGACGAAGAATTGTACCAAATTTTCCACATGACAGTTGAGATGCCATTGAATATCCTATATTCTCATCCTGCAGTTAGCAAACAGAAAAGGGATTAATTATCATCCATTGCTGCTTTCAAACTTACTTATAAGAAAATTAATTATATGATAATATAAGGCATAAGATAAGTACCCTGACTTCTCCTTGGAATTGTTTTATCTTGCTATTGGGTAATCTAAGCACAATCAAATGGTTTGGTCGAAAATTGCTTGGAAAAGATTCCAATGGATATCCATCCCAATGAAAATATGTTAGCTCATTTGGAAGATAATCAAGACCTTGAGGGAGACGTAGATTACTTTGCTCTTCAAAGCATTCGTATGATCTATCAGGCACATAGAATTTCAGAAATTTAAGATTACGTGTTTTCATGAATACTTCTGGATTTAAATCTATCTCTTGTATTTTAGACACGTCCAAGATTATGCTTTCCACTGCTTCTGCTCCCTAACAAACAACAATCAAATATTTCTTTTAGGAAAAAAGAAAGTGCAAAAGATTATCAAAATTATATTATAAGAATAGAAGGGATGTTTAAAATATCCTCGTTTGAAAACCATAAGTTCAAAGTGTTGCAATGTATATTTTCTTAAAAATCTCATATAGAAAGCATGTGAGATTTTTACCTTGTCCTGTGCTAGTACTTTAAAGACATCTTTTGGATCCCATAGTCTGCTACGTTCGTTTGGATGTTTAGATTCTTGACGTACAATTTCCTTTCCCATTTCTTGCATTAAGTCATGCATTTCTAATGTGTTTTCGGAAATGGTCACAAAACACTTGTCGACTAGAACACTTACTATAATATCTGCATCAAACTCACAGCTTTCCAACACTTGCATTACAACATCTTTGTTTTCACCTTTGAAGAAACATGCAATATGAAGAAAGATATCTTTCTCCATCCCATCTAAGCGATCGTAGCCAATTTGTAACACTTCCTGAATATTCTTGTTTGCACCCTTTGACAACTTTTTCAATGCACTTTCCCACTCTTTCGTCGTTTTCCCACTTAGGGAGGAGCCTAAAACCTTCAAAGCTAAAGGATTGCCTTGTCCATATTTAACAATTGAGCTAGACGAGGACTCGTAATCATTTGTGGGATAATTTTGCTTGAAAGCACTCCAACTGAAAAGTTGAAGGGCTTCTTCATCTTTAAACGGTTCAACTTCATATAAAAACTCAACCCTTCCTCCAAACACCTGCTTATCTCTACCGGTGATAATAATTACACTTCGTGGACCAAACAGATTCGGAACTCCAATCAATGAATCTAATTGTTGCGAGTCATCCACATCATCAAGAATGATTAGTGCCCTTATACGACCAAGTCTTGTTTCAGGAAATGCATATACGTTTGGTTCTTTTTTACCCAGTAGCTGTGAAATGAGTTCTTTCCGTAAATCCCTCCAGATACCAATCCAATCAGCTCCAATTCCAGCAAGTTGTGAGACTCAAGTTGAAGAAATCACCACAAATACACAACCCACAATCAGCCAAAAATACAGTCAATAAACTAGGAAGCGTCAATATCCATTCAACTCAGACTCAACACAGCAGATATCAAAACAGAAGTAATCCACGCAATTAGTCAGATCAGCCACGAAAATCCACAAACCCAATCACAGCACAGGAGAAATGACCACTTATCCAGTGTCAAATGCGACCCAATCCGTTAAGAATGTGAAGAGAAAAACATTACCCGATACTGAACACAACCGAGGGAATGCGTGACACCAACACCGTGGGATTGTGGAGATAAAGAGAAGACTTGCGTGGAGAGGAAACTAGCTTGGGTGGAGAGAAGATTTGCGTGGAGAGAAGACCAGCTTGGAGAACTTGCGTTGTATGCTTGGGTATTGGAGGAGGCTTGCGTGGAGGGAAAACTATCTTGGAGAGCTTGCTGGAGTGTGGCGTGCACAGAGAATGGAAGAGGAGAAATAGATTTAGGGATTTAAATCCCTTACCCAAAAACGCTGCATTCCTCCCTTTTTTTTTCACTAATTTCTTTTTCTTTTTCTTTTTCCTTTTCCTTTTTTTTTTTAAAATAACATAAAGAAACTAATAGGGAAGAGCACAAAGTCCCAAAGCTCCTCTAAGCAATTCAAACCTTATCGCATCAAGAGGTTTCGTGAAAATATCCGCAAACTGCTTTTCGGTAGATTCATGAGATAGGATGACTACCTTGCTTTCTACGAGCTCTCGAATAAAGTGATATCGAAGATCAATATGCTTTGCCCATGAATGCTGAACAGGATTCTTCGAAATATCTATTGCATTTTTATTGTCACATAGAATTGTTAACTCATTCTGATCAATCTCATAATCCTCTAACATTTGTTTCATCCAAAGCAGCTGTGAACAACAACTGCCTGCAGCTATGTATTCGACCTCAGCAGTCGAAAGTGAGATTGAATTTTGCTTCTTGCTATACCAACAGATCAGATTGTTTCCCAAAAAGAAACAGCTCCTTGAAGTACTTTTGCAATCATCTAAATTTCCAGCCCAATCTGCATCATTGTATCCAATTAGATAAGATGTTGAGTCTGATGTATACCATATTCCAAAATCTGATGTTCCACTTATATATCTGAAAATCCTCTTGACAGCTGTCAGATGTGTTTCTTTTGGATTCGCTTGATAGCAAGCACATACACCAATACTATAGCAGATATCTGGCCTATTAGTAGTCAAGTCCAATAAGCTGCCAATCATGTTGTGATATAAACTTTCATCAACACTTTTCCTATTCTCATCTTTATTTAATTTCATTGAACCACTCATGGGTGTTCTTGCATGCCTAGCTTTCTCAAGACCGAACTTCTTTATTATATTGCGAACATATTTTGTTTGCGATATGAAGATTCCATCCTTCAGTTGTTTCACTTGCAAACCTAAAAAGAAGTTTAACTCACCCACCATACTCATTTCAAGTTCAGATGTCATTACCTTAACAAATTCTTCGACCATTTTTAAACGTATAGCACCAAACACAATATCATCAACATAAATCTAAGCTATCACAAAATCATATTTAAACTTTTTAATAAGCAAGGTTTTGTCAACATTACCTCGTTTATATCCCTGCTTGATAAGATATTGAATGAGTCTTTAATACCATGCTCTCGGTGCTTGTTTGAGTCCATAAAGTGCTTTTTTCAGTTTATAGGCATAATCTGCATGTGCTAAATCAATGAAATATTTCGGTTGCTCCACAAAGACTTCTTCCTGTATAAACCCATTCAAAAAAGTGCTCTTTACATCCATCTGGTAAAGTTTGAAACCTTTTATACAAGCTATGCCCAATAGTAATCTGATTGATTCAAGTCGTGCCACAAGTGCAAACGTTTCATCGCAATCTATTCTTTCCACTTGAGAATATCCTGAGCTACTAGCCTTGCTTTATTCCTGGTAACATTACCGTTTTCATCCGTTTTATTCCGAAACACCCACTTTGTACCAATTACATTTGTAGCTGGTGGTCTTGGCACTAATTCCCATACATCATTCCGTGCAAATTGAATCAACTCTTCTTGCATAGTTGCTGTCCAGAATTCATCTTGTAGTGCTTCTTTGATGCTCTTTGGTTCAAGTAAGGAAGTATAGCACAAATATCCTGCAAGCTCTCTATAATTAACCCTTTGTCTCCCTCTTATTTTTTTTTCTTTCACTCATATCCCCAATAACATTTTCTGCTAGATGGTTTCTTCGGATTCGAGATGAAGAGCCTCGGTTTAGATCATCTTCCAGTGAATTGGTTGTTTTATCATCTGAAATAACTGAAAACTCTTCAGTTTCTGCAGTTACTTCCTCAGCAGTAACTAACTGTAAACCACTTTCTACAGCTGCTCCATCTGTAGTAACTAGCTGTAAATCACTTTCTGCAGTTACTTCATGTACAGTAACTAACTGCAAATCTGGGCAATTCTTCACTTTTGTTTCATTTCTGGTTTGAATTGATTTAGATGGTTCGTTGCTATTTTTCTCTTCAACCACATGATCACTCACCAAGGATGTATCATCTATCACAACATTGATGGATTCTTGCACTTTCCTTGTTCTTTGATTATACACTCTATAGGCTTTACCATGAGTTGAGTAGCCAATAAAGACTCCTTCATCACTTTTGCTTTCAAATTTTCCAAGTTGCTCATAATCTCGAAGAATATAGCACTTGCTTTCAAAGATATGAAAATAACTCACATCTGGTTTCTTTCCTCTCCAAAGTTCATATGATGTCTTGTTTAGGAAGTTTCGAAGATATACTCTATTGCATATGTAGCAAGCTGTGTTAACCGCTTCAACCCAAAATCTCATAGACATTTTGCTTCCATTCAGCATAGATTTGTCCATTTCTTGAAGTGTTCTATTTTTCCTCTATGCAACTCCATTTTGTTGTGGAGTTTTGGGCGATGAAAATTCTTGTGAGATGTCATACTCATCACAAAACTCATTAAAGCTGGCATTTTCAAATTCTCTTCTGTGATCCCATCGAATTCTCAATATGGTCAAAATTTTCAAATTCATCACCTGCACACATAGACTTCTAAAAGCCTTAAACGCATCTAATTTTTCTTTCAAAAATGCTACCCAAGTATGTCTCGAATAATCATCAACACAAGTTAGAAAATACCCCATTCCACTAATACTCTTATGTTGTGTTGGACTAACCAAATCCAAGTGAATCGATTCAAGTATACGAGATGAGGTAACATATCTAACCTTTTTGTGTGGCACTCTCAACTATTTTCCCATCTGACACACGCTGCAAATTGATTTCCCTTCTTTGTTCACTTTGGCTAAACCCTTCATAGCCTCCAATTTTGTCAATTTGCTTATAAGATCAAAATTCACATGCCTAAGCCTTTGAATCCATAAATCAATATTATTTTCATGAGTGGCCGACTTACACGTAGTCATGACTTGCAACATGTAGCAATTGTCAGATGATCGCTTGCCACTCACGATACATTGGCCTTGTTCAGTAAGTACCCTACATTCATCACTTGTAAATTTAACTAGCAAACCATCATCACATAGTTGACTTATACTTACCAAATTTGCTTTCAACCCATCGACATGAAGCACATTCTTGAGAGGAGGCAAACCATCCACACACAATGTTCCTCTACCAATCACGAAAGCTTTCTTTCCATCTCCGAAAGTTACATAACCATCCATACAATTCTAATAGTCAGTTAAGTAGGTCTTTTCCCCGGTCATATGACGTGAACATCCACTATCAAAACACCAACCATGTTATAAAGTTACCTTCATCGATGTACGAACTACGAGAGCTTACAGTTCACTCCTTTTTACCCAAGAAGATCTAGATGCTGAGGATTGATGTTGAAATTTTTGTGCAATGTGCATACTTTTTTGGCCTTGTCTTCTTTCAAACAACATCTATAGCAACTGATAACACTTTAGCCTTATATGCCTAACCACCCCACAAAAATGACATGTGGGTATAAATCTTCGACTCTTTTTCGGTGCTTCTACCTCTTGGGCTGATCTGAATATGTCAGAATTTCCTTCATTAACTTTCGAACACTCACCTTTGTAACCTGTGCCTTCGAAATTCCCTTTAGCCTTAAGTTTCAATCAGCTTATCCAGCTTTTCTGTGCCTCCATTCAACATCCTTAATCCCTTTTCAGTACTTACCAATTTCATTCTAGCTTCATTAAGCTCATCCGAAGTTAACATCAGCTTCTTTTCTAATTCTTGTATGGTGTTTTTCATGCAAAGATTCTCTTCCTTCAATCTTTCATTCTTTTTACATGTTTTCACCCATTTTTTATACATAGCCTTGTAATCCTCGTAAATATTCCCATTTTTATCATCAAGGCCACTTCCGTCACTATCATAGTCTGATATGAATCCTGAGCTGAATTGTTTTCAAAATTTTCAAATTTTCTCCCTTTTCGGCCTTCAGTTACTTCCTTCTCAGTTACTATTAAGCAAGTAATTAGACTTTTGCTATGTAATGCAACCAATGCAGCATTGTTCGCTATTTCTCACTACCGAAATCACTCTCAGAATCATTTTCACTCCCGGTGCTTGTGAAGGACTTTCCTTTTTGTTTCTTCAACGTATTGGCACATTCGGATTTAATATGTCCAAAACCTGACATTCATGACAATGAATTCTTCTTGCCTTCTGTTCTCCCTTTTGTGTCTTGACTTGTTGTCTTGGGTTGTTAGTTGATGAACTTCCACCATATTGTCTAAATTCAGGTCTTTCCTTTTTTATTCTTTTTAGTCATTTACCGAAATTCCGTGTGAGCAGAATCATGTCTTCGTTTTCATCTAATTCATCTTGGCATTGTTCGCACTTTTTCCAGTTTCCACCTGTAATGCCTATCCTTTGCTTCTTTCTTGCTTACCTCTTAAGAAATTCATCTCGAAATTTGTAAGAATTCCAATAACTTTTTCTAATGACAGATTATCAATGTCGTGAGCCTCTTATATTGCTACAATTTTTGGAATAAATCTCGGAGGTAACGATCTCAACGTTTTTTTGATTAATTTCACGTTGGGGTATTTCTTCCCCAGTTGATGAGCTTGATTTGTAATATCTCTCAAATTTCATGAAAGTCTCCAATAGTCTCATGCTCATCCATCTTTAGCTCTTCAAACTGTATAGCTAACATTTGTAGTTTCAATGCTATCATAGACTTTGATCCTTCATGTATGCTTTGTAAGGCATCCCATGCTTCTTTTACAGATTTCACATGCTGAAATCATTGAGAAGCATCCTTCATTAATATCACTGAATATTGCATGCATTGCTTGTAAATTTCCAGTGCACTTTCTTCTTCCACTTTTGTCCATTCAAATGGATCTTTCTGAACTATCTCTCCTTTATCATCAGTGATCATTGGATGCATCCAACCGTATACTACCAAATGCCAGGCTCTCGCGCCCTGAGCTTGAATGAAAACTTTCATCTGGGATTTCCATGCTGGATAATTAGATCCATCCAATAGTGGTGGTCTGGTGATTGACGCACCCTCTCTCGTAGTCATGTTTATGAATCTAGGATCTGCACCAACTTGTTACCAAGTTCTAAAACAATGTCTTTGCTCTGATGCCAATTGAAACACCAAAGGGAGTTAATTAATTCGCAGACTTTCCAAAATTTCCTTTGCACAAACAGAATAAAACTACACAAAAGTAAAATAATAGAAATACCAAAATTTGATAACGCAGTTCGATACACTCTACCTACGTCTGCGGGGTCCTTACCCAGATTAATCACTTTCACAGTAGTTCAATAGAATTACACAAGATTGACCTAAAATAGCACCACTCAGTCTTTATAACTATCTCTCAACCTCACTATCTATGAAAGATTTTCACATCCAATAATACGACCTACTTGTGTTAACCTCGTCAGAGGATTTTTCTAACTACTTTCACTTAAAACAATAATAAATAAAAATACCTTAAGTATTTAATAAACTGAAAATTAAATAACAAAATACTTGAGACAAACGAAGACTTTCCTATGATTTATCTCCTCAAAATAACCTAGCTGAAAACTTTTTCCATAGTTGATTCTTTTTTCAAAAGAATAAGTCACGGTGTTGCTTCAAGTAATAACCGGTCGCCATATCACCGAAAATAATATTCACCTTATTGACAAAACAACTTCACCATGGCACACCCACAAATACGTTAATCACCTATATCCTTCAAAGACCTATAAAAATGTATTCCATATAAGCTCACACACACACACCAACTGCACCAACTGTCATACACACACCTACCTATTTCAACTCCACTAACGTGTTTTTAATAGACTTCTATCATTAATCAAGTATGTGAGCAACACCGCTTCAAGAGATCCACATGGGCTTCCTCAACCTTATGCCAACCAAAACACCAGACACAATATACAGCCACATAAAACCAAGTACGCAGCCAACAACTCCTTTCTTTTCTCACACGTGACTTCCACACACAACAGCAGTGCACACACACACACACGTAATCTTACTAAGTCGCCTCCTTTTTGATAGACTTCAATTAAAACTCAATCTCTAGATGCATGTTTTGATAGACATCAATTTAGAAACGATCTTCACATCTACTGCATATCCATTAAAACACAATCTCCACCCATCTTCATTAACCCATATAATAAGTTTAATTTTCTTATATGTCCAATTTAAAATTCCAAAACCAAACAAGGAATATATAAAATATATTCTAACAGTTTTAGAACTTTTATTATAGTCAATACATCTTTAAACACCTTAACATTGCCTCTATTGATTGTATATCTAAAACTATTTACATATAAGGTTCCCAAAGAGATCGAGTTATTCCTTAAATTTGAGACATGTTGAACATTACACAATGTCCTAACAATGTTATCAGACATCTTAACCCTAACATGTCTTGTTTTAACAATTTTAAAAGCTTTATCATCTCCCAATGAGATAGTGTTAAAGTTTCCTAATATGTATAAAATAAACTAATCTTTTTTAATGTCATCTATTATAGGCATCCTATGTCCACAATTCATAAGAGTTTATTAGTGGAAATATAAATAATATCTCCATTACTATAATCTAAGTCTCTACTCTGCACTGCATTAACTAGTTCTGACGATTCATCATATTTCCTTTTATCACCATGCTGCTTCTTATTTTAACAGTTACCTTTTAAGATGCCCAGTTTGCTCACATTTGTAGCACCTAACTATCTTTTTGCCTTGGATTTTGACCTTTCATCATATTTCCTTTCACCTTAAGAGCTTGTAATATTGTTTTCTATCTATTGGTTACGAGCCAGTAACTACCTTTTATACCAACTATCTTCTTAACCAATATAAGTATGGTCATCTGGTTTTCACAAGAAAGTAGTAAAGAATAAAGAAAGATTATCACTTTATCCTCATCCTTATTAGTCACCTCGAGCCTTAGAATGTCACTGACTGTTTGAAATTGATATGTTATAGCATGTTTATTCCCTCCTACATTTCCAACATGTACAACTTTTGCTTTAGATACAACTTGTTCACGAGAGTTTTTGATACGTATCAATTCTATAACTTCTTTCAGATCTCCACAGGAGATGCAATTAATATCTATAAAGTGGTATATGAACTCATTGTTTATAAGAGTTTTTGATATGTATCAATTATCTAACTTCTTCCATAGCCTACAGGAGATGCAATATCCATAAAGTGGTACATGAACTCATCTGCCACAAATATCCAAACGAATGCAACTGCTCACACTAGCAACTTTTCCCAATTGAGTGCATTCTTGCGTTTTGACTTATTCCCATATAACCCCTTCAGTATGCTTTATTATGCCAACAAATCTTTCGCTCCCTATTGTCATAATTTGAAATTATCAGTTTCATTGAACTTTCTCACTTTAAAAATTTTCCAAATAAATTCCAACAGTACCTATTTTTTTAAACAATTTTTATGATTTACTACATTTTTAATATCAAAATCGGTAAGCAAAATGATATTTTCGTTATAAAAATTCTTAAAACTTATTGATAGATATACAAGTGCAGTTAGTAATAGACAAGTATTTTTATCTAAAAAGAAAAGTTATTGCTATAAATGATCTCTATTTTGAGCTTATATATGTTACTGCAAATTTTTACTTATCAACAAAATGGTTAAAACTTTAACAAAGATAGAAAAGAAATTGGATACTATCTTTTAAGGAGATCAAGTCAGAATAGTCCCCATTTTACTTGTACCACTTTTTTTCTACATAAATTACCTCAAAGATGAAAAATGTCATAAAATTTATAAAAACATTTAGAAAAAAATATGCATGCATTTAAATGTTGTATTGAGAAAAAAGGTGTATCTAGTAAGGATATATTTATACAACAGAAAGAAACAAGAACATTTTCAACGAAGTTAGGCTAATTGGGTATGACTACATCCTGAGGAGTTAAAAACAACTGATTTCATTATACTGATCACCCGATTGAAGATTATAGATATCCTGTATATATAGACTCATTTTATACAAATATAGTTAACTCAAAACTTTTAAAGAAATATCTGCATAATTTAAAAAATACTTTGAAATTACACTCCTATATGTAAACCATATACAACACGTTAGAACTCTTAACTTGTAAAAAACCTAGCTACGTCAAGAGATATTTAGTCCCGTCTTTGATGACTGGCTTATATAGTAAAATTGGGTATTGAAGTATAATGGTTGTTCTTCTTAAACTATAATAGCTTCAAGCATTTGGTTATAAAGTAGCTAGGGGAAGCTGACATCCATTACATGTATAATAGACATGCCTATTTCCTACATCTGACACGAACTGAGTGGAAACTTAGTTTGAAGAGTCCAACCAATGACATAAGGAAATAAAGTTGATTGAAGTAGCTGGACCGCACAACAGACTAATCGACTTAATCACCCGGAACAGCCATACAGTGATACCTTTGGATGTACAATTGGTGAGGAGTTGAACTGTCAACATTTCTTACCAACCAACACTTGGTCTCTGCCTTTTTCCACTTCCCATATCAATAAAAGCCTAGCAGAAGTAGGAAAAAAACACACATTAATCACAAGAAACTAATATCATTAAAGCAATATTTTATTCCATCTTCAGATCCAAGCTATGGCCAATCTTCGCCTTCCATCCAAAATATTACTACTCCTACTCCTCAACTTATCATCGATGAAGTAACCAACAAATCATAAAGTTGAATAAACTGAAATCTCAACTTTACCAAAATCTGAGTTGTAAGAACCTCCAAAACCCGAACTCCCATTTTTACCAAAATCTAAGCTGTCAGAACTTTCAAAATCTAAAGTTTCAACTTTGTCAAAATTTGAGTTACCGCCAGAAATTCTATGACTTGAAGTCCCAACTTCGCCAAAACTTGAGCTGCCAGAAATCCTTAATTGCCCGAGCTTACACTCCCAACAATACCAGGTCTTCCAATTCCCAAGGACGTCGTCGATCCAGCCAAGGCAACATCTAACCACCCTTAAGTAACTACACATATGGCATTAAGGATTAATTTCTAGGACTTATTTCGATAAATGAACTTTCAGTTATTGGTTAAATAATATAGTAGATTATGGGATAGGACTTCCGTAATTTTCACCTTTTACACTCAAAATCAAAGTTGATGTTTAATTACAAATAGAACATTTGAGATTAGATTCAATTTTATCTTTTTCACATGCCAAGTCTAATTAAACTTCTATAATCCTTGGATGGGTTCATTGGTAATATTTAGTAATCCTTGGATGTGTTCATTGGTAATATTTAGTTAGTCTTTAGTAATATTAAGCTACTTATATTTAAATTAGACTATAATATTTCATAACTTATAATTTATATAGCTTATTTTTGAATTAAAATTAATTATTCTACTTTTCTCTTAATCTACTCATACATTTCTATCCCACAAGTCCAAAAATTTTCATTGATTTAATTATACATTTTCCTAAATAACCTTGCTTAACACCATAATTTTATATTCAAAATTTCTGCATAGTCAAATTTCTAACTTTTCATTAGGCTACATAAATATAGTCAATAAATTTTTTATTTGGTTGAAACTCCAATTAAAGATATAGTGACAAGCAGATCATTAACTTCAAATTCACTGCTATTTTCAACCAAAAAAAAACAAACAAACAAACCAATTGTATAGATTTAATTTAATTTAAGATCATGGAAAAAGCATTTACTGTTATTCAAATTAATTTCATAATAACAATTTTTGGATTTTAATATTTAAATCTTCAAAATTTTAATATATTGTAAATTAAGTTTATTGATGTGCTATTTCTATTAAATGATAATAAAATGATATAATTTTTAGTGAAAAGAAGTTCTCATTCAGTCTAATCTAACTGTGACTAGTAATTTATAACATTTAATTGAAATACATATGTTAAATAGCTTCAAGTTGATTGAAATTTTAGAACTCCACACTTGATCTAATAAGCACCCTACAAATGGAGACATCATCTCAAACAAACTTTCCCACCTTGGCGATTGGTTTAATTCATATCTGTTCACCAACTGTGGCCTGTTATGATCACTCTCTATCCTTCATCTTGAAGAATTTGGTGGTGGTGGGAATGCTATTTATGAACATTCCAACGAGAGGAGATGCTCATCATCTTTTAGGGACAACGTTGGACTTCCCCGAACTGCCAGTGCCAACACTTCCCAAGGTTGAGTTGCCACCATTGCCTGAAATCCAAATTAGGTTGCCCGAACCTGAATCGCCGGTTGTTCCGGATGCTGATGACAGTGACGTCCTAGACGGCACAGAACTGCCTGAGCATCTCCTCTCGTTGATAAGCCTATAACTTTTTAGAAAATAATCCTTACAGAAGATTTCAAAGGAAAATAATTTATATATTATTACAACTAATATTTTGACAAGAAAATTAGAGGCAAGGAGCAAATAATTAAATCATTTAATTGAAAAACAGAAAATATATTCTTATTGAGGGAATGCTGGAACTAAATAAGGTGAGCCAGTATTTACGATCCATATATTGTATCCTTTCTCATGTTTAAAGAATTCTCATCTTTAAACGATATTAAAGCTTGACTTTTTGTATATTAAAAATAAGAATTGATAGTATAGAGATTAATGAATAAGATGCATTGAATACTTTTTCCTTTTTTATTTTAAATTAAAAAGGTTGATACCATGAGTTTCCATTATTATTATTATTATTTTAATTTCTTCATATTTTTGAAAATATATAAAAACTGATTCTACTATTTCTTTTTGTTTCTTGCCATAGTATGATTTTCTTGTTAATTAAATGTATAGCATTTAATTATTTAATATTAATTACCAATAAAAATGAGTAATATAAATTAAGTATTCATTTTTTAATTAAATGTAAAAAATATTATCAACCTTTATAATTATTTAATAAATAAATTTAAACATTAAATATTAAAAATATGAATTTCAAGTTTTAAAATAATTTATTAAATAAAAATTTTAAAAAATAATTCATTACAAATAATGACATTAGTTTTAAAAATGAAAATATTAATAAATAAATATTTTTGTCTATATAATTATTTATTGTTAATAAGATACATATATATTTATTATTAATATTTAATAAATAGATATTTTTATCATATATTAAAATAAAATAGTTACTTAATTTAGTCATAAAATTAATTTATCTCTATCTTTTATTTAATACTTAATTATTATCTGTTGGGGTATTACTGACTTACTGCTGCCTTTTAAATAAAAGAACTTCACAAAGATTTGTTAATTTTGCAGGTATATAAATGTTGAAAAGTAAAGAAGACCAGATTTACTTGGTTCGATAGTTTAAAACTATCTACGTTCAAGGTTCCCACTTCCGTGGTATTTAACTAGTATATTAAAGAAGAAGATGAGAAAGCAGTACAGAGATTGAGTGTTTAGCAACACTTGCAAGAGCCTCCACAGGTCCCTTAATACCTACAAGTTAGTACCTAACACTCTTTGATCTTTTTCTCACTCTGTTCTTGCACTTTCAATGACTGAATATAATGAAAAAAGAAAATTGAACTTTCTGTATTGTGTTCTTTTCTGCCTGATGCTTCTGCTTCTTTTATAGCTGAAGAAGATGATGGCTTTTGGGTGAGTTTGCTTGTATCAGCCTACCTCCATGTGCCTTCCACGTGATTTATTAAAAGATTCTTCCTCTGCTATGCTGTTGACTCCCGAATGTTTTTCTTTAGTTAAGCGTAATTTAAATAATTATAAGGTTTGGATAAGTGAATTTTTGAGAATTAATTTTTTTCTCTTTTATTATGTCTATGTTAGTAGAATTTATTTCATGGGTTAGTTGAATTAAAAATGGGTAAGAATGCATAAAGGGATATTTTGGGTAGTTTACTTAAGGTTAAAAGCACTAA
>JAOQMP010000209.1:39475313-39487560 GCA_027563575.1 Erythroxylum pedicellare | reverse complement strand
TAGACCTTAACTTTGTCCCCCGACCTCCAAATAACTTGATTTTTTAAACCAATGGATTTATAACACAATTCTCTATCTCTCCATGAAAATTTATAGCTTTTGGGTTTGATTTGAAAAAGATTGATTGAATCAAAGTAAAGATATTGGTTGGAAGAGCATGAATTGGATATTTTCACTGAGCATACTTCAGTATTTAGATGATATCTTGATCTATACAGTTTCAAATGAGATGATTCTTATTTCTAAATAAACTAGAGACACAGAGACACAAATTATCTGAATAAATAGAATTTTAATTTGTCTCTAAAACTTTCAATTTCGATAGGAAAGTTGAGTATAGTGCATTGTTTCAGTACAATAACAGTCCAAAAATGTTTGAGGTATAACATTCAAATTTTTGAACCAAATTGAACATTTTTGGTGTCATTAGAAAGATAAGATAACGGGGAATATTTTTCTAGAAGAAGTCAAATTGTAATTCTAGTTTGAAGTTTCCCAATATCTGTTTTGAAATAAGAGAAATGAGCTTGTTTTTTATGTTTGACTTGTGTGGGTATGTCACCCTTGTGAAATGCGCGTTCAGATGTCACTTAAGACATCGGGCACGTGAGTTGCGAGGGCGGGGTCTGAACATGTGTTTTTTGCAATATTGGTTGAAGCTGTGTTTCAATGCCTTCTGACTTATTGTAAACGACAATGTATTGAGTTTATTATCTTTTGACATGTATATTGAACAACTGTGTTTTGAGTTGATGCTTCAGACATGATTTTTGTCTTTTGTTCTCACGTGTTAATGACTTAGGCTTTAGTTCTTGTCTCAGCTAATAGAACTATCGAGAATGTTTTTTTCTCTGTTCTCTCTTCGAAGCTCTTCAGGCATCAACACATACATACCTTCTGTCTTCAATTTTTACTTGTTTTCTGTCGATTCTGAGTGAAGGTTGGTAGAGTATAGATGATTTTTATCACATTATCATGATTAAAAGTGTAATCACATTGACGTTATCTATTATTTTTAAAATAATAGTAACACTTTAATACTAAAGCAAATGGGTTTTTGTCAATTTCTAATATATGATGTGGCATGTAAATAATTTGGACTCAACTTAAGTTAATGTGATCTTAAAAATAAAATTTTAGACATTGATTAAAGATGTATTAATTTTCACCTTAATATTTAATAAAAGATATAAATAAATTCTTTTCGTTATGTATTAATACTTCTGCAGGAGGAGAGTTTGCTTCAACTGCCACTGCAAAGCGAAGGAAATCATACAAGAAGAGTAAAGATCCTTGCTTGGGGCATAGATCAGGAATTGAAATTAGCCACCAATGATGAAAGTTGATAGGTATCCAATTGTCAGCTTCAATAAACAGCAGCAGGAGAAAAACTATTTCCAATGCAGATTACTGTGAGAGGAATGCATTAGCAACTCTTAAATACTGCTTACAGTTAAGGAGCTTAGGTTACAGTTGGGCATGTTCATGTTGCTGCAACATTTTGCTGATCAACAAATAGGATAAAACTAAAAGGACGTAAAAAAAAGACAATGGAAGGCATTAGATATTGTTCGGAAGCCAACTCATTAGAACCCCCATTTCATTGCAGCACTGATTGTCTTCATAAATAGCCTTAAAGGTGAATTGTATCTTCAGGGAGCAACAATTAAACATGCATATCTAACTAAATCCTGGACTCTTAATTGGCTAGGTGGACATTAGAAGTTCTCATCCCATCTCTGAAAGCTTGATAACTGAAATGATAACCCGTTTACACGGTATTCATGAATCACAGCCTCATGTTTTGATAGAGCATATCTCAAATGTAAATTTATCATATTGTCAAGCAGGATACTGTAGGTTGCTAAATATTATGCATTTTGACTTTTTAAAAATCCCTTGATTATCAAGATTATTTTTTGAAATACGGATGGTGTGAAGTTGAGCAGCCAACAGCTGCTTTCCAAGCAGGAAACCATAGTTTGCTAACAAATATGCATTTTGCCATTTTCTACATCCCATGGAAATCACGATAATCTGTGGAAATACCATCGGTGCAAAGTTGAGCAACTAACACCTGACTTTTCCGATCAACTCACTTCCGAAGCTACCCTTTTCACCACTGCTCACATCTATAAAGGCCAATGCACGAGAAGATCTAAGCATACCAGAGAAAGGAAAACATCTTGAGTACTCTTTTTGTCTTCTGGTCAAAAACCATGGCCAATCTTTGTTTCTCATCCTGTATTTTTCCTCTCTTACTTGTGGTATTGTCACTGGTGAGTTACGAAGTGATAACGGTAGAGGCACGCCGTCTCTTGGATACCACACTCCCTTTGCTACGCCAGCTTTCTAAGCCTGAATTGCCTAAACTCTTTCCATTTCCCACAGTTGAACACCCTCCAGTACCAGAAATCCCAACTTTGCCTGAATCTGAACTGCCAAAGCTACCGGATGTAGTTCCTGAAATACCAAAGTTTCCCCAAATTCCAGAGCATCCAAATCCTGAAATCCCAGAAGTACCTGAATTACCTCATTTTCCAACTTTTCCGGAGGTTCCAAACCATGAAGTACCAGAAGTGCCTGAATTACCTTCTCCACGTATTCCCGAACTTCCAAAACCCGAGTTTCCAGGGCTACCAAACCATAAAATCTCGTATTTTCCGAAGCCCGCAGTGCCAGAAACCCCAAGACACGAAGGGCCAGAGATACCAAAACCTGAAGAGCCTGAATTTCCTTATGCTACACAAATTCCCGAGCTTTCCGAATCTGAATTTCCAGTCGTCCCAAATCATGAAATCGCAGAATTCCAAAATCACGAACTGCCAAAAATCTCAAAACCTGAACTGCCTGAATTACCTTTCCCTCAACCTAAATTTCCAGAGGCCTCAATTCATGAGGTCCCAGCTTTGACGAAGCCTGAAGTGCGAGAAACCCCAAGACACGAAGTGCCAGAGATACCAAAACTTGAAGTGCCTGAATTACCTTATGCTCCTCATATTCCCGAGCCTTCAGAATCTGAATTTCCAGAGGTCCCAAATCATGAAATCGCAGAATTTCCAAGCCACGATGTGCCAAAAATCCCAAAACCTGAACTGCATGAATTTCCTTTTCCTCATCCTAAATTTCCAGAGGCCTCAAATCATGAAGTCCCAGCTTTGCCGAAGCCTGAAGTACCAGAAATCCCAAGTCACGAAGTGCCACATATACCAAAGCCTGAAGTGCCTGAATTACCTTCTGCTACACATATTCCCGAGTTTCCAAAACCTGAATTTCCAGAGGCCTCAAATCATGAATTCCCAGCTTTGCCGAAGCCTGAAGTACCAGAAATCCCAAGCCACGAAGTGCCACAGATACCAAAGCCTGATGTGCCTGAATTACCTTCTGCTCCACATATTCCCGAGCTTCCAAAATCTGAATTTCCAGAGGCCTCAAATCATGAAGTCCCAGCTTTGCCGAAGCCTGAAGTACCAGAAATCCCAAGCCACGAAGTGCCAGAGATACCAAAACTTGAAGTGCCAAAAATACCAAAACCTGAAGTTCCAGAAATCCCAAAACCTGAAGTACCTGAATTACCTTCTGCTCCACATATTCCCAAGCTTCCGCAACCTGAATTTCTGGATGTCCCAAGTCGTCATGTCCCAGCTTCTCCGATGCTTAAAGTGCCAGAATTCCCAAGCCATAAAGTGCAAGAGGTGCCAAAGCATGAAATGGCGTACTTGCCAAAATCAACTGTGCTAGAAATGCCTGAACTACCTTCAGTTCCACACGTTCCCGACCTTCCAAAACGTGAGTTTCCGGAGGTCCCAAGCTATGAAGTACCAGAGGTGCCAAAACGCACATTTCCTGAACTGCCATTTGTCCCAAAGGTTCCTGAAATTCCAGAACTCCCACACTCCAGCATACCTGAAGTTCCAATTCTGCCAAAAGCCGAATTGCCTGAAGTTCCAAACTGTGAGGTCCAAGATGTGTCGAAAACTGAAACGCAAAAAGTTCCTGAATTTCCAATTCTTCCAAAGGTTCCTGAAGTTACAAATCCCACGTACTCTAGCATACCCGATATCCCTACTTTTCCTAAACCTGAAATGTCACAGATCCCAAAGTCTGAATTACCCGAGGCGCTTAATACTGAAGTACCGAAACTGCCCGAACTAACTTCTATTCCCAAGCCGCATGGACTGCCATAGCCTGCATACACAGGGATACCAAATCTTTCCAAGGACTTTAAGATAGCACAATCTAGTACTGGGCCTTAAGATTGCTCTGCAAATGAACGTCCCAGATATTACTAATTCTTATTATTATCATGTGTAGGACTGCAGTTTGATTGTTTGTTTCAGTGGTTTATATGTTTCATAGTTAAGTTGTTGGGATTTTGGTTTTACATCTTATCAAAGGTCGTACTACCTATTACAAACATATACAGATCTCTTTATTTACACGTTAATCTTATTCAAGCTTGGTAATTATAGGTGGCTTAAAAATTGGGCACTAGTTTTGTTAAAGAATGGATTATTAGCACATAAAAGAGAGTAACTCTCTTTCCACCATGCTGATGAACAGAGTAAAAAATTGATAAGTCATAAATAAACTGCAAGTTGGTGGCTAAAGCACAAAATTAGTCCACCCTATCCTCGAAGCTCTGAGCGAAATATCAAGTGAAAAAGGAAAAGCCTTGCATGAGTCTGAGTGATATCCCTGAAAGCTTTCTCCGCTTAAAATAAATCAACTTCCACTGAATTTCTTTTATAGTCGAAACAAGACTATTAAGAGTTTCATATAATTCCTCGATGAATATTTCTTTACTGTCCAGAATGGATAATGTTTCATAATATTAACATGGATATTTGAGATTCGAGATTGACCATACTCCTTGTGTTAGAAATAAACTTGACTTTTAGAATTCTGCAATGGCTTTGGAGTAGTTGAATAGTTAAATCATAGTCAATTAAGAGGATTTAAGATTCTTTTTAGAGTTTATATATCTAGATTCAAATAAATCTAACATTTATTCATTTGGAGTTACCTAGAGAAAGATTTGGTAAAAGAAAAAGAGAATGATTCGTTTTTTAATTATGCAAATTTTATTATGTCATTGGAAGTGTTTCCCTCTTTTTATATTTTAGCATTAAGTGGCTTTTAAGTTAGTTGGTTTAGAAATTTATGTTGACACTATAAATAGCCATGTAAAGTTTCATTTTATAAGAAGAAAGTATAAAAGTTTTATTGCAAGAATACTCTTGTTTCATTGTTTATGTGTGTGTAAGCATTTGTATCTTAATTTTTTTTCCAATAAAGTTGTATTAAATCCAGCTACAATATCAAAAGGAGCCTCTATGTCTTTCCACTATCCACAACTCGAAAGTCAATTAAGAGAATCAAGTATAATAAAGGTCATTCTTGGTTCATAAGATATGTATGACATAATCATAAAGGCTACATGGAGCCTTAAGATGTGGAAAACTTCACTCAAGATGATAAAGAAGGCTTAGGGAAGCAAATAAAAAAAAGATCGTAGTGTACTTACCATCATCCATCAAGGTTTTGATGAAGAAATGTTCAAAGAAATAGCTAATAAAACCATATAAAAAAAAGCCTAGAAAACTCTCTAAAATTTGAAGATGGGAGTTGAAGCTTAAGACAGTGCAACTTTAAACTCTAAGTGTCGAGTTTGAGACACTCTTAATAAAGGATGGCAAATCCATTTCAAAGTACATCATACGAGTCCTAGGAGTGGGGAATCAAATGAAGGGGCTTAGTGAAACCATGCAAGATCTTCAAGTTGTGGAGAAGGTCATACAATCTCTCTACGTGGAATTTAATTATATGTTAGTGGCTATTTAATAATCCTAAGATGTGAGAAAAACGTTCATAGATGAGATAATTGAATCTTTACAAGCTCAAAATGAAAGGATGAATTTAACAAAAAGGATGAAATAATAGAACAAGCCTTATTAACAAATTTATCCTTAAAATCTAGAATGAATTAAAAAGAAAAAAACAATTTATTCGTGGAGTGGATGTGAGGTCATAGACATGCATGGAGCCAAAAAAGAAGAGATGAAAAATAATCTTCCATTGAAAATTGACCTTAAAATTTTCTATATAGTCAAGAAATAGGAAAAAGAAAACAAAGATGCAATTTGAAAGAAATAATAAAAGAAAGAAATTTCAAATTCCAAGTTAAATATTTTTCTTATGGCAAGCATGACCATTATTCTTAGGATTATTTTTCTAAGAATGAGGATGAAGTAAAATTTGTAGAAGCCAATGAAGATACAATAAAGAAAACTTTACCATTAAAGGATGAACCAAAACCTAAAAAGAGAACATGTTACTTTGATAATGCAACAAACAATCATATGACAACTGATAAAAACATATTTTGTGAGTTAGATACTAAAGTGATAAAGACTATACATTCTAGTGATAATACAATAGCAGAGATCAAAGACAAAGGTTTGATTTTGCTTAAGACAAAAGTATATCGTCATAAGCTTCTATCCAAAGTTTACTTTATTCTAAAACTAAAGAACAATGTTTTAAGCCTTAGTCATCTTTTGGAAAATGGTTGTTGAATTCAATTAGAGGGTCAAACTCTTTGGCTTCGATATTTGAAGCTAATCTTATAGCCAAAGTGACTATAACTAGCAACATGGTATTTTTATTGAACTCACACACTACAGAGGTTATGTGTTTGAAGGCTGGTGCTAATGACTCTTCATGGATATGGTATATATGAGGAGTGGACATTTGAATTTGATGCATTGAAAGCTTTAAGAGAGACGAATATATTAAAAGGCATTTCAAATATAGATCATCCTAAACAACTATGTAAGCTATGCTTTCTTAGGCATTCAAGGGAAAACTTTCCGAAAGAGTCACTTTCAAGAGCTACTGAGCCACTCCAATTTGTTTATGTAGATATTTGTGATCCCATTATCCCCCATCTTTTAGTAAAAACTCTTAATTTATTCTCTTTATTGATGATTATAGTAGAAAGACATGGGTGAAATTTCTAAAGTATAAGTCTGAAGCTTTTAATGCATATAAAAAAGTTAAACATTTGGTATTAAAGTGAGGCACATGGAATTTCTTATCTTTTTACATTATCAAGATATGCTCAATAAAATAGAGAAACTAAGAACCGAATAATCCTAAACATGATGAGAAAATTTGTTAAAAAGCAAGATGATCCTTAAGGAGTTTTGGAATGAAGTAGTTGTATATATAGTTTATCTCTTAAGTTGTAGTCCTATAAAGAGCTAAAAATAAGTCATTCCATAAGAAGCATGGAGTGGAATGAAGCCTTTTATATCACATTTAAGAGTGTTGTCTTTATTGCATATGTTCGTTTTTAAGATTAAGAAAAGTCTAAAATCGATGACCAAAGTAAGAAATTTACTTTCAACAGATATAATAAGAACTTAAGATGCTACAAGTTGTTTAATCCAAGCAATAGAAAGATTATTCTTAGTAGAGATGTTGAATTTGATAAAGATGCATCTTAAAATTAGAGTTCTCAAATAAAGGGATCATATGACTTCTTTTCATGTTTTAAAGAAAAAGAAGAAAAGGAGGTTGTTAAAGATGTTGAAAATAATTTTTCTTTACTATCCTTACAAATCCCATTATCTCAAACATCATGTGTGTAAAAAATTTAACAAATTAATGATAATCCTAACCTTTTTTTTAATCTACTTACAGATATTGAACCTTTGAATTTTGAAGATACTAGCAAGAATGAGAAGTGGGTTCATGCAATTAATGAAAAAAAATTCAAGGCATTGAAATGAATGATACATTGGAACTTATTTCTCTTATGAGAAGTCATCATGCCATTGGAGTAAAAAGGTGTACAAAATATTTAAAAAAATCAAAAGAGATAGAGAGATGTAAGGCAAGCCTTATTTTCAACAAGTATAAACAAAAGCAAAGAATATACTATAAAGATGTATTTGCCCCTGTTGCTTACTTAGAAATAATTTATTTATGAATATGATTGTCGAATTCATCAATTGATTATCAAATCAACTTCTTAATTCTTGTTCAGAGGAAAGAGTTATAAATTTAGCAAACACTAAAATATGTAGTTGAAGGGCAAGAATAATATGTTGAAGTCAAAGAAGACATTATATAGAGTTAAACAAGTGTCAAGAGCATGTAATAGCTAAATTGATGGTTATTTTGAAGAGAATGGTTTCACTAGATTCTTACATGAATATTTTCTTTTTGTTAAAAAGGATAAAGATACTTTTTGGTGTATCTCAGTGGATGATATTATCTTTATAGAAACAATCCAAAGATGTTTGAAGAGTTTAAAGATTCTATGACCTTAGATTTTGAGATGAATGACATAAGATTGATATCTTATTACTTAAAAATTGAGGTTAAGCAAATGGAAAATGGAATTCTCATCACTTAAGAAGGTCAGGCAAAGAAGGTTCTTAAGAAGTTCGACATGATAAATAGTAAGCTGGTTAACAATCTTATGGAATTTAGGATTAAGTTATCCAATTTTGATGAACAAGAGAGTGTAGATCCAACTTTGTTCAAAAATCTTGAGGGAAGCTTGAGATATTTAACTTGCAAAATACTTGATATCAGATTATCAATTAGACTTATTAGTCGATTTATAAAAATGCATCTAAAGTTAACTTAAATGAAGCTAAGAGAATTCTTTGGTATCTCAAAGGTACAACTGATTATGACATGTTTTACTCATCTTTCAAAATCTTTAATTTAATAGTTTTTGTAATAGTGATTTTTCAAAGATCTTTTTTTAAATGAAAAATAATTTTAATTATAGTTAGAACTATATCAACATTACAATGAGTTCAGGGCATTAAGCCTACCATCATATTACAATATGCCCAAAAAAATCCCTAGGTAAGGGAATATAACTGTCTGTAAGATAGACAACCAAAAGAAACAACTATAGGCACCACTTATGTTTCATTTCCATGGAAAGGCTTGTTCATCATTTCATGTTTATGAGGGTCGTTAACCCCTAATATTCCATACTAAGACTACCTTATTTGGGGAAAGTCCCTTGGTACTTGGTATTTTGCTTTCTTTTCCTTGCTGATTTCCTTTTTGCAATTTTAGATTGCACACAAAAATCTCCTTGGATGTCAGGCACTTGGGTTGTAGCTAATAGAGAATCACAATCCTCTGCTTGTTCAACATTATGAGAGATGATATCCCCTGTCCTTAAACTAGTCACATAGTTATCATTGGAGTTTACCATTATTGTTTGTTATACATACTCTAGCCTAGCATTAGAGGTCTTGTTAATAAAATTCTCAATTTTTCCAACAGTTGCTACTAGAGTCAACATGTTGGCCCAATTCATCTGGCAATGCTCCAAATAATGGGAGGTAAAGTCATTCACTCCATTGTCTAAACTCTCCATATTGTCTGCGCTGAATTTGCCAATAATTGTTTGTTCTACATTTACAAGCTAAGTTGGAGATATTTCAGTAGCAATAATTTCAGTTATCTTAATATGTTTTAAAGGAGTCTTCATCTGAGCACATATCATTTTACAATTTTCCTATGGTTGGGAAGTATTTACAACAACATTTTCATTCCTCAAACCAAGTAATTTCTTACCATTGTCTACAACTTGGGCCAATTTTTTTAGTAAGAACCTTTAGACTGACTACACCGCCATTAACAACATCCACATCACCATTAGGCACATCCATAGCAACATCACAAGTATTTTCATCCTCAGAACTATGACTTTGTTTAACAACCTCAATAGGGTTGTATTAGAAACTACACCGGTAACATCAACCCTTACATATTCCTCCTTTTAACTCCTCATGACTAGGGATGGTAGTGAGTTTTCAACCCGATTAATATCTGTACTATCCGACCCTAAAAAATGGATATGGAGGCTAAAAATGGATTTTTAAATGGATGTTGAAAAATGGATGTGGATATGAATTTAGATATGGGTCTAGTAATAACCCGAATTAATGGATACCCATACCCGATCTATTTTTATTAACTCTTTTTTTGTTGTACATAACTTGATATCTCACTTTACTCTTATATAATTTATGAGCCTGCAAAACATGAATGTATTAATTGGTAAAACATGAATGTATTAATTGAGCCTGCAAAGCCTTTTGAAAAGACACTGTGAAGAATGTTCCACATGCTTTTAATTTTGTTGCATGTCTTCACTCTTCACAAAGCACCCAGCCACCCACTCAACATCATTTAAATATCAAAGAGTGAATACTGAATTGCTTTAACGTCATTTAACATCAAAGAGTGATGGTAAATCAAAGACCATTTATTATTTCAACGTCATCAACCACTAACGTCATCAACCATTAAAACTGTACTCATATGAAAGATGGTCATGCATCTGTTATTTAAAGAGACAGAGACGCACCACCAGACCAAAGGTTGTCGTCTCACGTCTGTTTAAAGAGCTTATCTGTCGTTTGTCAGAGACGAGTTGCTTATCAAAAATACAACTAATTTCGTGAGTGAAAGTGTGGAACCAATGGAACATATCATTAATAAAGGAGTTAAGAATCATACAACAAAGAATTTCTCTAGTCCACCTCATGAAGAAGAAGAGCTTGCATCTATAGACTTTGGTGATCATGGTGCAACTAAAAGCAAGAAGCGTACTTCTCTTATGTTGCTAGAGTTTACTTTGTTAATTGTGAAAGGTGTTAATAAGGCTGAGCGTAAGCATTGCAAAGGGAAGCTTTCTGCTAAAGGTACGAATGAGACTTCACATCTGCGTGAGCATTTGATTAGGTATTGTCCAAAGAAACATTTAAGACTTGTTGGAGGACAGAAAACATTATTAATTGGGAGTGGGACTAAATCTGATGAGAAAAAAACATTGCAAACCTACAAATTTAGCCAGGAGTTCTCAAGAAGAGAGTTAGTTAATATGATTGTAATGCATGAGTATCCTTTATCTATAGTTGATCACATTGGTTTCAGAAGATTTTTAGTGAGTTTAAGCAATGAGTTTAGGATGATATCTCGTAATACATTGAGAAATCATATCCTAAAAATGTTTCTAAGTGAAAAATCAAACTTGAAAAAAATGTTAGGGGATCATGGGTTTAGGATTACTATCACTACAAACAAGTGGACAGCTTCCAACCAAAAGAAATGATACATGGTTGTGACTGGACACTTCATTGATGGAGATTGGGTTCTAAGAGATCGAATTCTAAGGTAATTAATTTCCTTAGATTTAACCTGTTTCTTTCCTTATTGACAATATCAAGTTTTCTTAAGATGTTATGTGCAAATACTTTGTTTAATCTTTATCTTGTTTACTGTATATAGATATAGTAATTTGCATGTTTAGTAATTAGTTCCTTTATACATACTAAATATTAATTACTTAGAGAACTATTATGTGTTCTGTATTAAAGTTGAAATAAAATTTTTATCATTTTATGTTATAGGTTTATATTTGTGCCATATCCACATACAAATGAGACTATTGAAATTTTTAGAGGAGTGTTTGTATGAGTTTATCCTAGAAACCAGGATTTCTTCTGTGGTTGCGGATAATTGTAAAACAAATGATGCAATGATGAACCTTCTATATGAGAGACTTGATGCCAATTCTCTTATATTAAATGGAAAACTTTTGCATATGCGATGTAGCTTTCATATATTAAACTTTTGTCAATGATGGTTTAGAATTCATGGGTGAAAGGTTAGAGAGAATTTGTGATTGTATTTTATTTTGGGCATCAACTCCTAAAAGGATAGAGAAG
The DNA here is from genome assembly GCA_027563575.1 of Erythroxylum pedicellare. Classification (NCBI taxonomy): domain Eukaryota; kingdom Viridiplantae; phylum Streptophyta; class Magnoliopsida; order Malpighiales; family Erythroxylaceae; genus Erythroxylum; species Erythroxylum pedicellare. The sequence goes on along the minus strand of JAOQMP010000209.1, from coordinate 39,475,786 downwards.
TTTGAGGATGTAGTCAAAATTTTGAAAGTTTCATCTTTTAAAAATTTGATTATTGATTGTAAGACAAGATGGAATTCTACTTATTTGATGCTTGAGACAGCTTTGCCATATGAAGCTATTTTTAAGAGGTTGGAACATTTGAATAATCAACTTAAGTCTACTTTGCCTAGTGATGAAGATTGGAAGTTGGCAAACATTATTTGTAACAAATTGAGAATATTTTACAAGGTAACAGAGCTTTTTTATGGTAGAAAATACCCCACTGTGAACTTGTTCTTTCGACATATTTGTGAAATTAAGTTGAAGTTATTTAAGTGGATGTCGTCTGATTATGATATTGTTAGAACTATGACATTAAATATGGTCAAAAAGTACGGTGAATATTGGTTTCATGTGAATGGAATGCTAGCTATTACTTCTGTTTTGGACCCAATACATAAGATAGATTGCGTTGAATTCTATTTTAGTGACAT
>JAOQMP010000209.1:39454137-39467783 GCA_027563575.1 Erythroxylum pedicellare | reverse complement strand
GGATTATGAATAATTTAACTTTAATTAATAATTTGTTTATTCTTTAAATTAAATTAAATTAATTAATTTAATAATTATTACTAAATATAATTAAATTTAATATATATATATAATATCAAATAAAATTTGACTTAGAAGTTAAAATATATTAAAAATAAATATTAATTTATGAAGAAAAATTTCTAAATTTTTTTTTAAGTGAAGCTAAATCTCTACTTTTCACGTTGAAATTGTGTGTGCTCGGTCCAAAGTGTCATATTTGTTAGCTTCTCAGTCTAAGAACTCCTTAATTTGCTTTCCAGTTGAAATATATTATCTGCCTGCATTATGATTTATGAAACATACATGAACTTTATATTGTTTTGTTTATATATGCACGATAATTTTTGGTAACATAAAGATGTTATTAAGTTAACCTAGTTCTCCGTCGAACGCAATTACGTGAAACTGAATATTAAATTGTTAAAATTTTTATTTCAAAATGCTTTTAATGGAAATTATTTGATTCTAAAAACTATGTTTAAGTTGATATAAAATTTCGCAATGATAAATTATATTATTAATGTTGTTATTTACACGATGATTGTTTTATTTCATAATTTATTCTATGAACAATTATAATATTTTCTAGAAATAAAATTTAATAAAAAATTTTGACTCAAAATGTATTTATAGTTAAATACACGTGATCTTTTGTAGTTTTTCACTTATCTTTATGCATTTTTAAAATTTTCACAGAATTTTTAATATTTAATTAAATTTTTATAATTTTGCATTATTTCATCTGTGATCTAATTTAAAAACCCATTTTAAGTTTACAATATGTAATAATTTTTATGGAATGGACGTGCTTTTTTTCAAGAAAATTTAAATCATTAGAACTTCATAAAGAGATACATTTAAGATAAATATAAGAGGGGGATGAAGGTTGAAGGTATCAAATGTGAAAGTAAAAACTTAAAAGTATACTTTAATCCTTTAAAGTGTGTAGAATTTAATTTAGTAATTAAGATAGATCATAATATTTTATAAAAATATAATTCAACTCTAAATTTGATAAAACTGTAAATTTTTGTTAATATTCTATTAATTATACCTAAGTGGTAATGGTTCCGCCATTGTTATAATTTACACATAGGAAATAAATTTTTTTTATAAGAAACTAATTTAATTAATAGTAAATTGATTGAGCTAAAAGAAAATAAGGAAAAAAACCTAGCCTTCCATGTCTTTCTTTTGTCCCACATTTGCCTACCTTAGATTGTTCCCTTTTTTGTTTCTCCATCAAGATTTCTTAAATTTGTCTCTCCTGTGACCATCTCCCTTTGTATCTTAGCAACGTGTTTAAATAACTTAGGTTCGTCCCTAACAACCTATTTTCCAATAAAGTCTCCCTAATATATCACATTGCTTACTGTTAGACCCTTAAGTCCTAATAGTGAAATTGTGCAGGTGTTAACAAGCTTTTACTAATGTTTGATACTTGAGGTGATAGAACAAGGAAAAGACTTGCGAGTAGGTAAGGAAAATGAGCGTTCTTGATGAGTTAACATGTGTTGGTACACATTGGCGAAAATCTTTAACAAGATGCAAGATTTGGACGTAAGATTAAAAGATAGCTTGAGATGAACCTTAGGTTGATAGTTAGCTGGATGATATGGATGAAGGGGACATGTGAGAGCTTTAAGGATATAATGTGTGCTTAAATAGATAGACCATGAATAATGGACTTGACATAGGTAAGCATTGGATCAGAACAGTGTGTTACGAAAGGCTTTAGACTTGGATGACTCATCATCAATGTATAAAGCTCAAAGGGAGATCTTAGATGATGTGGCGGATAAGATCATAGAAGATATACATCAACTTTAAAAGATAAAGATCATGTAGGAGGATCATTTGAAGATATTAGAGTTCTTCATAATTATGGATGTATCGTTCCTTGTTAAATGTAATCTTTTATTTTATTAGCAGTGATGTATTGAATCCTATCAGATAGAGTCCCATTTGGATAGGGATGTCATCCAATTAGTTAGTGTGATATAATTTGATTAGGATAAGAAGTGATCTAGTTAGTTCAGTTTAATTAGGAGTTTGAATTGTAAAGCCGGAGCTCCCTATAAGTAACTTATTTGAGCCTTGCTCTTAGGGAGAACATAGATAGAGGGGAAGGAAACACATTGAGAGAGAACATTGCTGTGTATATTTATTAGGGAAATAATAAAGGTTGGTTTTTACCCTAGCTCTTGTGAGTTTCTTTTTGCCTATGATTATTTGGTACTTTCATAGTCTTATTACTTGAGTGTGAGAGTTAAACTCTTTGAGGGTCATAAGGTGATTGAGATAAAGATTTTATTGGTTAACGATCATGTGGGAAGGTTAAGTCTTGATTAAACAGACCTAAGTGAGATTATCGTATAAAGGAGTATATGTGACTTCAATATAAGTTTAGCGTCTTGAAAAGCCTTTATAATAACTAGCATCAAAGACAAAATATCAATACAGTGGGAGGTAACAATTTGACAGATCATGTCACCAAAGCAGAGGTAAAAGAGAATTCTAGATTGGAGACCACGATCCTCAGGCTTGTCATTACAATGTAGGATATTAGGCTTGTTGAAAGCACTTTGGTGAAGGTATAAGAGCCCCAATTTTTTGGTGGCAAGTGGAGTTCCAAGGAGCTTTAAAATTTTTTTATGAGACATGAAGCAATATTTTGCAATGATGAAGTTGTCTAATTTAGAGAACGTGTCAATCACAACAATGGATATGGTGGATGATACAAAGCTATAGTAGAGAATAAGAAACTCCAACGACATTAGTGCAGGTAGACATCCCATTAAAACTTAGGAGAATATGAAGAAGGAGCTAACCAGTTCTTTTCCAACAACACTTTATGGCTCACAAGGGAAACTTTGAAGAGGTTAAAGCAAGACGGTTCGATGTAAAATTATGTGACGAAATTCACATCTTTGATGTTGGACATGTAGAACGTTTCTAAGGAAGACAAGTTGTTTAACTATATAAACGACTTGCAAGGTTGGGAAAAAATAGAGATTTGGCAGCAAAATGTTAAAGACATCCTAAGAAGGATAGTGGCTACGGATGCCTTAGTGGATCTCCAAATGCCACCATCAAGTTGAACTAGCAATAAAGGGAAGAAGAATGGTGGGACATGATATAGTTTAGAGAAAGGAAAAGAGAAGGTAGATGAATCTTCTCAATGGAAGACCAAGAAACAAGCAAAAATAAACAAAACGAGATATTACTTGTTTCATTTATGAAAGGCCACGCTTTGCTTGTGAATGCCCAAGATAGAATGTGGGTGAGGAGCAAATAAATTCCATGGTGGAGAAGGATCAAGGAGAAGGAGGTGAAGACTTGAAGAAAGGATTCTATCTCAATAATTATACTATGTTAGGTGCAATGGAACTTTTGAGAGAGCATCCAAATAAAAGAAAGGACAAACCCAATGGAAAGGAGAAATGGTATATTAGGGATGTGCTAATAATTAAGGAGTCTTCGAGGGAACCATATTTGAAGGAGTGCCTAAGGATTATTTTGATGAGGACGTAGTTCTTCTGGTAGGGGTGGTTTATTAGAACCTTAAGTCCTAATAGCGAAATTATGGAGGTGATTGATACTAATGTTTGATACTAGAGGTGATTGAACATGGAAAAGACTTATATACAGGCAAGAAAATGGGCATTGATGAGTTGGCATGCATTTGTGCACATTGGTGAAAATCTTTGATGAGATGCAAGATTCATATGTGAGACCAAAAGATAGCTTAAGTTGGATGTTGGGTGAAAGGTTAGTTATATCACATGCATGGAGGAGAAATGTGAGAGTTTTAAGGACTTAATGTATGATCAAATAGATGGACTATGACTAATGAACTTGACATAGGTAAGCATTGGATGACTCATCATTAAAGGATAGAGATTAAGGAGAGATGTTGTATAATGTGGCACATAAGATCACATTAGATATACATTAGCTCTAAAAGATAAAGACTATATGAGAGAATCATTTGAAGATAGTAGAGTTCTTTATAGATATGGATGTATCATTCCCAGTTAAATGTAATCTCTTATCTTATCAATAGATAAATCCTATCAGATAGAGTCTTATTTAGATGGTGATGTAATCCAATTGGTTAGTGTGATGTAATTTGATTAGGATAAGATGTAATCTAGTTAGTTCAGTAAGTTAGGATTTTAAATTGTAAAGCTAGCGGTGCCTATAAATAGATTATTTGAGCCTTGCTTCTAGGGGAGAATAGTTAAAAGAGAGCATTCCTTTGTCTACTTTTGGGAAAGTAATAACGATTGATTTTTACCATAGCTCTTATGTGTTTATTGTTATCTATGATTATTTAATACTTTCCTAGTATTCTTATGTGAGAGGTAAACACTTTGAGTGTCATGATTCATTTGAGAATAGGGTTTTGTTGACCAATAATCATATGAGAAAGTTGAGTCTTGCTTAAATAGACCTAAGTGAGATTACCGTGCAAAGGAGTAGACGTGAATTCGATATAAGTTTAGTGTCTAGGAAAACCTTTATAACCCTTACCATCATAGATTTCTTGTTGAATTCTCAAGCAAGTTTTTGTAAAACTTCTTATTAAAATCTCATCTCAGGTTCATCTCTTCTTCTTAGATTTGTTTCTTTTTTGCATCTTCTCGTTGAGAGCATCCAATTGTGAGGGGTTTGTTAAGGCTAATATTTGCTTCTCAATTTTCTTATAAACCAGATTTACAATTTCATGTTGCACTGCTATTATAGAATCATTTATCAATCAACAATTTGCAATTTTTTTGTTTCCATATTTCAAATTTATCTATCTAATAGACATTTTGGAGCAAGCTTCAATTTAGCCTCTCAAGAGGAAATTATATGAGTTTGAGCACTTAGTTTTGCATATCATGTTTGTTTCATTAGCAAGATTGTATTTCTATATGAAAACTTGACTAAAATTGCCTACATTTGAAGTATAGTTAGATAGTGGTTGTTAAGTAAATAAATTTGTAATAGACATTGCATGTATAAGAAATATTTTTTATTTGATTATTGAAATCAATTTAATTAGTAATTGGAACTTTTAAGGAAAAGTTTAGAGTTGAAAGTTATCACTGAGATTGTCAAATCTACCTAGCTTTTAAAACTAATCAAACTTGTTCATTCCATTGTATGTTAAGTAATAAGTATAGTTGGATGCATTTTTTCTTGTGATAGTTTATGACCATAATTATAAATATGAAAATAGCTTTGATTTAAAGTGGGAAATAATGAAAGATGTTCATTTGTAAGGTTTACGTATAATTTATCTATACAGATAGATTTATTAGAATTAGGGGATGGTAAACAAAAGAGTTATTTAGTTATCTCGTAAGGTTAGTAGTGCTCCTAGGAATATAAGACTAAACTCTTAATTGAGTTTGATAGTTAATATCTCAACAAAAGGTTAAACGTTAGAATATAATGTATGTCTAGTACCTAATGCATTCATATTTTATAGGAATTAAATAAATTTTGATAGTTATGAGATAAATAGTGAGTAAATTATTTTTATAAAAAGTTTCCTTTAAGAAAAACAAGAAGCACATTAATAATATATTAGTCAGTAAGGTTATGATTTTTTTTCATGTTAAACATATAACATAGAGTTTTGATATTATTAGACACTTAATATGAGACATAGATTGCTAAATAATGAACATATGCATTAGACAATAGAGATAAGCACAAAAAATCTACAAATACAAAATGGTACATTTATTTTGACATTATCCCACTTATGTTAGAAAATTTATCTTATAACTTTAGTAAAAAAGAGGAAGCATGTCATAGCTTTGTTTTTTTACATATTTATATTTTTGAAAGTATATCTTATCTAATGTTTGTTGTTTTGAATTTACCCTTTGAACCTATTTAGATTCATGCTTCCATATTTGCATTGTTAATATGTTTTGTTGAAAACTAATGATTTTGTTATTTGTAATACAAATGTTGGTAAAAATTGAATTTCTTTATGGTGGGGTGTTAGAAAGATATGATAATAATAAATATATTAGGTACAAGATTAAAGAAAGAATGATATAGGTGTTGATGAATTTAGCATGCTAGTATTAAAAGGAGTGTTAGAAGATAAATGATATAAATTGGTATATATGTTTTATAAAGTTTTTGTTGAGTTGATGAGGTGATTAAAGGAGTTAAACTTACACTAGATAAGGACATGTTAGTAATGCTCAACCTTATGCAAGAATTGAATTACCACAATGTTGAAGTCTACAAGGAACATCTTTATAAGCATCCTAAAACAGATGATATAAATTTGATTATGATATTGGGAATGAATTAGACAGTAATACATAGTAGAATATGAGTATGAATGATTTAGGGTTGTTCTAAGTTCAAGTAGAACAAGATGATGGAGATTTCATTGTTATAAAAATGAACGAACCTAAAGATGATTTAGTTAAATGCAAGATATATGTAACTGATAATGAAGAATATGTTACTATGAGAAAAATTGAGAAAAGATGTCCCAAGATTGTACATAGTGGGTTTAAATGTGACAATATTTTGAATGGTGTTAGAAGTAGTGGAAAATATTGCAAAGAAGATGATGATTAATCTAAAAATCTATAAAGATAAAAAGAAAATTCACAAGACTGGTGTAGTGAATACAAGTATAAAGATACTGAAGTTCAATCACTATTTTATAGTGATGATGGATAGTGCGAGGCATTTGTTATAAAGAACAAATATATTATATTTAATCCAAAATTTGACATAAAGGATTTTCAATATGAAATTTCTATGAAGTTTAAGGATGAGATGCAATTCAGAGAAGCAATAAGAAAATATGCAACTACTAATGTGTATAATGCTTCAATAATGAGATTCAATGTGAGAATGAACGTTGTTTGTGAACCAAAATATCCATTTGGGGTATATGATAACTGGATTGGAAACAAAAAAAGAAATTGCGATTATAAAAGCAAAAAAACATAATTGCAAGAAAGTGCAAAGAAAAAACAAGGTTGTAGGAAATGGATAGTAATGAATTTTTACATAAGCTTAGGAGGAATTAGAATTGGCCAATTAATGAGATGATGGATGATCATCAATGAAAGTATGCATTATAGGTGACTACATCCCAATGTTATAAGGCTAAATGGGAAGTTAATATAATGTTATGAGGATCTATGAAAGATTATTATGCTAAGTTATGATCTTACATACAAAAGTTATGATATGCTAATAAAGATGGACAATTTATTATTCAAACTAAACTTGATGAGAAGTTCGAACAACCAATGTTTAAGAGATTTTATATAGGATTTAATGTATTGAAATATGGTTTTCTTAGTGGTTGTAGGTAAATAATTAGGCTAGATGGATGTTTTTCGAAGACATTCCTTAAAGATGCCTTATTAACTAAAGTTGGTTGAGATAGAAACAATCAATTGTTTTCTATATCTTGTATTGTGGTTAATAGAGAGAATTACCAATCTTGGCAGTGGTTTTTGAACATTCTTGCTAAAGATATAAACATAAGTGAGAACGCATAGATTTTTGCAAATATCAACTAAAGATAAATTTTCAATATTTATATATGTGATGCTCATTCGTAATGTGCTTTGAATTCTTTAACTGACATTACTTTTTTAAACTTAGGGTTTAGTTGATGCATTAAAGAATCTCTTCCCAAAAGCTGAGCATAGGAAATTTGTATGACATGTCTATGCAAATAGGTGCAGTCTTTATAAAGTCTAGACATATAGGAGTATATTCTAGTAAGCAATGAGTTGTATAACAAAAGTGGAATTCGATGCGATATTGGAGCAGTTGAAGAGTATTTCAAAAAGACTTACCATGATTTCAAACTTATGAAATCTTAAGACTATGTTTCCCACTAATATATTAGAGACATTTAATGTATTCATTTATGAAGCTCATACAAAAAGCTTAATAAATATGTTAGAAGATATTTAAGTTGCCTTAATGACTTTGATTCATAAAAAAAGAGACACGATGATCAAATCCACTAATGATGTATTCCCAAGAGTGAGGAAAGAAAATAGAGGTTGCATAATGGGAAGCAAGAAACTGTATCACTAAGAGTAATGGGAATTTAATTAAAGTCCCACTTTTTGCATAAAATTTCGTTGTTGACTTATAAGTAGGAACTTGTTAAAGTAGACTTTAGGATTTAATAAGAATTCCATTTATGCCTATAGTTGCTCGTAAATAATATCAAAGGAAGGATATTGATGCTTATGTGAGTCAATACTATAAGCATGTATGTTATTTAAAAAGTTATCAGTATGTTATGGAACCTATTCGTGGTTCAAGATTTTAGCAAAAGGCAAAAAACTTGCAGTCTATATTACGAATTAAACGTTAAATGGTTCATCACAGAGTGTACATGTATAATGCAACGAAAAAGAGGAAGGCTAATGAAAAAGAGGAAAGCCACCAAAAAGTTAATTTCCTTCATCCAATATTGGCAGATGTCCAGTTTAAAGACCTATATAATCAAAATCTACAAGGTTAAACACTGCATTGTCTATTTTAAAAAGGAAAAAGAGGGTGGTTAGTGAATATTCACATTTAAGTTCAATTAATTTGTATTAAATTATTTACTAACATAATTGTTTGTGTTTATATAGATAGTTAGAGGATATGAGTAACATTTAGAGAAGTTAGTGGGAACAATTATTTTAGGGTTTGACACTTAAATAAAATTTTATACTGCTTATATGTAATTATATTGTTGGTGATAACTTTGTTTTTTTTATGTTTTTTTATGTTTCATAGATAGTTGGAAGTCAATATTAACTTCTTAAACCTCCATAAAATATTACAAATATAACTCAAGCTTCCTAAAATTCATCATGCAATACAACTCAAACTAGTAGAAGGATCAAATTAAGGATAAGAAAATCAACTCCATAAAAATCTTAAGTTATTGATGGAATCAAATACACATTAAACTATTTATTGGTGAACTTGGATATTGTATTTGATATGATTTGAATGAGAATTTGGACATTGTATTCATATGGTTTGATTTGGAATTTAGACATTTTCTTATTTATGCTTGGTTTGAAAATTTGGACGTTGGTATTAGTTATGCTTGTGTTAATAATTTGGACATTGTATTAGTTAAACTTAGGCTAAGAGTTTGGACATTGTAGTAGTTATACTTTAGTTAATAACGTTATATATATTGTCATTTTTATACGCAGTTTGTTTCCTATAATGTTATATATGTAGTGGCTTGTATGACATAGAAAATGTATTTTATGTCCAAATATATTTAAGAGTTGTTGGTTCTTAAATTTCTATATCTAGTGCTCAAGTGTTAAATTCTAAAAAATATTTGCCTAAAATGATATTTAAACATTTACAAATGCACTTATTACAGATTTAACAAATCTCAAGCTACAGTTTACCTTCAATAAATAAATCCATAAAATGGATCGAATGGCTTGCCTTAATAGATGTTACAAGAATGTGGATAAGAAATCTCCTCATAATGCACCTACGATTTGCTTGCCTTTATAAAGTTAAAAGACCTATCTACTTTATTTAATTATAACCATAAAATTTGATTTGACTTGGATGACATAATATTATTAGAAGTTGTTGCTTAAATTTGGTAGATTTCTAAACCTAAATATTTTACTAATTCATTAGTGATATGTAAGTTTGGTTGAGAAGAAAAAGATGTTGAGTATTAACATCGAATGGAAGTAAAAGAAAATTTTTATACTCTAAAAAATCAAAATTCATTTACATCATTGTTTTTCTACATATTTAGAACCTTTATAATGTATTTATGCAAATAGTTAAGTGTATATTAAAAGTGGATTCTAAAACTATAACTTATAACATTCATCACCGTTAGCTCAAGCTTTATATTTAACGATTTTGTTGATAACTATATAATATTTCAAAATTCAAAATGGATTTATTTCCTTATATTGATAATGACCTTGTTTTAAAGGAAATAAAATCATGGGAAAATTACTTCCTTTGTTGCAGGAACCTTCTTAGTACACTTTCCTTATTAACATCCAGGAGGATCTTATCTTTTCAAGTAATTATCTCCAGAAGATTTTTTTCCTAAAAAAGATGATATTGAAAATTCAAAGTCAATTCAAAATTAAGATGAAGCAATGACTAGTTGAAGAAAGTAACTATTTAAAGAAGAACAATAACACTTGTGAAGCAATGAGCATACATACATTTTTCGAAACATTTGAGCAACATCTAACTTTTTGAGTCATATCATTTTTATTGTGCCTTAGAAAGTGAAATCACTCTATCAAGAGAGAAATTGTTATTTGAAAACTTACTTTCAATTTTACATTTTATTCTTCTGTGAGCTTTTAGAAGCTTGTTGCACACTTTGAGTGTGGAAAGTAGGAAAATCTTGAAAAATATGTACTTATGAGCTTAAAGAGACTTGTTAAATTACTACTTGGTTTTTATTGTGAAACACTCAAGTTGTATACTTGGGGATTGAAAGTATGTTTGGGTTGTAATTCAAACAAGTATAAATCAACTACATCCTTCTCTCTCTTTAAATAAGTTATATTATGTATATGTTCTTTTTAGCAAGAGGCTCCTTCAATTTTATAAGAGTCTCCTATTTTCAACTTACAAGAGATTCCTTTCAGTTTTAATAGGCGTCTTCTATTTTAAATTGTTTTAATAGGATTTAACATTCAATAGGTTCCTTTTGTTTAAACAGGGTCTTATCCTACAAAAGGCTCCTATCACCTAATAGGCTCCTACTATTTTTATTCGTTGAGTAAGATCTATTTATTATACGAATTGAATTAACTTGCAAATTTTTTTTACACACAATTTAGCCCCTCTTGCGTGTGTTTGCTTTATCATTTGATATCAGAGCAAGGTTTCACATTTATTGCGTTTTACAACATGTGATGGATCATGGCAAACAACTTAAGAAGACTTGAAGGACAATCCGTGTTAAAGCCTCCTTACTTCAATGGAAACAACTATTCCTATTGGAAAGAGAAAATGACAATCTATCTCCAATCTATAGATATTGAAGTCTAACAAGCCATTAGAGTTGGAGCTACATTTCCCGATTCAGATAATGTAAAAGTATGGACTGATGTTGATAGAAGAAATACACAGCTAAACTCTAAACTAAAACATCATTTGATCTGTGCATTATCTCCAGAAGAATATGAGAAAATATCCTATTGTTCTACAGCAAAGGAAATGTAAGATAAACTATAAGTCAAGTTTGAAGGAACAAATGAGGAAAAGAAGCATATAATTTGTCTTTGAGTACATCAATAAGAAACTATTAGCATGAAACAGGGAGAGAACATAGACGAATTCTTTGGATACTTCAACAACATCATCAGGACCTTAAAGAAATTGGGAAAGATATATCCCAATGATGAGCTTGTAACGAAGATTCTGAGGTCACTACCATAGGAATGGAGACCTAAGGTGATAACTTTAGAAACGACAAAGGATCTAGACACTCTTTCACTTGACTGGCTATGAGGAAATTTGATGATCCATAAAACTGAGCTTAGGTGAGATGAAGGATCCTCCTATAGGAAAGGAATGGAACTAAAAGCAACAGATGAATCAAATAGTGATGAAAGTGACATTGCGTTGTAATGAGATGGAGATGATGAGTTTAACTTTATGGTTAGAAAATATGCCTGCTTTTATAAAAAGAAGTTGATGAAGAAAAGATAAGGAAATAAGAAAGTTAGAAATAACATGTTCCTATCAAAAGCCAATAGCAACAATAACAATACATAAAACAATCAAATCATATGCTATCACTATAAGAATTCTAGACACACAGTCCTATTCTTCAAAAGGACAAGTCAAAGAACAAAAAATCTAGAAAGCAAGCGATGATTGCTTCAAATGGGGATTCTAAAAACTTTGAAGAAGAAGAACTAGAAGAAGTCAGCATAGTTTGCATTATGGCTGAATTAGGAGACGATAACGTATATTATTTTGACTCTGATATTGAAGTTGATTAATTGAAAAATGCATATCATAAATTGTATGATCAGTATAAGAGGTTGATAGTGAAGTATGTCAAAGAAGTTGAGAAGTCTAAGGGCAATGACGTATCTTTAAAGAGTAAGATTAAATCACTGGAATTTGTGAATAAGAATTTGACGACTAGGAATATGTCTCTTGAGGATGAATATAAGCAAAAGGTTTTTAGAAATAAAGTTTTAGAAGAAAGAGTAGCTAAATTGGAAAATACAATGCTAAAAAATTATTCCGATAAGGTAAGACAGTTAAAAGAACAAGTCACCACCTTATAACTTGAAAAAGAGAAAAGTGATGGAAAGATCTTATCTTTATAAAATTTAGTTGATGGAATGAAGAATCTTGATGTAATGCTTAGTAGTGGTAAATGCATTTTTGGTAAGGCCGAAATAGGATACAATGAAAATAACAATATTAGGTCATACAAAAACTTCTTTGTTAATACAATAGTAGCTATAGGCAGAATAATAAGAACCTACTATGTGGTAAAAATTATAACAACTATTATTCATCTATTTTGTGCAATTACTGTGGCAAACATGATCTCATTAGTCATTCTTGTAATTTTTGTAAAAATAAATTATCTCAAACATATGTTTGAAGACCGAAAGGTCAAAATACTAACTCGAAAGGACCCAGAAAAATTTGAATACCTAAAATAAGATAATGCTTTTTGTAGATATGTTTCAAAATAGAGACAAGGGATAATCAATAGATAGTTGATGGTGGTTGTTCAAGACATGAACATCCTCTTTGTTGATGGTTTAAAACATAACTTGTTGAGTGTGAGTCAACTATATGACAAGGGTTGGGTACAAAGTCATTTTCTATGCATCTCATTGTGAAATTGTTGATATTCATAATGATAATATTGTGTTTGTTGGTCCTAGAAATCAGAATATATATTGTGCTTAACTAGAAGACATGTCCTCGCAAAGTGTTAAGTGTTTTATTTCTCTAAAAAATGATTCTTTTATCTGGCATAGAAGATTTGGACATTCCTATATGAGCATTCTATCGAAATTGTCCAAAAACGAGTTAGTAAAGTTTTAAAGCAATCAGGTTTGTGAAGCTTGTTTAAAAGGTAAACAAGTCAAAAACAACTTTCCTCCTAAAAATGGTATGTCTACTAGCCAATCAATTGAACTTGTACACATGGATTTATTCGGTCCCACCAGGACTCCAAGTTTTAGTGATAAACATTATAGTTTTGTTCTAGTAGATGATTACTTTAGATTTACTAGGATTTATTTCTTATCAAATAGGGATAATGCTTTTAAAGTGTTTCAGAAGTTTTGCAGAAAAATTCAAATAGAAAAAAGGTACTGTATCACTTCAGTTTGGAGTGATCATAAAGGAGAATTTGATAACATAAAGTTTGAAGAATTCTGTGATAATAATGGTATAACCCAAAACTTCTCTTGTCCAAGGATTCCTCATTAAAATGGAGTTTAGAGAGAAAGAATAAAACTTTAGTTGATATGGCCAGGACCATGCTGTATGAAAGTGGACTGCCTCAAGGATATTGGGCAAAAGCAGTTTCCATTGCATCTTAGGTA
>JAOQMP010000209.1:39437054-39454037 GCA_027563575.1 Erythroxylum pedicellare | reverse complement strand
ACTTATAACCTTAACACTTTAATTCAGTCAACCTATATCATATAATCTTTCTAACATCAACATAATAATTAACTCCAAAAACTTTCATAAAGATCTTATAATTGATGTAAATCATACTTATTCATCAAGAAAACAAAATTTTGGGGGCCAATAATTGCCCATATTGTCTATCTTGTTTCCAACCTTTATTAATACATTCATTCCTATCTCAGATCATCATCCTACAACTACTCTTCAACTCACACATCATTTTTTTGATCATCTCTAAAGCTTTCATCTACTCACGTATACACATACATATATATATATACACATGCACTGTGAAGAAACAGTGCATATCACTCTTTTCATAAATAATCTTCTACAATAACCTCAGACACCATGTTATTTCTCTAACTCCAAAAATCATTTCTACATCACCTGATCACTAGCAATCCATCAAATACTAAATAACATTATATCTATACTTTTCATCCCATTAACACTGTGTTCATGAATATATACACGTAAATGCCATGTTCAGGTAGATGTCAATAATTCATCAAATTTATTTCATAAATCCATAACTCTAAAGGATTTACTCAATACTTACTTGTTAAAAACTCCTTGAGCTTCAACTATCCCAAAGCCCTAAAGTCCATGCAATTCACGAACACCACTGTAAAAATTAACCAACTTCTGGTTTTTTCTAAGAGTAGAAGAAACAGATAGCAAAGTGGGAGTGGTATAGGATAAGGAAAAATAAATAAATCTCTCGGGAGGTATTTGATGAAAAACTTTGTGTATCAGGGGAAAAGTTGAAGAAGGTGACTACAAAGAAGGAAACTTAGGAAAATTATTTGTAATACACCTTTCCATTCATGTAGTCTTTTAACTCTTAGAGATCATAACTCACTCTCAGACAAAATTATAAAGGAAACTTACTAATTTAGTGACACTTGTCACGTTCCTAATGTCTAAGCTCTAACCAAGTTCCTTTGGAACTAATCTCTTTAACTCCCATCTTTACATTTCAATTATCTCCAAATATCATTGGTTCCTATTTTCCTATTTTCCAAAATTTTCCAAAAATTATTCCTAATTTCACCAAAATTTAAAAATGCAACAATTCCATTAATCAATAATATCTCCAAGATAACAAATTCAATTTCTCAAAAATAAAATAACTTATCCAATTATACCCGGAATTAACCATGAATGTATGAACAATTATTTTTCATCTATAACAACTTCACTATTCATGTGTATGTGTATGACATATTATGCATGAGCATGAAAAATGCATTTCCACTCTCTCATTAATCACTCATATTTACTATTCTAACCTCCACGCAGGTGATGGGATGTTACATACATAATTGAAGATATATGAAGATATTTTAAATAATATTAACTTTAACAGTCATAAAAGCCACCACAATAACACTTACATTACTTTTTCCAATTATTATAACGAATAAAAGTTTTTATAAGGACAATATATATATTTATTTCCTTAATAAGTAGTCCAATGAAAGTAAAAAGAAGAATAATATATTTAGGAATATGATAAGTGTAAATTGCATCGTGTTTTAGGGTGTAGTTTGATATGTGTTTAGCCATTAATTCAATCATTTAGTTTGTGTCTAGGTTAGAACTGTGTTAGTCGTTAATTATTTATGTTTTAAGTGTTTTAAGGGTTAGTACAAGCTTTTGAGCTTAAATATTATATTTTCAAGGTATCTTGATGTGTTTGCTAGCGTTTTAAAGTCAACATCAAAGAATGGAGGAGTTTCGGAGACATTTGGGTCGAAACAACATTGACCACGATCGTGACAAAAGCCCAAGGAATGGCCCATGATTGTGGCCTATGTCGGGCAGATGCACAGACACTCACGAACGTCAAGTTTTGAGGGATATTTTAGACGTTTCGGACCTTAAAAATACCCTAAGGTTACCCAAAATACAAGGGGATATAAAAAGAGAAAAAAGAGGCAAAGAAAAGAGCTTTTAGCTTTAGCCAACTTGAGAAACCCTAGAGAGAGATCATCAAGAGATGGAGGAAAAGAAGAAGGAAGAGAGAAGAGGAGAAGAGGAGAAGAATCTAGCTCAAAGTACTTTCCAGATCAGGAGGTTTCTTGACATTGCTACCTCCCTTCATCCATTTTAGATTGTATTTCCTATTCTTTCAGTTTTATTATTGTATAGAATTGGATTGAATAGTTGATGATAGGATCTAGAATGATGAGGATGTTCTAAACTCAGCTTTGGAATTTTATTTTTGAATTAATGAAAATTTGTTTATTTATGTGTTTATTGGATATTGTTGTGGTTTGATTATGCTATTGCATAATTCGATAATAAACTAAGAGGGTGGAACAAATGAAAAATGATTAAATTGGACTAACGAGAGTTAGGTGATTCAATAAAAACTAAAATTAAATCAGATCAACAATTTGTGTGGAGAGAGATCTCATATAGTTTTCTGATAGTTTATTAAAGAACTTTAGAATTGGTTAGGGTTTTGGATAGGTTATGCATTTAGAGATTGCAACCTCTATAATTTGATTAGAGTTTACGATTTAGGTAACAGTTATAACTTGAGAGAGAGTAATCAAACCTAGAATAGTCTAGAATCAACAATCCAATAATTCATAATTAGTTAGGTTAGCATTAAGGATAGGTAAATTTTCCTTTCTCTCGATTCGTAATTTCCTTTGGTTGATTCTTGGGTGTGTTGGAAATTACTTAATAATTAGTATTTTTGTGTTTGATTCTTAATTTGATTGATTGAATTAAATTCTCATATTAGTTTCGTTGTATCTTGAATTTCTGTTACTTATTTATGGCCTTAGATTTTAGGATTAGATTAGTTCCCTCTTCATAGGATTGACACCTTTGGTACTATATTAATGAACCATGCGTTTGTGGATTATCAAAGGTTAATAATTAAAACTTACACAAAACCATAACCCAATCAAGTTTTTAGCATCGTTGCTAAGGAGGCGTAGATTAGTTTAATTCTTATAGTTTAAGGCTTTTTCACCATTTTTTGTAAAAAAGAAAAAAAGGGAAAAAGAGAGAAACTGCGCATAAAATAGATGACACTTCAACTTGGATATCACTTACAAGATTAGGGAATCTCAAGAGCTAGATGTCGAGAAGAGAAAGAAAGAACGATCATGGAGGATATATATTATAAGGAACAAAGGATTCTTGTCAATTTCAATGAGCCCCAATTTAGTTGGGCAAATCATCATCCTTATATGAACACTTACACTTCAGGGTTACAGAACCACCCAGATTTCTATTGGTCTAACAATGTAAGTACTCACATAAGACATTAATATTTATTAGGATTTTAGGAAGATGACTCCAGTTTATGGGATTCCAAGTTGGATAAAATCATGGATAAGCTTACAGATATGGAAGAGACCTAGAAGAGATGAGCAAGTAGTAGAAGATCACGCCCCTTCTATTCATAACCTAGAGGTTCGGATGGGCCAACTTTCCAAAGAATTTTGTTAGCAGAGTGTGGAAAACTGTCTGTATAGCATGAAAGTAAATTCAATAGAGCCATGTCAGGCTATCACACTTAGGAATGGGGCAGAGCTAAAAGAACTAGCAAGAAATCAAGCTGAACCCTACCTTATAGAAGACCAAGAAATCAAAGAAAAAGATGAAGAAAAGGATGAAAAACACTTGTATTATTTGCCAGATCTTGGTATAACATGCGTGAACATTGAAAATACTTTAGTAGATGTCTATGAAGAGAACATTATCCTTCAAACTAGTAATGACCAAGTGACATTCAACATGAATGATGTATTAAAGAATTCGAAGGAGGGTGACTCATTCAGATGAATTGATGTGTTTGAATCTTTAAAAAAGCTAAAGGAAGAAGAATAGATGACAACAAACATCAAGTTTGAAGAAGCTATGAAAGTGTTTTCTCATGAAGAAAAATAAGAAAAAGAAAAGGGAACAACTAAGGAGGAATAAGAGAAGCTAACCCTTTTATGAAACGAACTGCTAGACTTGATAAAAGATTTAGGGAGTTTCCTTATTCCCTATTTTATTGACAATTTGTTAGTGAAAAGGACATTACTGAAATTAATTGGTTTTATCAAATTTATCAATATTGTTCTCCTATTCATTTTGGAATTTGTAGCTTACTTACAGGCTACAAAATTGATGTTGAATGAGAAGGGTGGAAGCAAACCATTTATAATTGATTTGGGGAACTTCCAAGGATGCACGGTCAAGCTAATAACCCTAAATTAGCATGTTTCGTAGTTAGAATTAAATTTTTGTGTAGTTAGGTTTGTTTTAAATTTTAAAATCAGTTTTGAATGATTTGGAATGGTTTGGATTGCTAATTCTTTTACTCTCTTAAATCACTTTTAAGATAGTGAAATACTCTCGATGTTAAGCAGATTTGGTCTCAACACTATCGCCATCACCACCTCCATCACTATAAATTATTTTATATTTTAACCCTTTTATTTTAACTTTTATTAGTATTTTCTTCTTACATTTTTTGTATATTGTGCATTATTTCCCACTAGTGTGCTTGTGTTCCCTTCTCACATTAAGGACAATGTGTTATTCAAATGTGGGGAGGGTTGTGTGGTTTACTTTGAGTTTGAATTTTTCATATTGTTATGTTAGTGTCTTTAGGTTGCATATTGTGAATTGTGTGAATATATCGATGGCTTAGATGGAACAAAATCGATTTAATTTTGAATATAATCTATTAGGTTATAAAGAGTCATTAGCTCATGAAATTAGTGACCTGGGTTCTTTAGCTAAAATATGCAAGTTAATTAGGATTTAGTGTTAGTTATCACCTTATAAGTTATCACATTCAATCATAATTTTAGGTCTTTCAACTAAGTAGCTTAGCTAGTATCTTTTCATAAAAATGAGTAACTAAAGCAAAAAGGTAGGCATTAATTAAAAAAAAGTGTTTGTAAATTTTAAATAAATAACTATTATGTTAGCCTTAGGGTTGTGAATAGAGCTAGTAGCCAGTTAAGAACATGATATAGCTGAGTAACCGGATTGACACACATCATAAATTTGTGCCTTCACATTAAAGGGCTATAATAACATTCCAATCAAGCAACATAATAAAAACATGACTTAGTCAAGTAACCGGATCGGTATTCATCACCAATGTTTGTCTCCATGTAAAAAGACTAGGTCCTTGTCCAAAAAAAGTTTTTAAAAAGCATGTTTTCTAATAAAAACCTACCAAACTTATAAGTAGCCTAACTTTTCATTAAAACATACTTAGGATTAGTTACAAAGTTTGAAGGACCAAATAATTATTAATGTGTGTGTACAATTGAAAAGGGTAAATAAACTTGATATTTGGGTCTTGATTAATATGTATATTTAGTTTAAAGTTCTTAGATGCGGATTTTGCATATTAATGATTTGGAATAACTTGAATTATTATGTTTAGAATTAAATTTGTTTCATGAAGTTGAATTCATTGTCTCGTTATTGCATTGTGTGCTTTATGATCTTATGTTGTTTGTTGTTTTGTTTGCTTGACGACAAGGAAAAGTTTAAGTGTAGGAATGTTGATAAGTTTAAATTGCATCATGTTTTAGTATGTGTTTAGGTTAGAATTGTGATAGTTTGTTAATTATTTATGTTTTAAGTGCTTTAAGGGTTAATACGAGCTTTTGAGGTTAAATATTATGTTTTTGAGGTACCTTGATTTGTTTGCTAGGGTTTTAGGGTCAACATTAAAGAACGAAGGAGTTTCAGAGATATTCGGGCTGAAACAATGGTCCATGATCGTGGCCTATCATGGAATCATGCATGTGGCTCACCTCTGAGCCTTGTATCATGATCGTGGCCTATCTCATGATAGAAGGCTAAAATATGAGCCACAATTATAGTCTACATCGAGCAGATGCACAAGCACTCACAAACGTCAAATTTTGAGGGATTTTTTGGACCTTTCAGACCCCAAAAATACCCTAAGGTTAAGAGGATATAAAAGAACAAGAAGATGCCAAGAAAAGAGTTTTTTGCATCAACCACCTTGAGAACCCAAGAGAGAGTTCATCGAGAGATAGAGGAAGAGAAGAAGGAAGAGAGAAGAGGAGAAGAAGCTGATTCGATGTACTTCCCAAATTTGGAGGTTTCCTGACATCGTTGCCTCCCGTCATTCATTTTAGATTGTATTCCTGTTCTTTCAGTTTTATTATTGTATAGAATTAGATTAAAGAGTTGATGATCGGATCTAATTGTTTATGTGTTTATTGGATATTGTTGTGGTTTGATTTTGCTATTGCGTAATTCAATAATAAATTGAGAGGGTGAATTGAATGAAAATGATTAAATTGAATTAATGAGAGTTAAATGGTTTAATAGAAATGATAATTAAATTAGATTGATAATTTGTGCAGAGAGAGATCTCGTATAGGTTTTCAATAGTTTATTAGATAACTTCAGAACTAATTAGGATTTTGGATAGGCTCTGAATTGAGAGATTATAACCTCTATAATCTGATTAGGGTTTGTGATTTAGGGTTAATGGTTATAACTTGAGAAAGAGTCATCAACACTAGGATAGTCTGGAACTAACAATCCAATAATTCCTAATCAATTAGGTTAGCATTAAGAATAGGCAAAATTCCATTTCTCTCAGTTGGTAATTTCCTTCAGTTGATTCTTGGGTGTGTTGCAAATTGCTTAATGATTAGTATTTTTGCGTTTGATTCTTAATTTGATTAATTGAATTAAATTCTTGTATTTGTTTCATTGCATTTTGAATTTTTGTTATTTATTTTTAGCCTTAAATTTTAGGATTAAATTAGTTCCCTCCTCGTGGGATCGACACCTTTGGTATTACACTAACGAACTATGCACTTATGGATTATCAAGGGTTAATAACTAAAAAATTACACATAACCAAACCCAATCAGAATTCAATAAATAACATATCGTAATGAATCAATAATAATAATAAATTTAGGAAGACGATCAATAGCATATACATAAAGAATAAATAGTGATAATATTAATAAGAACAACATTAAATATATGTTGTTTGTGTTC
The DNA here is from genome assembly GCA_027563575.1 of Erythroxylum pedicellare. NCBI lineage: Eukaryota > Viridiplantae > Streptophyta > Magnoliopsida > Malpighiales > Erythroxylaceae > Erythroxylum > Erythroxylum pedicellare. The sequence continues at coordinate 39,446,978 of JAOQMP010000209.1, read as the reverse complement.
TTGAGCAAGCAGAGGTAAACATTTTACAATAAAGAGATGTGATTGTTAATCTGAAAAGTCTTTCACCACTTAAAGCCTCTAGCAATTTAATGGTGTTAGTATTGAGCGAAAAGCATTTAATATGATAAAGCAAACTCACGTAAGAGATAAAAGACAGGGGCATGTTAAAGTTTAAAACAACAGGAGTCTATCAAACAATAGAAGCCAGTTAAATGAGAGGAGCCTGTTAGATGAGAGGAGCCTATAAAAACAATTTAAAATAGAAGGCACCTGCTAAAACTGAAAGGAACCTATTGCAAGTTGAAAATAGAAGGAGCCTATTATAAAAGTGAAGAAGCCTCTTGCTAAAATGAAAACGCAAACAATATAATGCAAAAATATACAAGTTAAAAAGAAAGAGGAATAAAACAATTGATTTATACTAGTTTAGCTTATAACCTAAGCTTACATCCAGTTCCCAAGTATCCAACTTGAGCGTTTCACTAAAATCCTAAGTAGTAATTTGACGAGCCTCTTCAAGCTTATGAGTATATATTTTTCAAGGTTCTTTAACCTTCCAAACTATCAAAAAATGAAATTTTCTTGATATGAGCTTCAATGATTTCTCTTAAGAAAAAATTCCACTTTCTAAAGTACAAGAGATTTGATACTGATATCACTTTTAAAAGTATTGATGCAGTTGATGTAATTCAAGAGTCTGATATGTTTTCGCAAAAGCAATGGCTCTTCCTTAAGTATACATCTTCTTAAACTAGTCGTTGCTTCTGCAATATCTTGAGTTGAATTTGAGTCTTCAATACCATATTTGATAAAATCTTCTAGTGTCCAAATATTGATCAGAGTAAATTACATCATGTTTTATGGCATAGTTTGATATGTGTTTAGTCGTTAATTCGATCATTTAGTATGTGTTTAGGTTAGAATTGTGCTAGTTTGTTAATTATTCATGTTTTACGTGTTTTATGGTTTAGTAAAAGCTTTTGAGCTTAAATATTATATTTTTGAGGTACCTTGATATATTTGATAGTATTTCAGGGTCAATAGTGAAGAATAAAGGAGTTTCAGAGGGAGCCCGAGCCATAACACAGGCCCATGATCGTGGCAGAAGCAACAAGATTGGCCATTCCACGATCATGTCATATAGGCCACGATTGTGGCTATTGTTGGAACAAATGCGAGGATGCTTTCAGACTCAAGTTTTAAGGTGCTTTTCGGTCTTTTCGTACCCTAAAAAAGACTCTAGGTTACCCTAAATAGAAAACCCTATAAAAAGAACATGTGATGAGTAGAAAGGGAAGCCTTCATTCAACCATTTTTGAAAATCCTAAAGAGAGAAATAGGAAGAGAAAGAGAGGAGGAAGAAGACAAAGGAGGAATAAGAATCGGTCTCGACGTGCTTCTTGGATCAGGAGATTTTCTGATGACACTACCTTCCCAGATCATCCATTTTAAGTTTATATTTCCTTTTCGTCTAAATTTTTTTCATGTATAAAGTTAGGATGGATTGTTTGATGATAGATGGTAGAATGATGGTGATGTTCTAACTCTCCTTCAGGATTTTATTTTAATTTAATGTTATTCAAATTGATTTTGTGTTAATTGAATAGGTATTGTGATTTATAGCATTTCTCATATAATTCGGTAATAAACTGATAGGGTGAACCGAATAAAAAATGATTGGATCAAATTAATAAGAGTTAGGCGATTCAATAGAACCCGTAATTAATTATATCAGTAATAGTGTATAGAGAGAGATCTCGTGTAAGACCTAATAGTTTATTAGAGTGCTTTAGATTTAATTAGGGTTATAAGTCTTTTGTTAATTGAGAGAGTACAAATTTCATATTCCAATTTAAGTTTTATAAACTAGGGTTTAATGGTTATACCTCGAGAGAGAGTAATCAGCCTTAGGATTGTTTAAAATTGACACCCCATTAACACATAATCAGCTAGTTTATCATTAGTGATACGTAAAATCCCCTATCTCTTAACTTGCCAAATTCTTTGGTTGATTTTCATTATACTTGATTGTTGCTCAATTGTTAATTCCTTCGTGTTTAACTTCTAATTTAATTGGTTAAATTCAATTCTCATATTTACTTTTTGTGGCATTGTTTATTTTTAGTTCTATAATTTTTTTGACCTTAGATTTTAGGATTAGACTACTCTCCTTTCTTGTGAGATCGACTCCTTTAATACTACGTTATAAATCGTGCACTTATGGAATATTGAGGGTTTATAAGATTAAAGCTTACCTTGATCAAGCTTTTGGAACCGTTATCAGGGAGGTGTAGAATTAGTTTAATTCTTGTAGTCTAAATCGTTTCACTATCTTTTGTGATTATGATACCTAATGACAAGAAGGGAAAAAAAAGTAGGATGTTTTGGGCTAAAAGTTGAAAACACATTAATTTGCACATCACAAGGCAGCGATGAAGAATCTAAAAAATTAGACATCAAGGAGAGATAAAAAGAATGATCATGGAGGATATATATTGTAGGGAGCAAAGGACTCTTACAAATTTCAATGAGCCCTAATTTAGTTAGGGAAATCATCATCCTTATATGAACACGTACACTTTGGGATGGTAGAACCACCTAGATTTTTATTAGTTCAATAATGTAAGTACTCACATGGGACATCAAGATCTATTAGGATTTTAGCAAGATGAGTCCAGTTCATAGATTGCAAATTGGAAAAAACATAGATAATCTAATAGATATGGAAGAGACCCAAAAGAGACTGAAAGAGCAATTTGATCAAGTAACGAAGAAACATGCCTCTTCTATTCACAACTTGGAGATTTAAGTTGGACAACTTTCATGTCAATTTTGTAAGAGAAGTGTGGAAGACTCTTTGAGCGATATGGAGTTACATCAATGAGAGCAATATGAGGCTATTATACTTAGAATTAGGGAAGAGTAAGAAAAACTAGTAGGAAATCAAGTTGAATCCTATGTTATAGAAGATTAAGAGATGAAGAAAGAGGATGAAGGAAAGAATGACAACCCTTCCTGTTATTCCCTAGATCTTGATATACCATGCTTGAAAATTGAAAAAACTTAGGTAGATGTGCATGAAAAGAACCTTATTATTTGGAATATTGATGACCAAATGACATTCAACATGTATGATGTATTATAAAGAATCCAGAGGAGGGTGACTCATTAAAAAAAATTGTTATGTTTAAATCGTTGAAGGAACAAGAGGATGAAGAACATTTGACAACATACATCAAGTTTGAAGAAGCTATAAAATTCTCTATTCAAGAAGCTAAAGAATAAGAGGAGATCAAGGCGAATGAGGATGAACCAAGTAGAGAACAACTCACCCTCTTACCTAACAAACTGTTGGATTCCATAAAAGATTTAAGGAGTTTTGTTATTCCTTGTTTTGGTAACAGTTCACTTGAAAAAAGGACATTATTGAGCTTAATTGGTTTTCATAATTTTGGCAATATTGTCCTTTTAATCATTTTGCAATTTGTAGCTTACTTACAAGCTGCAAAATTGATGTTGAATGAAAAAGGTGGAAACAAGCCGCTCATAATTAATCCCAGCTTAAGTTTCCAATGATGCAAGGTCAAGCTAATGACCATAAATTAGCACATTTAGTGTTAGGTAGTTTTGAATTTCATTGTTGGAGTAGTTGAATTCAATAAAATTCCCTAAAGGATGGAGGATTATGCATATTAGGGAAGATATGAAGGTGAGTCATGAGGCACATGGTGAAAATAATATGTTAGGGAAGGATATTGGAGGTAAAATGAGAAGAAAAGACAAAAAGTCAGCGAAGTGCAAGAAAGGCCATAACCACGATCGCAACTATCATCAATAGGGTAAATCTATCCCATGTGACTTTTAGCTTAATTTTTTACCATTTTACCCTTACTTCAGATATAAATTCATTTATAACCTTATTTTTTATTCGCTTGCCTCTAAACTTCCACCCTCCTCCAACTTCTGTCTACTTGCAATCCATTATGTCGCACATTAAGCAGTAAATGAAGCGTAACCAATCATTGAGAAGAAATCAAGTCTTGGGTCATGGGCGAAGGAACATGATGACAAATTTCAGAGCACCCTTCCTAATCTACTCAGAGGAGTAAGGTATTCGACTCCAATCCCTTAGTATTAAGCAAATAGTAGTGCAAAAAGAAATTAACAGAGCAAATTTATACACTTCTAATATCCTGTCTACCAAGAGCTCACCCACGAATTCTCTACTTCCCTTCAGTTCGAAACTAAGAAACCTAAGGAAATGTGGTTTAGGTTGCAGGTACAACCTTATAAGCTGAACCTTGAAATTTTGTGTGACATTTGCAATTTCCCTGAATCTTCCATTGTGGATTAGTATGATGACTTTCATGCTTCCTGTTATTGGAATGAGCTTACTGGGCTAAAGCAGTTCGACATCAAGAATGCCCACAACAACATTATATGAAGCAATGAGCATTTTTGTTACATAAATTCATGTGTTAAATAGTTTTTGACAAATTGAAAAGCAATAAGTGCTTAATGAAAAAACTTTTTCTGTTATAGTTCATGGATCACAATATCTTAGTGTACACCTTTACACATGTTGTGAATGCTATTATTGCAACTCTACAAAAGAGGAACAACAATTGAAGTATGGGTTACTTGGTTTCTACCATTACTGATTACTATGTTGTGGATTATAGTGGTCTAACCATCCACTGCCCTAATTTTCTAAATCACCATCACCTATGGCATGTTGAAATCCTAAAGTCCTATAACATGGAACTCTGAGAAATTAGCCAAAAATCTCATATGAAGATTAGGGCCAGTAAGGCGAGTTCTAGTGTAGCACCACCTCAACGGTTAGAAGAGGAATCTACTAGCAAGGAGTCTTAAGAGGAAGAAGAAACAGAAGAAGCTAATTGGAAGAAGGTGCTCGATGTAATCTCCACCAAGACCCAAACATTTACAGACACTCTTACGGAAAACTTTATGATGATAAAGGAGATAGTCTGCACACAACTACGTCAAAGCCGAGATATACACCAAATTCATCCATACTTCGAAGCTTAAAATGTACAACTACCACCTCTGATACCATCCCCACCTCAATCACCATGAGTTCATATTCTAACCCATTTAGTATATCCTGTTGTTTTTTCTTTTAATTTATTGTGGTTGATTTCTCACTTTTATTTGTTTGTATGTCTCCTTCTCACATTCAGAACAATGTGTTATTAAAATGTGGAGAGGGTTGTGTGTTTCCCTTTGAGTGTGAATTTTACATATTATTATGTTAGTTTGTTTAGCTTGTATATTGTGAATTGTGTGAATGTATTGATGGCTTAAATGGAGCGAAATCGATTTAATTTTGAACATAATCTATTAGGTTGTGAAGAGCCATTAGCTCACGCTCACGAAATTAGTGATATGGGTTCTTTGGCTAAAATATGCAAGTTAATTAGGATTCTCTATTAGTTTATCACCCTATGATTGTCACATTCATTCATAATTTTAGGTCTTTTGACTAAGTAGCTTTGCTAGTATTTTTTCATGAAAATGAGTAGCTTAGGCAACACGGTAGGCATTAATTAAAAAAAAGAGTTTTTCTAAATTTTAAATAAATAACTATTTTGTTAGCCTTTGGGTTATGAATAGAGTTAGTAGCTAGTTGAGAATGTGATGTAGTTGAGTAACTAGATCAATATGCATCACAAATGTGTGCCTTTGCATCAAAAGGTTATAGTGACATTTAACCAAACAACTTACTAAAAACATGACTTAGTCGAGTAACCGAATCAACAGTCATCACTAATGTTTGCCTCCATGTAAAAAGACTAGGCCCATGTCCACAAAAAGTAGAAAAAAATGTTTTCTAATAAAGCCTACCAAACTTGTAAATAGCTTAACTTTTCATGAAAACGTACATAGGATTAGTTAAAAAGTTTGATTAAAAAAATTATTATTAATATGTCTGTACAATTAAAAGGGATGAATAAACTTGACATTTAAGTTTTGATTAATATGTATATTTAGACCAGATTTCCTGGACGCAAATTTTGCATGTTAATAATTTGGAACAACTTGAATAATTGTGTTTAAAATTAAATTTGTTTTGAGAAGTTGAATCCATTGACTCAGTATTACATTGTGTGCTTTGTGCTTTTTGTAATATTTGTTGTTTTGTTTGCTTAAGGACAAGTAAACATTTAAGTGTAGGGATATTGATAAGTACAAATTGCATCGAGTTTTAGGGCATAGTTTGATATGCATTTAGTTGTTAATTCAATCATTTAGTATGTGTTTAGGTTAGAATTGTGTTAGTTTGTTAATTATTTATGTTTTAAGTTTTTTTTAGGATTGTACAAGCTTTCGAACTTACATATTATGTTTTTTAGGTACTTTGATATGTTTTCTAGTGTTTTAGGGTCAATATCGAAGAACAGAGGAGTTTCAGAGGAAACCTGGGCCATAACATAAGCCCACGACCGTGGCAGCTAGGCCACAATCGTGACAGAAGCACTAAGATTGGCCCACGATCAATCGTGATAGAGAGCTTATTCAAGGGCCACGATCATGTCTAACTGCTGGGACGTTTAAAGACTTAAGTTTTTAGGGACTTTTCGGACTCCGAAAAAGAACCTAGGCTACCCTGAATAGAAAACCCTATAAGAAGAACATATGATGAGCAAATAGGGGAGTCTTTATTAAGCCACTTTTGGAAACACTAAATAGAGAAAGAGGAAGAGGAAGAAGAAGTAGCCTTGACGTCCTCCCTAGATCAGGAGGTTTTTCGACATTGCTGCCTTCCTAACTCATCCATTCTAAGTTTCTATTTCCTTTTTGTTTCAATTTTATTCATGTATAATGTTGGGATGGATTGTACAATAAAAAATGGTAGAATGATTTAATGTTATCCAAGTTGATTTTGTGTTATATGAATTGGGTAATTTGATTTATTGTGCTTCTTGCATAATTCGGTAATAAATTGAGAGGGTAAACCAAATAAACAATAATTGGATCGGATTAATGAGAGTTAGGCGATTTAATATAACTCGTAATTAATTATATTGATAATTGTATGAAGAGAGATCCCCTGTGAGACTCGATAGTTTATTAGAGTGCTTTAGATCTAATTAAGGTTTTGAGTCTTTTGTTAATTAAGAGATTACAAATTTCATAATCCAATTAGGGTTTAATGGTTATAACTCAAGAGAGAGCAATCAACCCTAGGATTGTCTAAAACTGACACCCTATTAACACATAATCGACCAAGTTAACATTAGTGACACCTTTCTCATAACTTGTAAATTCTTTAGTTGTTTTCCATTGTGCTTTTTGTTTGCTCAATTGTTAAGTTCTTTGTGTTGAACTTCTGATTTAATTGGTTGAATTCAATTATCATAGTTACTTTTTGTGGCATTGTTTATTTTTAGTTTTATAGTTTTTCTAGCCTTAGATTTTAAAATTAGACTACTCTCCTTCCTTGTGGGATCGACACCATTAATACGACACTAGGAACTATATGCTTACGGAATATTGTGGGCTTATAAGATTAAAACTTACCTTGATCAGATGTTAAGATAAATGATCATATCACGGAGCTGATTATGATTTTTAGGATCCTTCCAGATATTGTGGAATCATTTCTAATAAATCAGGTAAGTTTATAAGAAAGGTTTCTACAAGAAAGGAATCATTTATCATATAATTTTATTTCATTTGGAGAATTATCCAGCTAACAATAGAAGGAAATAAATCCAATTTGAAAGGTCATCATCAAAATCATTAATCCTTGAGCTAACAATCTCCCCCTTTTTGATGACAACAATCAACAAGAGATATATTTTCAAAATTTAAACAAGAGTCTGAGATGTATCTATCATCTCTGACATATATCTGTCAGCTTTATAAGTTCTTACTGAATAGAAGGAGCCTATCCTTTCTACCATATAGACTTCATAGCATAAAATATCACAAATTCATCAAATGCAAAGGACAGTCATGAAAGCATATCATTAATCTTTGGAAAAAATATATCAAATATCAAAAATAATTCTCCCCCTTTGTCATTATAAAAAAAATAGAGGGAAAAGAACTAGATAGACAAAAAAATCACAAGTATGTAAGAATAAACTAGGCAAAAAGTATCTTCATCTTAATCTTTAACTCTCCCCTTGCATTAATGCTTTACTCTTTTGAAGTTATTCTCAAGCAGAAAGTTACTTTAACCTCTCATGCCATACTCGAGGAGATTGTGCCTTAACATTTTCATCACATAAATCTTCAAATTTTTGGTTATCGGTTTCCCCTCTATGATCGCTCCGAATTGATGAAATATAATACCCTTTTTCAATCTAAATTTTTCTATAAAACTCCATCTTTTCTTTTAATGTAGTTAAAATGTGATATTTCACCTATCATGTATCTCGAACACCCACTACCACAGTAGAAGCATAAAATAGATGAATTAGAGTTGCTATAATTTCTACCATGTATCAGGTTCCTGCTATTTTGATTACAGCTACTGTTGGGTTTGACGAAGAAGTTCTTGTATGGGTGATATTATTGTTTTCATTGTATCCTATTCCAGCCTTATCAAAAAATACATTTACTAATACGAAATAGTGCATCAAGTTTGTTCCTTCCACCAATAAAATTTGCCAAATCTTTTTCTAGAGATAAAATCTTCCCAACACTTTTCTCTTTTCAAGTTCTAAGGTGGTGACTTTTTCTTCTAACTATCTCACCTTTTCATAATCAATTTTGACCACCATGTTCTCATTCGTAGATTCTAATTATTTTATCTTACTCTTCATAGATGCATCATTGCTTTTAGAATTCTTAACTTCTTTGAAATACTTCACCATCTACCTTTTGTAATGATCGTATAATTCATGATATGCATTTTTCAATTTGGCAACTTCAATATCAGAGTTAGAATAATATACCTCATCATCTCCTAATTTAGCCATAAGGCAAATATTACTGATCTTTTCAAGCTCTTCTTCTTCAAAACTTTCAAAATCCTCATTTTAGTAGCTGCTTTTAATGTCATTCCTCTTTTATAAGAAGATCCTTGATCTCGCCTAAGCTCAGTTTCATAGATGATCAAGTTTTCTTGTAGCCATTCTAGTGAAATAGTGTTTAGATCCTTTGTAGTTTCTAAAGTTATCACTATAGGTCTCCTTTTCTTTGGTAGCGACCTTAGAATCTTCATTACGAGCTCATCATTGGGATATATCTTTACCAAGTTCTTTAAGGTCGTGGTGATATTATTGAACCATCTGAATAATTCATCTATGGTTTCTCCCTATTTCATGCCAATAGTTTCCTGTTGATGGACTAAAAAACTTATTCTATATTTCTTTACCTCATTCGTTTCGTCAAAGTTGACTTGAAGTTTATTCCACATTTCTTTTCCTATAAAACAATAGGATATCCTTTTTTACTCTTCTAGAGATAGTGCACAGATCATATAATGTCTTGCTTTGGCATTCAACTTGCTTTTCTTCTATCGACATTAATCCACATTTCTATGATGTCAGTAGCAGGAGATATACCTCCAACTTTGATAGCTTGCCAGATTTTGATATCCACCAATTAAAGATAGATGGTCATTCTCCCTTTCCAATAGGAGTAATTGTTTCTATTAAGGTAAGGAGGCTTTAAGATAGATTGTCCTTCAAGGCTTCTTAAGTTGTTTGCCATGATCTATCATATGTGATATGTAACATCATGTTACCCCTTTTAAAGCTAGAATAGTAAATGTGAGAGTTTGTTAAGAGATTATAAAATGCATTTCATGCTCATGCATTATATGATATACACATACACGTATTTAATTTTTTGCACATGAAAATAATTATACATGCATTCATTGACACATTCTGGGTATAATTGTTTATAAATGTGATTATATTGGAAATTGTGGCTTTTATATGT
>JAOQMP010000209.1:39406000-39417578 GCA_027563575.1 Erythroxylum pedicellare | reverse complement strand
TTAATTGATTGTACATTTATTTTATAACTGTAACACCCCATTACCCTAAGGTACGTACCGAGACGCCCGTAGGTCATTCCGAGCATTATACATTTGTTACACTAGCCATCCACTATTCCATTATATTAGGCATGCCATATTATACATATTGTTGTGGATTACCTATGTTATTGTTGATGTATATACCCATCTTTTGTAGAACCACCCAAAACTCAATGGATGAATAGCATACCGTGTGTAGTTACTATGGTAACAAGACCATTTAATAACATGCATGTACTATAGGATGGGTGATATAACACTATGTTATTAGATGGGTATACCATTATAGGTATGTATTAGGTCTTTCTTGAGTACAAAGTATATGAAATCAAGAGTATATTTAGATTAGCTATACACACCATCTAGGCCATACATTACTAGCTGAGGACATAATGTATGTTGTTCACTAGGACCATCTACAAATGCATGATGTGGGTAATTAATGTTATACCTGACTATGACTAAGTCCCAATACATAAAGGACAAGATATTGTATGTAAGACATTTAACTTATAGTAAAATTATGATATAGGAGTATGTATACACTCAAATAATTCATAGGTATCCATTTCAACCAATAAAGGGTAGTTACCACTTACATGCAGATTATAGGACTCTCACTTAATGTCTTGGGGATGAATAAAAGTATACTATATTATGCGGTGATTGAATGGTGTATATTACGAGATTTTGGATAATGATTACCCATGCAAATATGGCCTATATATGTTAAGGTAATTCTACATTACATATTAGTACCCATGTAATACAGTCCTTGCTTAACCCATGTTTATAAACATTGACTTCTATGGAAGTCATACAGTGATCATAACATTATAACATTATTTTTTCAACAAAATTCAATTTAAATTCAAATATTTTATAATGTTTAAATTTAATTAATTTCGATCCTAAATTATAGTCTTTTTAATGCTCTGTTAAAAGTTTTTACCCTATTTTTTTTTTTTTGTATGCCCGTTTACCTCCTACCTGGACAACAATGTTCTAGAAATTTCATAAACGTTCTCGTCTTAGCCTTGAATTTCTCATTTGAAACATAGTGCTTGCTTACTTTCATGAATTTTCTTTCTTTCTACGCTCAGGTACTCCAAAAATCACTCATGATCCTTCTTTCTACAAGCACCACTCGTGATCATACCTATGGAAAGGAAAAAAGAAACAAAAAATTAACAAGTACCGCACGTGTAGGATGACCAATTTCTCTCAAAATGGACCGTTCAATCGATTCCCCATCTTTTCATATAAGCGATGACCTAAAATGCCATTCTCTGACTATAGGTATTTCACGAGACTAGGATTTAAGCCATAATCTTTTGATATGAGCTATTCCTCAAAGCTTGAACAATTTGACATGGCTACAATTTCTTCATTTCTTTGAAAACGAATTAAATGGTTTCGTATCAGAAAAGCTTGTGAATTATATGAAATTATTGAATTTGAATTTAATCTTGAACAATTTATTATGTGATATACCTTCAAATCTTGAAAGCCATACAAGTTCGAACCCATCAAGAGTCCAAGAAGTTTGCCATTGTTTCGATTGCAGTTGGTTTAGCTTTAGCAGCAATGTTACTTGTATTTTTGTTGCTAATGTGTTTTTAAAGAAAACACGAGTCAGCCAGAGAAACAACCGAAACTGTTGGTGCAGGCGTAGGTGAGCACGCCATTGTAGAAGGACGATATCACTACTGAGTCTCTATGATGACAACATTTGGGAACAAAAGAGGAATCACAATGAAAAATTACAAAGATACAGAACTAGAAGATAACATTTGGGAAAAAATTTTTAAATGATGTCGTCTAGATAGGAAGGTTTCAATTTATGCGTCCCTTTTGTCAACTGAGATGCACAGTTGGCAAATGCCCACAAAAGATATAATAAAAATATAAAATTCTCATAGCAAAAATTGTAGAAGAGCATTGACAAGAATGTTAAATTAAAGTTGAAATTAAACATTTTGAGATGATTCATTTTGAATATTACAAAACTTTTAAATTTAAGTCGAATTCTGTTCATCAAAATGTTAGAATTCAAATTAATCTTTTTACTTAAAATAATGTAATAGATTTTGATTGGTTGATCGTGCACTTGGAAGATTTTTCTAAGAATTTTAGGAATTAATTCATTTGAATTAATTAACTAACAAGAACATCCATCCAAGTTCTATTTATTGCGTTCAATTTGAGTAAATGCATGGATTCTTGTGGTAAGCATGTTTTCTCCATGTGAAATTATTAAATTTGGTCACAGTCTCATAGTTTGTACATGTAACTACAAATGTAGGATTTATTATTATGCTTTGTACGTTTACATGATGAAGTATGACAATGAGGCATATAAATTCCTTTTAGCCACCATACATGTATAAAGCATTTTACTCCTGGATACTTTCTTTTATAATAGCACGATTAAAGTTGTGCACTACTTTTTGTTTTTCCTTATGAGTAGGCTCCAGTCCACCAGATAACAGAACAAAAAGAACATGACATAATTAATATTTCATGGCGCAGAGAAACAAGATCAGTTAAGAACCAAGGGAACTTACAGTGATAATGAAACTTTATTTATCAGAACGGTATGAATGCAAACACATAGTGTACATCAATTTAACGACCAATGGTACAAGGCGAAGAAGAGACGGGAAAAAAAAGAAAGACCTAATGAGGCTCAAAAGCATTATATATAATACACAGTAAGAATATTTTCAGGGCACAGGCAACTTGGAGACCGCAAGATGCACATGCTACTGGCATGAAAGTCTGACATATTCTAATTTCCATTCGGTGGTGGGGAGAGAAATGGAATGGAGGGATTAGTAGAAGGGATTGTGGGGAGTGAGGGCATGCTTGGCAATGGAGGCAAGGTGACCTTAGGTACATTGGGAATTGTGGGTTGGTTAGGAAGTGAAGGAAGGTTGGGGAGTGATGGTTGAGTACTTGGCAAGGTTGGCAAAGTGGGTTGAGGCAACGTTGTGGAAGGCAACGGTGGTAAGGTTAGCTTAGGCATGGTTGTAGGCAAGCTAGGAAGTGGTGGCAGAGAAGTTGGCAGAGTAGGTTGTGGGAGATTAGGGATAGAAGGCATTGGTGGTAATGTCTGCTTTGGTAGATTTGGCACCGAAGGCATGTTCGTCGGAAGTTGCAAGAGATTGCGAGCTGCGAAGCTAATGTCCAAGCTCGAAAATGACAATGCTATAACAAAAGCTAAGATCAAGCATTTAGGGGAGGCCATTGTTTATGAATTATGTGTCTTGGTGGAGGTTTCTTCGAATTGGAGAGTTTGAACAAAGAAGTTTGTTCTGTTTAGGATGAGTACAATTGCGCTTAATCATGGGGGCTTATATAGGGATTTGTTTTGATGGCGGCTTTGGACTTTGGTAGGTTTTAAGTAGTTCTGAGAAAAGCCTTGTATCTCTATAGTTATGCTTTGTTGTTGGCTAACCTTGAGCTGCTTACATTCTCCACAAGGAATTGTCAAATATCATCGAGTTAGTTGGTCAGATACTGAAATTGGTGTAAGTAGATACAAGCCAGTCGAAACGATGACGTAATTCTCTGTTGGTGGTTAGTCAATATTAATTAGATCAAATATATTGAATACTTATTAAGTCCGTTAAATATAAGTTCATATGCTTGTTTCTTATTCCAAATTCCTAGGAATTCCAAAAGCATATATACTTAGTAGAATGAAAAGAACTTGCCATCTCGTTGGTCCAATTAATGATAATATCGTAAATTTGTTCAAAAAAATAAAATTTTTGAATCAACTCAGATTAGTACGTAATTATTGAAAGAGATAACAAAACTCTTAATATAGAATTGATTGACATTCTTATATAAATATTTTAAAATATAGCATATTATCCAAATATTGACGACGAAAATTTATATTTATAAACACAAGTTTTGTACTACCTTTTTAAAATAAAAATCTAGTTAGGGACTTTAATGATACAAATATATTTCCAGCTAAAATGGTAAGAAAGAAGAAAATGAATATTAATAATTACAATCAAACAATGTGGAACATTTTTAATTATACAATTAAAATTTTGTATAGATGGGGATATGATGAACGTTATACAATGAATAAGTTATATTTTTAACAAAAAAACTACCTATCTATATTGAAAGCCTTATATCATTCAATTTCAACAACAACCACCATAGTATCCACTAGAAATTTCATTGAACATGGGATCTTGAGAGATCCAATAGTACGTAGCCTCACTCATAATAGTTTCTTCCACTCATCATTTGCAACATTATTATTGATCCCATATAGTGGATTTTGAAGATACATTGAGCTCACCTATTATTGTAAATTGAATTCAAGGTAATGTTGGCCAAAAATTGCAGCATATAATTCAAAGTATCTTAGAGGATCATATATCTAATATATCTATGTCAAATGAGCTATAAGATTATTGGTTATGGATTCACTTTTTTCCTTAACCTAAAAAATTGGCTCTTCAAATAGTTTCACTAATTCCTTCTGGCAAAATAGAAACTGACGTAGTTATTAAATATTGTGTTCCTTTATTAAAAAGTACTCCTCTAGCTACCTTACTTAATTATTTCCTTGCTTAGGTTGTTTATCTATATGGTAGGTTATCAATTATTGGTACATGATAAAGTGTACTAATCACATTATTAGAACGATATTTTATACTTAATATGTAATAAACACATTTGGCACCTACTACCTAAGGAATTATATTGATGGTAATCTACACCATCTATAAGTTTGTGCAACTCAATATTAGTTTATTTAAGTTGGAATTAAAAAAAAAGATGATGTGTAAAATTAAATGATGTTCTATTTGTACTTAGCAACGATGTACTAATTAGTGAATGGAAGATGGTTTAGTAGCATTCAACTAGGATCGTATGCAATCAAAAAAATTTCTATTGTAATGTGCATGCTGGTTACAAAATGGTTTTTCCAATTCTTTGTACATTACTTCTATATTTACAATATTATCAATTTGTGTTGTCTTCTTATTCCTTTATACCCTAACGATGATTTAAAAAATTAGTCATATCACTGACTAATATCAATCAATGTGAACAATTGGAGGAAGTCATACAACATTTGTACAATTACATAAGCTATTAATATATTGAATTTGCATATATTTTGTACTATAATTACATAATATGATTTTTTGTTATAGGTTATGTTCGAGGAATGGTTAGTACTTCAGATCCCAAAATTATGATTGAATGCTTCTATAGAGGATGCTTCAAATTTAAACTAGAAATGGTGCATAAAGTTGGAGAGAAAGATTGTTATAGTTGTGAGGTAGATAAGGTTACATTATTTGACTTTATGCTTAATGGTAAGAGGTTAGGGTTCTAAAGAAGTGTGGGATTTTACCTACAAATTCCCACTTGAGACTTTTGAATATGGTTTTAGGTAATTACAGAATGATAATGATGTAAGGAGTTTGATTGGTGCAATTAAAGCAAGAAAAATAAAGATAGTAAGGTGTTTACAAATAGAGAGAAGCACCTCAAATTAAATCGAGCTATTGAACCTGAGGTTGATCTTCTAATTAAGGTAATTAGGGATGATGATAAGGAGGAATGTTTATCAGCACCCACATATACACTAATTCCAACACCCATAAATGCACCCTCTAATCCACCTATTCCAGCAGCATCTAAAGTAAAACATAGACATGAAGTATTAAATGATTAAGATGACCTATCATACCATGAAATCTAGTCAACAAATATCATTGACTTAGGATGCTTAAGTGAAGATATTCTTGATGATATTTACGAATGTGGTATAAAAGAAGAGTTACATATCATGAGTGAATGGAGTACCGATGTTGAGAATATTAACTTAAGTAATGATGAGGATGATGTTGATTAAGACTATATTGGTAGATTAGGAGTACGTTTTGATGAGGAGAGGAAGAAGAAGCCTAAAATTTTACACTTCTACTCTTATATTTTAGATGATGAGAGACTTGTTTTGAAGTAAAAAATGATATTCGATTATAATGACAAGTTTAGGAAAGCTTTAAAGAACATGAGTACTATATTTTACAAAGAATGAAAGTCCATGAGTTATTGCTTTGTGTAAGGTGAAATGTGGATGGAGAATATATGTGACTCTTACATAAGATAAGGTTTCATTTTAGATTAATATATTCCATTATTCTTATTCTTATTAGAGATCATTTGATAAAAAAAGGTCAATTACAAGTGGATTGCTCATAAGTATTTAAAACACTTCAAAGACTATCCCAGTTGGTATATAAATAGGTTAAATGGGGAAAGTTTTAAGAGATTACTAATAAAATACTATAGACATCAAAGCACATAAAGCTAGAAGGCATTTGTTAGTTGGAGATGAAGGGGAAAAATATAAAAAGTTAAGGGTGTACTTTTTGGCATTGATGGAATGCAATAGGGGAAGTTTGCTATACATCAAAACTCTTAAAGTTGTGTTTGACACATGCTACATATACTTTAAACAAGTAAAATCTAGGTTGTCAATGCTTGTAGACCAATAATAATATTTGAGGGTTTTCATTTGAAAATAAGCTATGGTGGGTAGTTATTGATAACCATTAAAAGGGATTTAAATAATAGTATGTTTTTATTGGCTTGGGTTATTGTACGAGTTGAGAATAAAGAGAATAGTATGTTTTTATTAGCTTGGGTTATTGTACGAGTTGAGAATAAAGAGACTTGGAAATGGTTTTTAGGATGCTTATTAGATGATATTGGTAATGATTGATTAGGGTGCTCATGAGTGATAGATAGAAGGTGACAATGAAATATTTTTATTGTAAATTTGATATTTTCCCTTATTTTTTACTGATCATATCTTATCACGTGATGCAGGGTCTATAAAAATTGTTTGAGTGTGAATAAACTCATTTTTGATCATTGTTATTACTTTTGGCATTTGTAGGTCAATTTACAAAGTAAATATAAACTACCAACCATCTATAATGGACAGATGTGAAGTATTGCTTCATATTGTACGCCTTAATTGTACGCATTAAGGCTATAAGCCACGGATAAGCAAAATAGAGATTGTAAATAAGGATGCCTATGATTGGTAGAAAATATTCTCGAGAGGAGATGATGTAGACATACATTTGATAGATGATGCAAGAGTAATTTAGTTTTAAACAAAATAGCAGAGTATTTCAATGCATATTTGAGAAATGCATGAGACAAACCAATCTTGACTTACTTGGAGATGATAAGAAGAGCCACAATGAAGAGATTTCGTCAAAAGAAGCAAGTAATGGTTGCTCACAACAGTAAAATATGTCCTAACATTGTGTCAAAGCTAGATAACAATATGAAGGAGGCCATAAATGATTTGACTCATTTTTTAGGTAATACATCATTTACGATTCATACCTATTTACAAAAATGCTACTAATAACTTATCGCATTAATGGAGTGTGATGGAAAATCATGAGTGTGATGGAAAATCCAAAATTAAGTACTATATGCATGATCATCATATAGCGAAACTTCAAACAAAAGAATGCATATGTGGGAGATGGCAGTCAACAGAATCCCTCATAGCTATGTCATTTCAGTGATTTTTTAAGAGAGAGGAGATCCTAAGGATTATATGCAATAATACTACAAAAAGGTGACAAATATAAAGCATTAATCCAATACTAGGTGAATATTTCTGGACCATAGAGATAAGAACATGGATAGAAGATCAATCCTCCTCCGTATAAGCAAAGAGTTTGAAGAATAAAGAAGAAGAGAACAACGGAAGTTAGTGAACTTATGATTGATGAGATTATTCCAACAAGGACTCGTGCTATATAACTTGTAGGAAATATAAATAAGTTGGACATAATTCAAGTACTTGTAAGATTCCAAGACCAAGTTTAGTAGTGATGAGTGAAATGATGGTAAACTTATTTTTTATGTTAAAGTAAGAATATAAGTGAAACTAACAAATTATATTACATGTTAAATACAGGGGCCAAGTGTAAATACCTTCTTAAGAAAGCATTGTAGTAAATGGACCATAAAGAAAGGGACTGGAACATGTTTAAGATTTTGGATCAAAAAGGAAGTCAACCAAAGTTAGAATATATGACATTTCCACAAGATTAAGAGAAAGAGAAGAGGCTAAACTAGCAAAAAGAGCTAGGAACAAAGGACTTATATAGCTAGCATCTGGTCTTTTGGCTTTTTAGAAATTATAAAGACTATTTTTTCATATATAATTATTCATAGACAGCTTATTTGGTCCACTGTATAGACTCACCTTTGTTTTTTTTTATGTATGTAATTACAACATCATGTGCAGGAAATTATTTTATTGATCTTTTGAATTTATTTCCAGTTCTGAATTTATAGATTAAATCATGTGTATGTAATTACAACATCATGTGCAAGGAATCAATTTCACATCTTCCTACACATGTGCATGAAATCAAATTACTACTCACTTTCATTAAGTTAGTTTATATTGTCATACAAATTTAATACATATAGTTATATTTTAGTATAAACATCATAATTTTAAAAAGGGTTACATATATTTAATATCATCCATATTTCTTCTATATAAAAATATCAATTATTGTGTTATATATAATCCAAAATAATAGCATCAAGCAGCTTGTACAACTAGTTTACTATCGCTCCAAATAAGTTTATCATCTCCATTTTCTTCATTGCATGTCGTGTTCTTCTCTCTCAAGTCATTTATGACATCTATACTTCATAAAGTAAATGTCTGGTTAAACCAATAATATCGATTAAAAATGTCACCAATAATTATAATCTACATGATATAATATTTAGTTATAATATATATTTAAAATTTCAAAATGTCACTAAAAATATTTGGCTACGTTTTTAAAAACGTCACCAATAAGTTTTGGCTACACTTTCTTTTGTAGCTAAAAACTTTTAACTACTTTTTCATAAACTTAGTTAGTAAGTTTTAGCAACGAAATCGAACCATAGCCAAAACTTATTAGCGATGATTTAGAAAAACTTTGTCTATAATTTTTTTCCATGAAAACTACTCATACCAACAACCTATTACAGACGATTTGGTGAAAATGTAACATACAATTTTTTGCTATGAGAATTTGGTGATGAATATAAATCGTCGCAAATGAATATTAGCAACAATTTGGGGACATTTAACGATGAAGGTCCCTTCTATTATAGTGATGCAATTTGAGGTAAAGTGGTGGTCAGATAAATTCACAAGCACACAAGTCAATTGTAACAAGTTTCTAAGAGTAGACTAATTTCAAAATATCGAATCTTATATGAAACTATGTCACTATAATTATCAATCCTTGTTTAGCAAGAAAACTAAACCAAATTTGATAAGAGATAATTAAACTATTAAACTGAAAAAATAATGCAAATAAGTCAATTAATCAAACATTAAGTTTTAGTGTTTACTTAAAAAGAATTCTAATTACATTACAAATTTGATTATCTAAGTTAAAAATAATAAATCTTAATATAAATAAAAGAATAGAAGAAAAAAATGAAGAGAATGGTAAGTTGTTAGGAAGTGAAGATAGTAGGTTAGGCAGTGATGGTTGGAGTATTTGACAAGGTTGGCAAAGTGGGTTGTGACAATGTTATGGACTGCAATGAGGGTAATGTTGGTTTCGGCATGGTTGCAAGCAAACTGGGTATTTTTCTAGCCAATTGATTAATCATAGATTTTGTGACATAAATAATTAAAGAGATCTATATTAAATCTACGTATAAGATAAAGTCCATGAGATAAATATATCTTGTAAATGAAATTGTAATGAGTTCATAAGTATAAGATTCATATTATATTTATATATTATGTCTAAATTATTCCTTATTATTGCTTTATTAATATTAGACATTCATAAAAAATTAAATACTAGCATGTGCGTCTCTTCCTTATGAAGGAAGTGATCAATCTTAGAAACTAATGTATAGATATATTTAAACAAACGTGTGGATGCTTCAAGAATAAGTTCGTTGAATTATCCTAAATATGAGGATCTTAAATAGAAAGTTACTTATGTGTATCTTGATTTACTCATTAAGATGATTATATAATTGACACTTAAACTTGAAATTACCAAGTTATGTCTTGAGACTACTTATGGCTTAATATAGTCATAGTAGCTCTGTCGATAGCACTTGGATATAATATGAATTATGTAAATAGTTAAGTCAATTAAAGATTTGTGACCTTAATATAATTAGAGAGAATGTTTCATTATTCTTGATTAGTAGTGATTTAAGAAATTATCTAGCCGAAAAGAATTGAGATTTAAATTTGAGGTTTTCAAATATTAGTTATAGATCTATTAATAATTACTAAGAATGAAAATAACTGAATTTAAATAAAGTAAATATTAATTCTATACTTTATGTCTAATTTGAACATTAGATAATAAAATTTTTAAATTATATGTTACATTTATAGATGAACAAATTAAATCAAACTACTTTGACATTCCTAATATTTCAATAGTCAAAACATATTACTAGAAGTCAATCTTAATTTGACATTATATATTATTTAATTACATAAGTAAAGATAAAAATAAAAGGACTTCTTATCTAATTTAATTATGAATTAGAATTAAAATTTATAATCATTAAAAATATATTAGGAATATAATGAGTTAAACATAAAAGACCAATTGTAGAGAGACAATTTAATTTAAAATAAGTTAGACTTAGTTTTAATGTTTAGGATATTTGAAGGATCAAATATAGGAAATTTGGCTTAATTCAAATTTTATTATAATTAAGTTAAACTTTAATTATAAGTAATAATATAATTTTAATTGGAAAGAAATTCTAGAAATTTTTATGTAAAAAGGAAAAGCACATTGGGAGCTAAAACTCTTGTGATTTCCCCCCTTTTTTTGCTACAGATGTAGATTGTGTTAGAGGTTAAATACTTGAATAATTTGTAATTTATGCATATTTCAGCCCTTTTTGTTTATAATTTATGTTTTTTGTATTATTCTATTAAAGATCTCGTGAAAATTTTAATTAAGTTTTCCTGAATGCTTGTCTTTTTCTTTAAAACTAGGAATGTTATTTTGCGTGTTTTTAAGGTGGTGCAGCCTTCCCGGTGATGGTCCTTCCACTGATGGTGATTACGGCTGCTGGCGAAGGAGTGCTGAATAGCGAATCACATCTGGATGAGGGAAGGCTGCATAAGTAGGCAGACATATGGGAAGCAAGAAGGCAGTGGTGGCGTAAGGGCGAAAACCTTGATCTAGAAAAATGATGGACATCTGGTGAATGAGGTGCACATGCTGGTCAATGCCTGGCGTGATGATGTAGGCCCGTGCATTGCATGTGCCTCACAAGATCTGGTAGATGCATGCAGACAATCTCCTTTTCCAAGTCTTCGTTGTTAAGCCTTTATATTTTATTAAATTAATTTTCTTAATAAGATAAACTCCTAATAAATCTATAGCTTCTCTAATTATTTAAATTTTGATTTCAAAATGATTAATCTTTATTAAGAATACTT